>CM077078.1:192688836-193014398 GCA_039513925.1 Platanthera zijinensis
AAATTTCGGGTCAATCCAAGGTCATTTGACCCCATGACCTTCACAAACCACCAAGATCCATCCTTATGGTTTGGCCTTGGTTCTTAGGGCAAGCTTACCCCGATCCACCTCAAACTCTATGAGGGGGTGATAGAGAACATTACTAGCCAGTGGTAAAAATCTCAACCTCTGTTGAGGTGATCTGACCACTCAAATCTCAAAAGTGCACCTTTAACCTAAGGCCCCTTATTAGGGCAAAACTTAGGTTTGATCATTTCTAATCCAAACCATCTCCAAATGAGATGAAACATTATACAGAACCTTATGGTGAACCCAGGGACCACTCACCAAAATTTGGGAGGGTTTGGAAATTATTTAGCCATCTAATTAAATTAAGCTAGGATTATTGAATTTTCCTAAAAACTATAGAAAAATATTTCCCAAAAATCCTAATTTTTGGATGGTACCTAGATATAGGTAATGTTAGGTCACACCCCAAATTTCAAGTCATTGTGATGACTGGATTGGAGTGGGGAATTTTTCTAAGGTCAGGACAACCCTATGGGTAGACCTCACCAAAATGAGTGTTGAGGTCTATCCAGTGGTCCAAAATGCTTGAAACAAATTTTAAAATTCCCTAGACTCCAAGAGGTATAATATTGGTGTTGACAAATTTTCCTACAGGAGCCTCTAGGTATTTTTCCCAAATTATTTAAAATGACAGATATTTTCATTCAGAAATTGTTTTAAAAATAGAATCTAATTAATGGCACTGTTCATCTTCTTCTACAGCCCGAAACCAGAGGCCTGAAAACTTATTTTCCTGTAGCTTTTCCAAAGCTATTTCCCGGCCATCCAGCCATCTCCCTGGTCGGCCACCATCACCACCACCTCTGTTGAGGTGAGGGCTATCGTCGGGCGGCGGCACAGCCGCCGGAGAGGCGGTTTCCGGCGAACCCGCCACCATGAAAATTTTGGACAACCATGGAAATGCTCACCCGATTTGGCTCTTTTGAGCCCGATATCTCTCCTAACAATTTCTAAGATCTATCTGCAGAAGAAGAGGGAGGGGAGGATGAAACGTTCATGGCCATTAATATTTCCCTTAATGACGTTTCGGTTATGGCAAAGGCAGTTGAAACGCTGGAGATGAAGAGGTATTTGCTAGGTGGCGATTTCCTATTGGACCAACATTTCCTTAATTTATTAAATAATCAGAGTAGGAAACGGCCCATAAATACTCCTGGTGTAACTTCCCATAATCAGGATTGATTACAACGTCGGTTACCGAAATTTTCGGTCTGGCTGACGTTTCGGCCTTGGTCACGGGCGTGACACATAGGTCACGGGCGTGACAGGCCCGGGTGACCAATTCTGGGATCGACGATCGTCGAACTGAGATCGACGATCGTCGAAGGGTGGTCACGCCCTCGGTCACGGGCGTGACATGTGGATCACGGGCGTGACAAGCCCGGGTGACCAATTCTGGGTTCGACGATGTCGAACTGAGGTCGACGATCGGCGAAGGGTGGTCACGCCCTAGGTCACGGGCGTGACATGGGGGTCACGGGCGTGACAAGCCCGGGTGACCAATTCTGGGTTCAACGACGTCGAACTGAGGTCGACGATCGGCGAAGGGGGGTCACGCCCTAGGTCATGGGCGTGACACATGGGTCACGGGCGTGACAGGCCATGAGGCAAATTCCATGCCCGACGATCGTCTACCTGAGATCGACGATCGTCGAAGGAGTCACGCCCCAGGTCACGGGCGTGACACCTGGGTCACGGGCGTGACATGGCCGGGTTGAAAATTCTGCGCCCGACGATCGTCTCCCTGAGATCGACGATCGTCGAATGAGTCACACCCTAGGTCACGGGCGTGACGGGTCGGTCACGGGCGTGACCAACCCGTGACCCGAAATCTTGGTCGATTTATTTCAATTTTTGGGCTTCCTAGGGTTCTATCACAACCAACCGACTCCTAGGGGTCTAGCCGGAAATGGGATGTTACATCACATAGCGCATGGGTTCACACCACACGGTAGCAAGTTATCTAGGCTCATTTTAATTGAATTAATCACTCTGGTGGCGTCTCATTACTTACCCTCTAGATTGTCGGCGAAACTCACTCCAGATTATGCTCGTTATGATCCCCTCTTATATAAGCACACTAGTAAAGCGCTACCCATTCCAATTATTTTGTATCATATTCATGCTAGCTTACATAAAAGAGTTTCTCACTATAAGAGTGACGATTTAGTTTTGGTGTGTCTCGTCCCTGAACGGATGCCTTCGGGCACTTTAAAAGTTTGCGAGTTGGTAAGCTGAACCCTCTTTGGTTATTAATGACATTAGGAGAATACACATTTCATTTGAAATTATCCACTTATTGGGGTTTTCCCCTTATTTTTGATGTTTCTAATTTAACGCTATATGATTCTCTGCCACTTGAATTTTCTGCCTGTCTGTGTGGGTCCACTATGTTCTCTTTGGGTATGGGTTGTGAGATTATACTTGGATTGTTTTCTTAGTCGGTCTTCTCTGGAGTTACGTTGGTTGTGGATGCTGAATTTTGTTTTCCTTTATTGACTAATGTTCTTCCAATGTACGTTGGATGATGCTTTCTCGCTCCGGTACTTTCAGGCCAACTCATCGGTGATGAGTATTTTCAAGCGGGGGAGGATTGATGGAGACAACGACCCAAACATGATGGAGACGGTGAACTTGTGGAGCTACATGTTAAAGATGATGATGGCGACGGCGATCTATATGTTAAAGATGATGACGGCGACGGCGATTTGCTACATGATGAAGAGGAAGACTCTCAAATAATATTTAGTTCTTTTATTTGCATTTTATTTTTCATCATGTTGTCTTAATTTTGAGAGTGTTTTATTTGTATTTCTATTTGGGCTGCCTATAGCCATGTTGAAGTTGTAAGCCTATATAAGGCTATGTTGTTTCATGATTTATTTAGTGAATGAAAAGATTAAGAAAACCCTAAACCCCTTGAAATTCTCTTCCCTTCTCCTCCTTAGCCGCCCACCCTCTTCCTCTCTCCCTCTTGGCCACCGGTCACTCTTCCTCTCCCCTCCTCTTGCTCGGCCTCCCTCTTCTTTCCTCCTCCCTATTCTCTCCCCCTCCCCCTCTCCTTGTTAAGGAAACCGCCCCCATATCCCCTCTTTCCATTTCGGCCACCATCCCAAAAGCCGCCAATCTCCACCAACCCGAGCCACCTCCATCCCTCCTCTCAAAAATCCGGTCACCTACATCATCTCCTACAACTCCCTTTGTGGATCTCCAACACCGACGTGAAGCAATATTGGCGAACGAGGTTTTCATCTCCTTCAAGCGCGACTCCGGCGGAGCCGTTGGAGAACAATCCAAGTCGAGATTAATCGGAATCACCCATTCCGATTGGGTAACGAAATACTTCCACTTTTGTGAGATTCTTTTCTTTAGAAACATTCAAGTGGTGGTTTTTTATCCGTAGCATTAAGTATTGAAATATTCGGATTTCATCGTGGTTGATTTTCTCTTGTTTGTTATTCTCTTTATTGTTATTTTTTATTCAAGAGGTTTGGCGAACCTTCGCAATCTTTTCGTTGGGAGAGATCAACCCATTCCGAATCGAAGTTTTTCGCTAGATCTCTTTTGGTACAACGTCGCTCGGTCGGACCCAATATTGGTCCTTTTAGCTCGATCGAACATTATCCTTATAGCCCTTGTTGGATCCAAACCGGTTTGGCTACCCGTATGCTAGCATAATATTGATAGATCTAATTGTGTGGTGTCGCGTAGAGCGGTTGTGCGGGTGAAGGGATTGGATCGAAGAGTGGCGTGGCGTTAGACCATAGTTCTATTCGGTGTGAAACATGCAAGCCTACATCATCCGGCCTCCAACCTAGTCGATGGTTCGGCTCCAGGGGCCCCCACCTAGGTTGTTGCTGATGTTCCCTCTGCCAGGGTTCAGCTCTTCTCTCCTCCTGACCTCTGCCACCTCTTGGCCTCTTGTCCTTCGTCGTCCACCTTGTCAGCTTTCGGGCAAACTCCGAATTCGACGCCTCCCCGTCGACTTTTCTCTCTGCCCTCTCCATTAGCTCCTCGTTGGAGAGGGGTGGCACCCTCTTCAGCTCTATTCTGAAGAAACCCTGCTGCAGCCCTAGGGTGAAGGTAATCGTCAGCGTGTGTCCTGGCATCTCTTGAACCTGGGCTGCCTCCTCCTGGAACCGGTCGACGTAGCTCCCCAAGGTCTCTCCTGCTTGATGTGGAACAGGGACTCCGACTCCTTCTTCCTCCTTTTGGAGGTGGTGAACCTCAACATGAACCCCCGGCATAGGTCCTCGAAGCAGTAAATGGAGTTGGCCGGTAGCTGGTTAAACCACTCTCTCGCCTTCTCCTTGAGAGTGATGGCGAAGAGCCTGCACTTGAACCCATCCGACATCTGTCGGATCGAAACCACGTCCTCAAACCACTGGACGTGTTGGACCGGGTTTCCCTTCCCGACGTAGTAGAACATCTCGGGCTCCCTAAACCCCTCTGGAATCGGGGCAGAAGAAACTAGATCGCTGAATGGGCTGCCTCCCCCTATTGGGCGAGCTGGGGGGTCTTGCACACCCATCTCGCCAAACCTACCGCCGCCCGCTGAGCCCGGGAAGATTACTCGCCTGGGGAGCTCGCCGCCTCTCCCTTCCTCTACATCATCTTTCCCAACTCGCCTGCAAGGAGCATCTTCACCAAGGGCCGGGTCTGCGAGCACTGGTGTCGCTGGAGTCGAGCACTCAGTACACGCGCCGAGTGCGAACCGGACGAGGCCAAGAAGCTCTTACATGAATTCTTCAAACATCTCCATCGTGGCGAGAGATGGGGGTGGCGAGCCGGACCTATCCGAGCCCTATCCTTCTCCTCTCGTCATATGGCCTGCTGAAGGTTTTCTATGTTGACTATTCTCCACGCTCACCGCACCAGAATGTTGAAACCGAAAAATCGGTCTCTATGGAGTTCACCCTTGGGGAAGGGGTGATCGCACACCTACTTCCCTCCTACAAGCAAAATGACAAGTAAAAAAGAACAATAAACTGACCCAAGGGCTCGGCGTGGATGTCCCACCACACACCCGGAAGATCTTAGAGCATTTACCCTCCCTAGCCAAGATCCGAGCTAAGGCAACCTCAGAAAGAGCTAGAAAGCTGGGAGACAAGTAAGCATGCCTTCTAAGGTGCCCCTTGGGTCCTATTTATAGATTTTTGAAAACGGCCTGCAAATAGCCAAGCTCCGTTGTTCTGAACAGCTATGTGCAGCCCAACTGGGTCTGCCAACAATGTAACTCCGCTATTCTAACTAGCTATGGGCTGGCCAGACGGGGCAAAATGGTAAAAACACATCATAGAGCACAAGGAGAGTAGCCCTCAACAATCTCTACTCGGCAGGGACGGAGAGTGCTTAATGGAGCTGGCACCTGCTATCTCCTCTTAGTCCTTAGAGAGCATGGGCCTGGCTGTCCCTGCTCACCAGCCGCGAGTTTGTTGAGCGGCTAGAGATAGTCAAAAGGCCCAGAGCTCGACGAACAGCCTAGAGCTCGACAAAAGGCCCAGAGCTTGACAAAAGGGCTCGGCAAGACGAACAGCCTAGAGCTCAACAAATGGCCCAAAGCTCTACGAATAGCCTAGAGCTCGTCGAAAGACACAGAGCTCGACGAAAGGGGCTCAGCAAGACGAACAGCCTAGAGCTCGACGAAAGGCTCAGATATCGACGAACATCCTAGAGCTCGACGAAAGGCCCAGAGCTCGACTAAAGGGGCTCGGCGAGTTCAAGCTCTCCTCCCTGAAGCATCGTACCCCGTCTAGGCGAGCCGGGGCTGCTGCCGATCTCCCTAAGACGAGTGTGAGTCGGAGGATGCCGAGATATCCCTCAACGCCAAGAGCAAGAAGCGTTGACATAACTCACCTCACTTGATGCCTAGGCTGAAGGCACTGAGTGAGGTTGCCTCACTCGATGCCAAGGCTTGGGGCATTGGCAAGATTCGATGCCAGGGACCTCGTTCGCCTAGTTCTGGGCTAGAATTGGCCAATCTGGCTCCTGCCGACCCCACTCGCCGGATACGGGGTTGTACAGTGGTAGTTATATGAACGTAGTTCATGAAAATTCGGTGACCCGAATGTCATTAGCTATTGAGCCACACCCTTGCCCTTATAAGGTGGCATGGGTAAATACGACATCCCTCCCAGTGTCGAAGCGTTGTTTGGTACCCCTTACCATCAAGGCTTATTCTGAAAAGATTTGGTGTGACGTCATCCCCATGGATTCTCGTCACGTTTTACTTGGACGTCCATGGCTTTATGATCATGATGTAACTCATTTAGGGTGAGCCAACACTTATGAATTCAAATTCAATGGCAAGACCGTTATCGTTAAACCAACTCCGCCTAAAGATCCTTCGGTCTCTTCTAAAGATACTATTGTGCACCAAACTATTATTTTTGGAAAATCCCATGTGGAGAATTATGGGCACCAAACTATTATTTACTTCGGCCTACCATCCCAGATAGATGGGCAAACGGAAGTGGTAAATAGAAGTTTGGGGATTTTACTTCGTTGTCTTGTGGGTGAACACAAGGGTACGTGGGACCTCTTCCTTCCCCATGCTCAGTTAGCATACAACAACTCAAAAAATAGGTCCATAGGTTTATCACCAAATGAGATCGTACACGGATATAAAGCACCAGTGTCACTTGACTTGATTCCGTTATCGCCATCTTATAAGTCAAGTTAATTTGCACAGGATTTTGCCTCTCATATTCATAATTTGCTTAAACACATAAATGAAATGCTAACCATACAATATGAATCTTATCAAGTTCATGTTAACGTACATAAAAGAGAGTCTCACTTAAAGGTTGACGATTTAGTCATGGTGTGTCTCGTCCCTGAACGGATGCCTTCGGGCACTATAAAAAAGTTGGCAAATCGGCGAGCTGGACCTTTTCGGATTTTAAAGAAATTAGGAGAAAACGCATATCTTTTGAAGTTACCCACTGATTGGGGTATTTCCCCTATTTGTAATGTTTCTGATTTAACGACATATGTTTCTCCACCACTTGAATTATCTAACTGTCTGTTTAACTCCACTGCATTTTCTAATGGGCTGGGGGTGAACTTGTGTCTGGATCACTCTCTCCATCGGTCTCCAATGGAGGTACGTTGGTTGTTGATGAAGAAACTTTTCCTCCTTTATTGCCTAATGTTTTTCCCAGGTTTCCCAGGACCAACTTTTTGCAAGATAGGAATATCAAGGATGAAGTGCTTTCCTCTCCACGTGGTGATGTTTGTCGCTACTTGATTCGATGGCGTGATCATCCGGCCTCCGATGACTCTTAGCTTCTGGAATCGGAGGTGGCTCTCTTGGATGATGCTCTTCTGCGACGGTACCTTCAGGACAACTCATCGGTGATGAGTACTTTCGAGCAGGGGAGGATTGATGGAGACAACAACCCCCAACATGATGAAGAAGGCGATGGCATGCTTACGAAAGATTTTTCTCCGTCTCCAGTCAAAGACTTGCGGCGTCGTGGTGATCTTGTGGAGCGACGCTACAATCTCCGCCCTCGACGCAAGACGGCTTCATAATATTTAATTTAATTTATTTTGCTATTTTTTTGAGCATTTTCTAAGCATTTCTATTTCATGTAATGTTTAAAATTATGGTGTGTTATCTTTTTTATATTTGGGCTGCATATAGCCAAACTCTTGGATGTAAGCCTATATAAGGCCATGATGTGTTTATTTTCATTTCAAGTTGAATGAAAACAAATTGAAAACCCTAATCCCTCCTCTTGAGAAATTTCCCTCCTCTCTCCCTCTTAATAAGTTTCGGCCTCACCTCACCCCTCTCTCCAAGCCACCGACTCCCCTCTTTCTCCCTCTCAAAATCCGGCTACCACTCCTCCCTAACCGCCGACCTTATTTCCTCCTATCCATTAAAGTGCTCGGCCACCCCTCTTATAGCCGACACCTTTTCTCTCTCCCCTCATACAAAACTCTCGGCCACCCTAAGATAAACCCGACCACCCTCCATTAAACCAAAGCCCGACCACGATCCTCTTGCCAACACCAACCAACCATAAAGCATCCTTTGTGGATCTCGTCCAAGGCGTGAAGCGACGAAGGCATACAAGTTTTCATCTTCATCCGGCGCGACTCCAGCGGAGCCGTTGAAGAGCGATCCAAGTTAGAGAAATCGGAATCATCCATTCTGATTGGGTAACAAAAATTTCTACCTTCATGTGTTCTTTTTCCTAGATTTTCTTCTGGTGGAAAACTTTAGCGTTTTATCTTGATAGCGTTAAATAATCGTGATTATTCTTCGATCAGTTTTTGTGTTTATCTTGATTGATTTATTTTTCGATAGGATTGGCGGACCTCGTTACTTTTTGTTGAGAGAGATCTACCGTTTCTGAATCGTAATTTTTTGTAGATCTCTTTTGGTACAACCTTCGCTCAATCGGACCGGGTGGGTCCTTTTAGCCCGAGAGAATATTGGTCTATAGCAATTTATTCGATCCTAGTTGGTTTGACTACCCGTACGTTAGCATCTAATTGAAATAATTGCTTGCATGTGTGCTGCGTAGAAAAATTGTGTGAGTGTAGAATTCAAACATTGAGAGACAATCATGCTTAATTCGTAGATTTTACGGTGTCAACGTGTGGGCCTGCATAAGAAGGTGTTGGAGGGATCTCTTATGGTGGAGCATGTGCGGAGTGAGGAAAACATCGCGGACATCTTCACGAAGCCACTGTCGAATGTGTCATTTACTCAGCTACGGGGACTATTGGGCTTGGTCACCACTTCTCACTTCAATGGAGGACTGATGGTGCGGCCTGGGCGGAGTGATGATGCATCTTGGGCGGACTAATGGTGCATTTTGGGCGGCCTATTTTTGTGGCCTGATGTTGGTGATCGTCAGTTTGGCTGGTGTCTTGGATTTGGTTGCTCCCTGGTGTAACCTTGTGGGTAGATGGAGTATCCACGGAAGGGCGGACTCAATCTGAGTCCGCGGAGTTCGCTCTATGCGTACTTCTCTTGGAGCTTGCGAGTTTGGTTGTTGGCCTCGCTCTGGTGAAGCGATTTAGTAGACCAGAGTTCGTGTGTTAGCGGGAGGTCTTGGGAGCTGGCGGACTGGGTCCTTGTCTGCCGAGCTCGCACCAGAGTGAGTTGGATAGTCACAATCTGTGACAAGTCCAGGGTGATCGCAGAGTCTGCATTGTCTGCTGGTTGACCGGGCGGTTTGTGTATATTGGTCGTGGACTTGTGTTACGGGCTGGTGCGGTGTCTGCGGGTTATTGTTGTGTCTGTGTATAGTGTGCGGACTAGTGCAATGTGTGGCTTGTTACTATGTCAACGTGTTGTGCATCGTGCGGACTGATGCGGTGTCTGCCGGGTTGCGGACTGGCTTCTTGCCTTGGTGTTTAGCGATTTAGCTTGTCCGGCCTTATTCTTGTAGACTTGGCGGACTGCCTTGTGCTAGCTGCGGGCTTGGGTGGTGATTCTATCCACTAGGGAGGTGACCACACTCCTCTCCATGCCTATAAATATGACCCCCCGTCACATCAACAGTAACTGAGGAACAGTAAGTTGAGCGTTGGTTAATTGCTGCGGACTCGCTTTTCTTATCCGAGCGGTTTGAGGAGGTTTAACTGGTTGCTTTTTGCAGGTTGTGTGGATAGCACTGAGAAGTCGGTCGTCTTGTTCTGACTGCATTCAGGAATCAGTGGAGCTTGCGGTTATCAATCAGCAGCTTGCATCAGGTCAACTTTATAGCCAGCCAGTCTTCTCTCCTTCAGCAATTTCCAGTGCAATGACCTGTCTGCCGGTCTCGGCGGACTAGGCCATCTGTTCTTTCAGTTCGGCGGTGGCTTGCAGAGCAGTCATTTAGCAGAATAACGGGTAGTCCATGAATTTTGCGGACTCCGTAGTTCAGTTGGTGCAGCAGCAGCTTGGCGGTCTCAGCGGACTCGGCGGACTCGTTGGTCTCTGAGGCAGTCCGCCTGTCTTGTTTTCTTCTTGTTTGCTTCTCCCTTGTACTTGGCAAAACCATGTCTCTCCATGTATGTCTTGCCTTGTAATAAAGATAGTTGATATTACAAGATTTGTGTTTGCTCTCTGTTGTCTCTGATTTATATAGCTCAGTTTATGGTTGGAGTGTTCCTGAGCTTTGTTCTCGTTTCCACTTGATCAAGTAGTCAGCTTGATAGCTCTGAAAGTTTTAATTGGCATTGAGCTATCTTCTGATCAGCTTGTGAAATTTCAACACAATTATACGCAGCGGAATAATGAAATAAGGAAAACCCAAAAGCATGTTGTGGATCTTGCGATGACCATTAATCAAGAAGTAATGAGCAATAAATTAATTATACCTTTGCGGGATTGAGTCAATACTCAACCTAGGTGCTCCGATTGATTCCAACGA
The DNA here is from genome assembly GCA_039513925.1 of Platanthera zijinensis. Classification (NCBI taxonomy): domain Eukaryota; kingdom Viridiplantae; phylum Streptophyta; class Magnoliopsida; order Asparagales; family Orchidaceae; genus Platanthera; species Platanthera zijinensis. The sequence goes on from CM077078.1 coordinate 192,699,282, forward strand.
ACGGCAATGGCCGGAGTTCCGAGCATAGAATATTGTCCATGCCTCTACGGGTATCCATACGAGCATGGATAACCCTAGACTCTTGTCGCACAAGATCTAGGTCAGAAAGAGGCTTGCCCTCAACGTCTCCACAGAGTGCTAGATCCTTTCAACAAGAGGCGGAAACGATGAAGACGACGCCTAGGAAACACTTTTCGGTGACGTCTAAGGACGACGGACGGTCGGCGGCGACAAGTGGTAGTCAGTTGGAGCAAGCTGCGGTCGGCGAGATCGCGGGAGCAAAACACTTCCGTCGCAAAGAAGAAGCCGTCACGGGATTAGGTCTGAATGAACAGTCACTTGCTCAGTTTAATAGTAAAAGGATATTTATACTCTGAACCGAATCGGTCAAAGCTAGCAAAGATCCGCCGAACCAGACTAAGAAGGAATAAACCGGTCGAGACAACATTCGGTGAGTATCAACTTGATAATCGATGAATCGGCGAGTGACCATAATGACACTCAACGAATCGGCGATAGCTTACAATTATTCTCGACGAATCAATAAGAGGACACGACGATACACAATGAATCAGCGAGTATTACTTTAATACTCGACGAATCGTTGAATGGTCACGACAACACTCGTCGAAACGACTTACCCATACTCGACGAATTTTCCTTGGCTCCTGTCAACTACATATTGGACGACCCATATTCATAATACAGGTCCCAGAATGAATTTCCACCATGTCCAGATCGTCATAGGCTTGGTCCTTCACTCATATAACATATGAGCAAGGCAAGCACAAACCTATCCAACTTCTCTAGAGCTCTTATGTGCGACCCCATAGGCTCATATTGCATTGTCAGTGAGGCTACATGCTTGATCACTTCCAGATCACTATGGTAGAACCAACATTATTGATTCAAATGCAAATAATGCTAGATCAACAAAGAAGATAACTGTAAAAATATGTAGATGAAAGCACTAAGGAGGTACAATTCCAGCTAGCATAAGATATCAAATCCATTAAATTTGAGGTCAACTTGTTGAAGATGGATGTGACTGACCTCTTCCAAAGAGGAGCAAATGGTGTAGTCTACCTAACTCAACAGCAGAAGGAGTCAAGGGGGACTCAAAAAGATATAGATGTTAAACAAGGATATGTCCTTGAGAATCAGATAAGAATGAATATCAACGTGATAGCAATGCATAATATTTCACTTGTAAAGCTAGCTGGGCAAACTACAACTCTGGAGACAAAGATAGGCTCTACCTCCAAAGATGTTGAATCTCATCTATCTATACATGCAGACTCTTTGGTTAAGGAAGTCAAGTCTTCTGGCAAAGACATCGATGATCACTTGCTCAAAGTGAAGAATCATTTGTCCTCAGGGATTACTCATCTAGAAGGACAAATCAGATTTCATAAAAATGACTTAAGGGATCATGTGGAGAGAGAAGTCATAAATGTGGAGAGAATGATATTAAAGTCAAGCTTTGAGAATACTATTTGGACCTCCAATAGCATCAGAGGCACACTAGGCTTTCCTCCCATAAATTATGATGAAGATCAAATAGCTGAGTTTGGCAGCCAACCAGCTCAGTTTGAGGCTATTCACACTACAGTACAAACTATGTACAATCCTCCGCCACTGGTTCAAAATGTAGTATTTGAGAAGGTGGAGATGCCTGCTCCTGCCTTGCTCAAAGAAAAAGAACCTCAATTATCTAATAAGAGATTCAGGGAGCAGGATGAAGAAATGCCAGATTTTGAGCAGTGGAGTCCAACTTCCAGATCTATTATACTCACTGCATGGAAAGCAGTTAACAACAATATAGCTGATAGGGGAAAATGGTTCTCAGAACAAGAATGGGTCAAGCATACAAAACAGCAGGAGATCATCAATAAATTCAGAAAATATCTGAAGGCATGAGAAATCCTAACTGATTCTATTGAACCCAGCAAGTATTTTCCTAAGCCCTATCATTATCCTGAAAGGCAAAAGCTTAAGGAAGAAGTGATCTTGAAGGACAAGGATGACAAGGGAAAGAAGAAGGTTGTTGAAGACAAGCTTCCTGAAGTCAAAGCCTAGATACAATCAGGAAAAGGCATTGTCATCAAAGAGCGAGAGCAATCTTAGATTATTTCTCTTTTCTAGAAATTATGTAATTTTGTAATAGTACATCGTAAATTCAGAACTGTTTAAACACTGGCAAAAATGAAATGAAAAAGTTTATTGGCTCTTTACTATTTTTGTCTTATTATTTTTATTTATTTTGTATTTTTATTGCAGTACGGAACATTTACATCATAATTATCTTGTAATGGTATTGTGGTGTATATCATAAAATTGGGGCTATGACTTCTCCAAATAGGGGGAGATTGTTGGGTATATTGGAAATAATGTACTTGATTTGAAGAATCCTTTTTAACTCAATGATATACACATAGTTGTATTTTATGTATGTTTTAGTTCATGCATGCAGGTTAGTCTATGTCATATTGATTGGACAGGTGGTCAAAGTGACATTGACAGATGGACTTAAATAACCTGACTAGAAAGGCAGGAAATTGCCTAAGTCCACAGGCGCTGAGTGAAGCAAGCTCACTCAATGCCAAATATCAAGGCAGTTACTGAAGAAAATTGAATAAGTCCACAGGCGTTGAGTGAAGCCAGTTCACTCAATGTCATATAGCCAATAGTGCTGAGTGAAGTTAGGACAGTCAAAGCCCAGCAAGTTGCAGCGCAAAATAAATGACTAAGTGTAAAAGTGTCGACACACTTCACAACTATTTCGACACCTTTGTAGTAGAAGTGACGAGATAAGAAAGATACAAGACAGCAGTGTCAAGACACAACACTTCACTTGACAGTTAAGACAGCTATGTCGAGACAATTCAGTTATCTCGATGCCTTGAAGATCAAATCAACTGTGTCAAGACAATTCAGTTATCTCGACACCTTGAAGATCAAGTCAGCAGTGTTGAGACAAGTCAGATATCTCGACACCTTGCAATTTACAGTCTAAGAACACTAACTATTATTGTGTTGAGACACTTGGTACTTCTCGACACTTATGATCCTGAAGTTGTATAGAGTCAACACAGCTGAGTGTCAAGTCAAGTCAGAAGTGTCATGTCAGCTACAGTGACTTGACATCTCATCAGAATCTGTTTGAAGGAAAACTTGAAGTATGATGGCATATGATGATGTCATCAATCAGAAGCCAGCAACTAGGGAAGGCTATAAATAGAGGGGTCATCTACACCGAACAGAATCAATTCACTCATTCTGATTTCTCCTAAGCCAGAGAAGGGCGACAACTCCAAGAAGAAGGAAGACAAAGGTCTTCAAGAAAGTCTTCTGATCCTTTTAACAAGTCGATCAGAGGATTAAGTTGGATCTATTCAACAAGTTCTTCAAATATTCAAGCCGACCATCATCAAGAACATTGAAGATCCAGTGATGTTTCATTTCAACCAGTCTGTTCATCAAGAATCAATCCTGTGTTGTTGCTGAATTGAAGAATCTGTTTACTCATATAATTCTACTTATTATTTCCCTATTAAACATGTAAGATCTCTTTGATATCTGAGTGTGTGGGAGATTTATTCTCTGAGTTGTAAGTCTGTGTTATAAAGGCTTAGGTAGGGTTCTTGAGGGACCTGAGATGGTGATTTGTGTGGGATCAATGAGGTGTAAGACTTGTATAGTCTAAGGTAGGGTTCTTGAGGGACCTGAGGTAGGTGATTTGTGTGGGATCATTGATGTGTAAGACTTGTATAGTCTGAGGTAGGGTTCTTGAGAGACCTGAGGTAGGAGATTGGGTGGATCTCTGAGGTAGGACCTGTTGATCTGACGTGTAGGTTTCTGGAAAGAAACTGAGTTTGTAAGATCTGTTGATATGAGTTGAAGAGGAGGAGATATAACCTTATCTAGCACATTGTTAGTGAGGTAGAAGGGGGAAGTGGATGTACCCTAGATAGGGGAACCACTATAAAGCTTCTGTGTACTCTGTGATTGTGTGTGTTATGATCTTTGATTGTTTATTTTCAACTATCTGCTAAATTATTAAGTATAAGTACTAAAGATTTTAAAAGACACTTATTCACACCCCCCCCCCCTCTAGGTGATTAACTACCCATAGATTTATCTTTAACAATCTTAAACTGGGCATTGTACCCTTCCAAAGACTCAGCCATGTAGCGTTTTATGCTGTCATCCAACTCTAAAGCCTGTCGAATATGGTCGGCAAGGTCATATTGTACCTATATCCAATGCAAACGTGCTTAAACACTAGACCTCCTATCAACACAAGAGATCTCTAAGGCCTACAAATCTCGAACGTGTCATTCTTCATACATCAATAACTAATTGGCCTGCGCAGGAGCCCTTCAACTTAACGCATCCGCAACCGCATTACCTTTGCCAGGGATATAATGTATCTTGAAGGTGTAGTCCCCAAGGAACTCCATTAACCTTCATTGACGCATATTTAAGTCCTTCTGATCCAACAGATACTTCAAGCTCTTATAATCTGTATAAATGTCGACCTTCACGTCGTACAAGTAGTGCCTCCAGAGCTTCAACACAAATATCATGGCCGCCAACTCCAAGTCATGGATCGGATAATTCCTCTCATACACCTTTAACTGGTGCGAACCATAAGCTATTACTTTCCCATGCTGCAACAAAACACAACCTAAGCCGCTGCCTGAAGCATCGCTGTAGATCTCAAAGCCTTCTATCCCATATGGCGAGCATAGAATAGCCGTCGTGGTCAAACGAATTTTCGGTTCTTCGAAAGCTTGCGAGCACATTGGCGACCAAACAAACTTCTAATCCTTCCTTGTACGATGTGAAGGACAGATACTTCAAGCTCTTCGAAAGCCTCCTGTTCTTCAATACCTCTTCTCTAATGAAATGATAATCAACTTCAATGTGCTTTGTCCTCTCATGGAAGACAGGATTCTTCGATATATAAATAGCGGCTTTGTTATCACAGAACATAGGAAGAGGATGATCATAGACTTCTCCCAAGTCAAGCATAAGCACTCGTAACCACTTCAATTCGCAAGTTATTGAAGTCATGCTCTTTTACTCAGCTTCAGCACTTGACCTTGAAACCACCGACTACTTCTTGCTTTTCCAGCTAACAAGATTTCCTCCTACAAAGGTGTAAAAACCTGATGTAGACTTTCTATCTTCTTTGTTATCAGCATAGCTTGCATCAGAATACGCTTCAATCTTCAAATGATTATTCTTTTGAAATAGCAATCCCTTTCCTGGAGACCCTTTTACATACTCCAAAATTTTAATGGCAGAACGTAGATGACACTCTCTAGGAGTTTGCATAAACTGACTGACATACCCAACTATATAACAGATATCTGGTCTTATAACAGTCGGATAGATGAGTTTGCCAACAAGTCGCACATACACAATACAATCTGGGAGAAGAGGAGAACTTTCAGTCCACCTTTTATCATCCCAAACAGCCATCAGGCAACGAGCAGGTCTTGTGCAAAGAAGACCAGTTTTCTTTAAGAGATCTAGCGCATACTTCTACTGCGAAAGAACCACAGAGTTACGCTTTCGTGAAATCTCAATTCCCAGAAAGTACTTTGGAGTTCCCATATCCTTAGTAACAAAATGATGTCAAATATGTCATTTTGTCAGATCAATGTCTTCTTTATCATCACCAGTAAGAAGTATATCATCAATATAGACAGTAAGAACTACAAGGCCTTTAGTAGTCTTACGTATAAATAGAGAATGATCATCAGAACTCTAATTGAACCTAATAAGAGAAACAGTCCCACTAAACTTGTCAAATCAAGCTCATGGACTCTGCTTTAAACTATAAATCGCCTTTCGAAGCTTGCATACCTGAGACTCCCCCTGAGCAACATACCCAGGAGGTTGTTCCATGTAAACCACCTCTTGCAAATCACTATAGAGGAAGGCATTCTTCACATCTAACTGAGACATTTCCCAGTCTCTATTAACCACGACAGAGAAAAGAATAGGTATAGTGTTGATGCTAGCAACAGGAGAAAAGGTATCAAATAAGTCAACACCATACGTTTGAGTAAATCCTTTGGAAACAAGCCTCGCCTTATAGCGGTCAACAGAACCATCTGGAATATACTTGACAACAAAAATCCATCGATAAGTAACCACATCTATGCCCAAAGGTGTGGAAACAAGTGTCCAAGTACCTCTCTCAGTTAAGGTTTTCATTTCTTCATCCATAGCGGCCTTCTACTGCGGAATAGCAAGAGCTTCTTGATATGTAGTCGGGATGACAGTAGAAGATATAGCAATAGCAAAACACTTGGCAACTGGAGAACGCCAAGCATATGATACAACATCTTTAATAGGATGCATAGTGCATTGGTGGACACCCTTCCATAAGGCAATGGGAAGATCAAGATCACTCTAGTCCGTAGGAGCAGATCCACTGTCAGAAGAGGGAAGAGGCTCGGGAGCAGGCGCAGAAGGCTCCAAGGGCAAAGATAAAGTCTTGAGAGAAGGAGATGGTGTAATAGGAACAGTGGTGGAAAGAACTGGGTCTGGCATAGGTGCCGAGATAATAGGCATTGAAGAGGAAGTATCAGAGGGCAAGAGAGAAGAAGTAGGAGAAAAATACAGTATATCCTCAAAGAAGGTGACATCAGTAGAGACGTACAGTTTGTAGAGAAGAGGATCCAAACAGTGATATCCCTTCTAGGTCGGACAATAACCAAAGAATATGCATTTAACAGATCGGGGAAAAAGTTTTTCATGACCAAGATAAGGTATGTGAACAAACATCGTACACCCAAAAACTGTAAGAGGTAAAGGAAATGGCTTGGCTGCAGGGTACAAAATAGAGAATGGAGTCTTGCCCTGAAGAATAAATGAGGGAATACTATTTATGAGATAGCAGGAGAGAAGAACGACATGACCCCAATAAGACTGAGAAACATTCATTTGTAAGAGAAGGCTACAAGCAACATCCAGGAGATGGTGATTCTTGCGTTCAACAACGCTATTCTGTTTATGGGTATCGGGGTAAGTAGTTTGATGAACCAAATTGTGGCTCGTACAAACATCAGAAAATTGGCGGCTGATATATTCCTTCGCATTATCAGTACGAAGAACTTGAATAGGCAAATTAAACTGTGTGAAGATCTCATTATAAAAAATAGTAAACACATAGTAAAGTTTAGAACACTCTTTCAAGAGATACAATCATGTACACCTGGATAAATCATTAATAAAGGTGACAAAGTACAAGTTACCTCTACCAACAGTAGTAGTAGGAGCGGACCCCAGATGTCAGAGTGAACTAGTTCAAAAGGATGCGAAGAACTACGTCACATTCATGCTAGGAAAGAAGAGCGCGGATGTATACTGTAATGTCATGATTCTCGCTAGACCCCTCATGTGCATTTTCAAGTCAGGTGAGTGGACTTGGGCTCGGGGTGCACTGCTAGATAGGCTTGCACTTGAGCCGAGGGAAGTACTGACTCGACAATAAGTGTCTGGACACTACCGCACATCGGTAGTAGGTACCGGGCGGCGGTAGCCATCGTTGAGTATATACGACAAATGCCCAGAGGAGTCAAGGGCATCAGTGAACTCAACGATTGCCGAGTACTACCGTGCGGCGGTAGTTAGATACCGTACGGCGGTAGCAGTCGTTGAGTATATACGACGAATACCTTGAGGAGTCGAGAGCGTTGAGTAGAAAAATTATTGTCAAGTGTTATCGTGCGGCAATAGCCGACTGATTTATCCACGTATGGATCTGTAAGCTATCACATGGTGGTAGTGATAGCACCGGCGATAACCCCGCTAAATTATTTATCATGGCGCTCTGTAAGATACCGTGCGGCGGTAAGAAGAGTACCACGCGACGATAGAGTACAGGTGGCGGCACCTGAGTGGGTAGTTTGGACAGTGACTTGCAGAGGAAGTTAATTTTGAAGTTACCGTGCGGCGGTAGCATGCTACCGCGCGGCAGTAGCTCCCTGGTCGGGAAGCCCTAGATCAATTTGGTCACTTACTTTATATACGATCGCCCAAAGATTGGCCAAAGGGCTTATTCTCTGATTTTCTAGAGAAAACGAATAGTGCAGAGCTTCTCTTGGAAGGATAAGGAACAGGACAGACCTTTTCCCCCAGAAGAGAAGAGCGAGAGCCAAGGTCGATGTTATCATGCTGCCAAGAAGGATAACGAGATATTTGGCCGGAAATGAGGTGAGCTTCCTACCCTCTCCCTTAGTGCTAGATCTTTAGTTATAAATAGGAGAGATGTCACCTCATAATAGTTTGACTTCGGTGAGAAATGATGATCTCCTAGGTAGAGACCACGCTAGGACCTTTGTCCTAAAGTTTATTTTCTTCAACCTCTCATCCCTTCATTATGAGGGCGACAGACTTGGTTTCATGAAGAATCGTGGTATATTGAGGGTGAATAAGGGAGGAGGAAGAGATGTTTGTAATTTGTAGGAATGGTTAAAGGAAGAAGACGAATCGATGTTTTTCATTTGACTTTAAGATGCGTGCAGAAATCTATTTTTTGTGCGCAGCAGGCTTCATGCTTGATTTAATCCATGACCCGAGTACTTTTAGGTTTTGAGCTGAACAGGAAAGTTGAATTCCTAAAAAGTACCTTTCCAACGGATGGTTTTCCATTGATGGGGGAGTCTTGTAGCCCCGAGAATGTTCAATCAAAATTTTTGTACTATTTGGGTTCCATAAGATGATCGTAGTCAAAGGATATTTGGTTTGGGTGAACTTATCACACGTAAACAAAAGGTTTATATAAACAAATGCTTTATTCATGAAATTGGGTATTGTGTGAATTTATCTTATAAATTCATTACTATGATAAGCTAATGGTGTTAGATGTTGTATAAACAAAAGGTTATTCGTGAAATCCGGTAAGGATGTGCTTGATAATGATGCATGATGATTGAACATGTAATCTATAGCTATGCAGTGAATTACGGACCTTGGAGGAACAAGTGTTGTATCCCTTATAAAGATGTGCTGATCAGGTGGAAGCATAAACGATTTGTTGAATCCTCGAATATAAGAAAAGAATCGGATGAGGTAAATCTCATGACCATATAATATGTTGAATCTTGACCTCAACTATTGAAGGAACGATTAGAGCAGTCCACTGCTTAGAGTTGTGTCTCCCTATATGTAGCAGTGTGGGACTAGTGTGGTGTATAAGGTGGCTTGCCACCTATGTTAATGGTGAACCCTTGGATGCTTGGGAGCACGGAAATGCAAAAGGGTTGGAAGTGCATGTTTGTGTGACCGCATGACATTGGTATGATGAGAAGGGACTCGGTCGGAGCCCTTGAATGTTTATTGGTATGTCCAAGTGTACTTGCATGCAGTATGAGTTGGCATGTGGTGTCATAATCTTAGGTTAAGGATAGTGTGGTAGGTTTACGGGCTCTCCAGTCGTCACGCCGACATGAGTTGATAGATAGACCTTTGGCGGTTGGGCTTGGTCCTCGGTGCTCATTCTTGAGGCTCCTTTCATATCAAGTGGACGGTTGTACTTGGTCCTTTGGTGATACGCTCCTAGAGGCCCCTTCTGTGCCACACTGATAGGCCAGTTTGGGTTGTATTCCTGGTGCACATCTACCCAAGACCCCTCTAAGCCATAGTATGTATGGGCTCTATTATTGTGTTCTAATCATTGAGGCGTATGGAGGACTAGGCCTATTTGTGTGGATACCTACCTAGTAGTGGAGACGCCCGCTCTACTGTCACTGTTTGGCCATGACGGATAATGCTTGAGAGGTTAGCTACCTGCTCAAAAAGTGGGAACTAAAGCTCTATGTCAGTATAGCAGTGTGTGTGTGAGAGAGTGTATAGGCTAGCATCATGTTGCATTCATAACATCGCATTGCATTACATTACACAAGATCCTCATCATATAAGTTTGTATGGACACTCTTATATGGTGAGTTACTTTTATGTTAAGCTGATCCTTAACTTATAAATCTGTATGGGCAATTTTATAAGTTAAGTTACTTTCCTATTGTAGAATCATAAATGCTACGGTTGATTGCCTTCACCTTTACTAATTGATACTATAGAATGATGCTACTACTTGCTATATGATATTAATTTGCAACTCTAATGATAGATAGATTTATACCACTTGCTTGTACTCACAATTATATATATATTATACTTTCCTTATTTCTCCCGCCTGGTGCCTAAGAGTCACTGGGGGAGCGGATGTGATAGTCACATAGTCTTTATTATTAACGGTTGCTACGTCTACCATTTTAGGAAGAAACCCAGCAGATAGAGCAGCTGTAGTAGGTTATGCAGGAGGGCAGCCAGGATAGGGTGACTGGGCTTAATACAATGATACCCTTACTGCCATCGGTGACTGATGTGAGTTGAGCGTTGTAGTGTAGCCTTTGGGCAATTTTCTTTTGTACTCTAATATTAAAGGAACCTATGTTTTTCCTTATTATTTATGTACTGTGCTTGGACATCTTACTTACTGTGATGATATGACTTCTATGCTATCTTTGTGTTGGGTTAGCATGAATGACATTGTGATGAGCCGGCGGAATAGGCGTCTTGTAGTACCGGTCGACCCGTGTGTTGACGTTGTCGCACGACGATTGTTCTAGAATAAGACTCCCCTTGGTCGTGTGTTATGTCCCGGTAGGGGGGTCTTACAAATGGTATTAGCTTGCAACGATCCTGAACTAAAGAATTCATTGAACAATCGTACCACTCCCGCTCAATTGGTCAGTTTTATGGCAAACTGATATAGTGAAAGCAGTGGTGTACCCATTTGTAATTCACATTAAGTATGTCAAGTTGTTATCCTACGATTAGCCAACCTAACCTTAGGTTTATACCTTTATATGTAGATCTCGACGTGCACAGAACCAGTAGTGGGCACTCCCGCCCCTTCCGTCCCTACTCAGTTTTAGTAGATAGAGCTGGGACAAACCCTCACAGCAATCTTATACATGTTTAGATCCCAGCAAGCCCTGATGCAGCAACAAGCCCCAGGTTCCAACAGGTTGAGTACCTTCTGACCCCACTCCCCGCCTGTTTACCATGGGACGGAGTCGGCTATTCGTACTGAGGAATTCCTAGATACTGTGCAAGGGTTGATGGTCGGAATCAGATGCCCAGCCAGTATGGTTATCATCTTAGTTGTATCTGTCCTGGAATCACACGCAAAGAGATGGTGGAAGTCCCTCATGGGCTCCACTTTTCAAGGACGTATATACACCGACATCAACTGGAATGAATTTTCTGATGCCTTCTTAGAGCATTTCATTCCTTCCACGGCTCGTGATGAGCTCGAAGAAAGGTTTTTGCAATTGAAACAAGAATCCAAGTCAGTGACAGAATATCAGTGAGAGTTTCAACATCATGCAAGATTTGCTGACTCCTATGATTTGGATGACCGCGGGTACGCAAAACGGTTTTACAAAGGCTTGCGAGATCCACTAACGCAAGCACTTTTGTTTATAGAGGACGTGAGCTTGGTGGAGATAATTGATATGTCAAAAAGGTTGGAGGCGGGTCACTTGGTAGTCCAGGCTAATAGTAAGAGACCCGTCGAGGGCTTGATGGAAGCAGGTCCTTGCTATAGGAGGAGACAAAATATTATAGGTGGAAGAGGAAACCAAAGAGGTGGCGGGCGCTTCCATAAAAATTTTAGGATGGAGCGCTCGGCCCTACACCCAGCGTTGCCTCCACCTCCACAGTTCCAACCTCATCAGCAATCTAGAGGGCCATTCGAGAAAGTTTGTTTTCAGTGTAACCAGTCGGTCTACATCCGGCATTTTTGCCCACAACTAGGTGGAGATGCTCCCCTATTTTTCCTCCGGCAGCTCCACGAGGAAGAGGGCAAGGTCGTGGTTGAGGATGATGACCGCGAGGAAGGAATCATGGACTGCTAGAGAGCAGATGTTTGCTCTTGATATGACTCAGGAGCGAAATCCTCAAGATGTGATTGCAGGTATGTTGTAATTTGATTAATACATTATGAGCATTCGTCCTTTGCTTGCCTGAGTTGTGTTAGGAATCTAGCATGGAGACTATTATAATTTGATACTTAGGCATCGTGATGGTTATTGGAAAACCTACACACACCTTATTTGATACTGGTACCACTCATTCGTTTGTCTCAACAAACTTCGTAAGAGATTTAGATGGCGTATAATATTTCACCGGTATCACTCGGAGAGTACGCCTCCTAGATGGCTCCGAGATGACTTCGTACGCCAAGTGCAATTTGGAAGTATATATTGGAGGAAAACTTTTTGAAACCCCTGCAATGGAGTTGAGGATGTCAGAATTCGATCTTATTCTGAGCATGGCTTGGCTGGATTGGCACCATGCTCGAATTGATTGTGCGGTAAAGCAAATTACCTTGAGGCACGGAGATTCTGAGATAATATTTCAAGGTATTACACTTGTACCCTGAATGTTATTGTCTTCAATCAGGCCCTTAAGGCCTATATGAAAGGGGAGGAGGTGTATATGATATGTTTTGAACTAAAAGAGATGGTGATTAGCATGAAAGATATGTTGGTAGTGCGGGATTTCCCTAAGGTATTTCCCGAGAAGCTTCCAGGATTACCCCCACATAGAGAAGTGGACTTTCAGATTAAATTAGTACTGGATTCCAAGCCCATCTCTCAGACCCCTTACAGAATGGCTCCTATTAGAACCAGAGTTCGGGCGGTTAGCCAAACAAGTCGCAGCGGCTTATCCTGTTGGCTTTCTGGCGGTTTGGCTCAGCGGCATGTTTGATCAGCGATCTGGCGGTGTAGTCTTGCGGGCTATCTGTTCAGCCTTCTGGCAGTTTTGCGCAGCAGTCTGTGTAATAGCTCTCCAATATGGTGGTTTGAGGCTGCAGTAGTGCAACGGATGTTAGCCATAGGGGTCTGGAGCTTAGCTGATGTGGTCTGGTGTGTGGCTCTAGTGGTCTGGAAAAAGTTACAGCAGTAGATAAATGGTTTACTACAACTGCGGTCTAGTGGCAACCCGGAGTTGCGGTTTTATGGCTTGCAGCAGCTGCGGTCTGATGGTTAGCTGCAACTGCGGTCTGGTGGCAACCCGTAGTTACGGTCTGGCAGCCTGGTTTGGCGGTCTTCCCTTAGCAATGTGGCGGTTTTCCTTAGTTGCCGCCAGGTGTACAGATGTTCAATATATAGTGTGCGGTTTGACCTTATCAAACCGCACAAGCCACCCAACTTGTATTTAGTCCCACATCGATTGTTATATTCTCTCATCTCCCTCATTTTCTATAAATACGGGGGCATACCTATGTAATAATTATCTTTTTGGAGCAATATACTTTTCGGTTTATTTAGCTATTTTTACTTGGTATCAGAGCGAACCGATCTTTTGTTCCTAATTGATAGCGGATTGTTTGTGTAATCGCACGGTCTCTTCTTCGGGCTTCTTCCGACTTCTTTCGGCTTCTTTCCCTCCCTTCTTCCCTCCCTTGCTGGTCGTTTTGTTTACGAATTGCTTCTTGCACACTTGTCTGTTCGCATGATTTTATCTTCTCTGTTGCGGTCTCCGCATTTTGGTCGCAGCATCTTTCCTACCGCTGGTGTGTTGACACCGAGACCGTGCAGTATCTATGCTTGTTCGCGTGGTTTGTTTGCGCTGTTTGTTTATGCAATTTGTTTAGTTAACCGTACGGCTTGTTTCTTTCCACCATGGACACTCCGTCTTCTTCTGCCACTTACTCTACTCCTCTCTCTCTTTCTTCTACTTCTATTTCTACTTCTGGTAATTTAGGTACTTCATCAAAGCTTATTGATCCAAATTACCCGGACTGGAGTGTGTCCTTTATTTTCCTTTTACGCTCTCAGCGTAAGCGCTCTCATTTGACCGATGATCCTCCTCCTATTGGCACGACTGCTTATGATGGTTGGGATGTTGTTGATGCCTTGGTTTGTACTTGGTTAGCCAATAGTTTATCTGATGAGTGTCTTCTTATTATTAGACATGACCAAACGGTCAAGGCTACGTGGAATCATCTTACTGCTTTGTATTCTAAGGGAGCTCAAACTTTGCGCATCTATACTTTATATGCGGATCTTTTTGCTCGCCCTATTATGACTCATGTTGTTGCCTATCAGGAGGTCCAGAGTCTTGGTACTAAACTTCTTCAGCATCATCCTTTTTCGGTTGATCTTGCTGAACAACAAAAACACTTTCAGGAACTTCTTGTTGTTTGCTACTTGCTTCATCTTCCTGACTCATATGAAATGATTCGTCAACAGATTCTAGGAGAGGCAGATACTCCAACTCTGGATGCTACTGATGCTCCCATTTCCACTGTTACAACTCTGCTTTAACATCCTTTGCTTCCCTCTCCTTCTCTTGATATTGTTGCTCATCCTACACATCATGATAACTCTGGTATTCGAGGTGGCCTTACTAGTGGTCGTGGTTATTCTAAGTTTCTCTACTCTCATTGTGGCAGAGTCAGCCACTTGTTTGATCGTTGCTAGACCAAACATCCTCACCACCGTCCTACTTCTGCTGATTCTGCCAAGAAGTCTACTTCTTTCCTTGCTACTTTTGGTGCTTCTCTGTTAGCTACTACGGGTAGGTGGCTCATTGATTCTGTTGCTACTAATCATATGATGGGGAATTCTCATATTTTCTCTTCTCTTGACAAAAGTAATTGGTTACCTCTGATTCTTATTGTTGATGGTTCTCCGTCCCCAGTTCATGGGTTTGGCATAGTGCATGTTACTCATTCTCTTCAGCTTCAGGACACTCTCTATGTCCTGTGCCCTTCTAACAGTGTGTTAGACAAGGCTCTTCCCCCAAAACTCGGCTCCAAGGATCTTGTAGGACCACTCAAACTTCTTCAAGACTTACACCTCAGGCAATATGCCCTACCACTCAGATCCCAACTGAATCCTACCTCAACCTTTATATCACAGGCCTACACTCAGATTCACTCAAGAATCCTACACTCAGATCTACAACAGATTTTACCTCAGCCTTTATAACACAAGCCTACACTCGGATTCACTCAAGAATCTTACACTCAGATCCAAGATTGGATCCTACAGAATACAACAAAGATCTGAAACAATCAGACACCAGAGAAAAATCTTTGTGTCTGTCTTCCTGGGCAGAAACTGAGTTTCCCCTAACTTCTTCTTCACAGAAACAAGTTAACAGAAATCTTCAAATGAATCAACGACTTATTCTAGAAGTAGCTTGCAGAAGTCTCTGCCTCTTCTCTTTTAGGAATCAATCCTGACCTTGCTATCGCATATGAATATCGCAGCAACTATCACTTTTCGCCTTCAGATTCTCTGATCAGAACTTGTTCTTCAGGCTCAACATTAATGGCGAGGAAGAAGACGAAGTTCAGCCGCAATTGCGAAATCAGAAAACCCTAATTACTTATTATCAACTCAGCTAATCTTTCCCTTTTAATGCTCGTCGATCAACGGCTCTATTGCACTGTGGGACCCGCCATAATTGTTGATTTACCACCTTCCATTTGCAGAAGACGACAAAAGCTGGTCGTCGACGCCATCAATGGCATTCTCCATCTTTCCCGAAAAGAATTTGAAATACGTTGACTTTTGCTGACTCATGCTGACGTCAGCCATCTGTGGAATTAACCAAAATCAAGCAACATTAGTACAGGCATTGAGTGAGTAAGCTTCACTCAATGTCAGAACACGTGGACAGATTTTCTGTCACTAGGCGTTGATTGAGCAACCTACACTCAACGCCAAAACACTTAGAACAATTTCTCTGTCATTAAGCGTTGAGTCCACTCAACACTTTTTGCCTGAGAAAATATTTTTGCTTCTCTAGCGTTGAGAGCGTTGAGTGTGTCTTCATCACTCAATGCTTTTTGCCTTAGTCAATCTTTCAGTCACTTGGCATTGAGTGAGTAAGCTTCACTCAATGCCAAACTACTTAACAAATATTCTTATATTATCTGGTGTTGAGTGAGTAAGCTACACTCAATGCATTTGGACTTAGCCAATTTTCTGTGTCTGAAAACACTGGCTCTCACTGGATGAGAATCAGTCAACGCTTTTTATCACATGGCATTGAGTGAGTAAGCTTCACTCAACACCTGTGGACTTAGTCAAATATTTACATCAATTTTTTATAGCTTTGACTGACTGAGCAATACTCAACGATTTTGATGTTATGGCATTGAGTGAGTGGACTTCATTCAACGCCTGTGGACTTAGTCAAATATTTACACAGATTTTTTGTGGCTTTGACTGTCTCACAGCTTTTAACTATATGGCTTTCAGTGAGTACACTTCACTCAACGCCTGTGAACTTAGCAACATTTTCAGCTGTTTCTTCTTAGGCTTTGCCTGTCTCACAGCTTTTAGTTGTATGGCATTGACTGAGTACACTACACTCAACGCCTGTTGCCTTAGCCACATTTTCAGCTTGCCAATTGTTAGGTATATACTAACCTAGCTATACTAAATGATTTTGCTTACCTAGAGTTGAGTGAATAGACTTCACTCAACGCTCGTGGACTTAGGCGATTTCTAGCCTATCTAGTATCTTCCTGCTGACTTGATCTTCAAGGTGTCGAGATAACTGAATTATCTCGACACAGCTATCTCGACACTTTTGTCCTTAGTCATTTCCTCATGTTTTCACCCTGATCCTGACATTAAGTGAGCTTGCTTCACTCAACGCCTGTGGACGTAGGCAAATTCCTACCTGTCCACCAGCTTGCTTGGTGTCCACCTGCATGCATAAACTCAAACATACATCAAATATAACTTGTGTTTGTCATTGACTTGTTTGACTCCTTATAAATCTGGGCCATGTGGATCAATGGACCAAAGACACTAAGTTGACCAGTCAACCCACTTAGTTGCCAAGTCAACACCCCCAAGTCAAACTTGGTCAAACAAAAATCAAATGGGGAGAAAGGCTAAGCCCAACTCCAATCTAATTGGGCTAGGCCCAATTGTGATGGCCCACTAGCTATAGCAAATAGAAATCAGCTGGAATACCACTCAAATTTTGGAGGTGGTAACTAGGAGCGAGAAAATGGGATTTTCTATTAAGGGAGGAGAGAGAAAGAGGGGAGAGAAATGGAGAATGCAAAGAGGCTCCCCATTCCTCCCCCCTTAAGCCTCTATTCATCTCCCTTGACCCTTGGGAGAAGGTTGCCATCAATTCCAGCCAGGCCAGCACATGAAAGGGCACCATTCCACCATGGCCGAACACCCCCCTCCATGGCCATTAATGGACATTCAGTGCAGCCACTTCCACTCCCCAATTCAACCTCCCCGTCAGCTTTAAAACTTCCCAAGCAATCAAAACGAATGTTTACTTCACTAGTTTAGGACGATAACAATGGTTTTGGCAAGGAAAAAGCTTGGAGTGGTAAGCCATGACACATCACCACCACACACGCCGCCAAGCTCGCCTACAGGTCTAGTCCTTCTCCTTCTCTCCTATGTTAGATCTTTAGATCATTAAGAGGAGAAATTGGGCTCAATTGAACCCGATCAGTGAGGAGAAAAACTCAAATTTTCCATGAAAACACAACCTATAGAGTTCGCCAGAAATAGCCCCTCCGGCGGTTGTGTCACCGCCAGGCGATAGCCACCACCTTAACGGAGGTGGTGGTGGTGGTGTGTAACACCCCTATCCGTCACATAGCATATAACAGTAGGTCCGGCCGGGGCCCGACGCCATATACTACGGACAGACCGGTTGGTTACGCGTTGAAACCATACAACTAATCAGAGCGTCCTACACAACACCTAGTGGAAGCAAATTTAATTAAGTTGCAAAAGAATAAGAACCCTGCCAAAAAGCATGAATGTCCACTACAACCCAGGAATGAGTACATACACAAAAGAGAACTGGCCTTAAGGCCTTACAATGTTCACTTAACAAAGTAGTGTCTTCCAAACCTCGGCACGCAGGCCGGCCACACATGAGTACAAGAGGTAAAACACTCAAAACAAGGCCTTCGAGGGCCAGCACAGCAACTTGGGCTTTAGCCCGCTATTTACCTCTCGGCTCCGCAGCACCTGCAAGCAACAACCCACCGCACGGTGGTAGACAAAGGCAACGGTCAGCAATGCTGACCAAATTATAACGATTCCGCCCCCAAACCGGGGCGGCAAAGCTTCTTCCCTGCACTTGTTAGCAAAACACACAACACAGCCAAACAAGCATCTCAACATAGGTGCACGCTCTCACGGCCGTACACCCCGTGCTCTCAGGGCACTTACTCGGCGAAGCCAGTCCGAACCCCGTCCGGTCCTCGACTCCACCACCACCCCCAGGATGGCAATCTTTGTGAGCATTTAGTCTTCTCAGCCGCAGCCTAGACTCGATCTCCAAATCTCAGTAAGTCCCACGTAAACTTTAGGTCGCTTTAACCGAGCAGGTGGAGCGGGTAGAGGGCTACTAGTCCGTTGCTCACTCCGCCACTGCCATTTGGCCCTTTGGCGCGGACTAAGCTTTCCCCAGTCCCAAATAACGATCAAACACGGTACTTAGCCCTGCTAAGTACCCGGTTGGCTCCCAGGCCACCGATATGACAGAACTACATTTCCGTCCAAGATTTCCGGGTGCACCTCGGGTTTCATCCCCAAGGCTCCCTGCCGCAATCAAACATGATACATAGCCCCGCTATGTTCCCGGCTGGCACCCAGGCCACCGAGATGGCAGAACTTCGTTTCCGCCCAGATTTCCGGGTGCACCTCGGGGTTAATCCCCAAGATTCCCTGATGCATTCTACCGCATAGCAACCCGAAAACAACCACAACGCTCGGAGTCTTCTCCGGCTAAAATATGCATAGCAAAACATCACCGATCCGGAACACACGTCCGGGTAGGCTTCACACAACATGCCTATGTCCATACTACGATTCCGGACTCTAACAAGGGGGACTTTACTTATCTACCCCAAGGAATACCACGATCTCGCCACACACTCGCGGGAGAGGGGTTTTCCCATGCAAAGGAAGAAGAGCTTCACATGCTCAAGAAGAGAATCGTTACCCTTTCGCTTTTCCTCGGCGCCATGACGATCCACTCGGATGGAAAGCACCGTATCGGCCTCGCCTTCGCGGATCCGGACTCGGATCGAGAATCGGAGCTCCGAAGCTCCTCCGGCGGCCGGATCTTGAACTCCTCCTTCCACCTTGCTCTCCCTTCTCTCTAAAATCTTAGAGAGAGAATGGCCAAAGGAAAATGGGTTTCTAAACCCTATTTCCCGACTATAACCACCCAGGAGCAGCCCCCCACCGTCGGATCCAAAGCCAAGGAAACGAACGATCGAGATTAGATCTGAAATCCCAAAAACTGGGCCGAACACGGCTTGACACACGGCCGTGTGTCTGGCCGTGTAGCTCATTCGCCGATCGACACGGGTCTTGACACGCCGTGTTCGAGGCCGTGTGCCCCACACACGGCTTGAGACACGGCCATGTGTCTCAGGCCGTGTCCTTCTCTGACTCGAGACTGCACAAAAACGCATTCGACCACTGAACACGGGTAGGCACACGGCCGTGTGCCTGGCCGTGTGCCCCTGAGATGACCTCAAATCGAAAAGTGGTCAACATGAAAGTTGTAGATCTCGTCGAGACGAACAAAACTCATGTTGACCATTTTTCCACTCGACACCGTTTTGACCCTCAAAATGGTGCCCGAACGCGATCATCTCCGAGGTTGGGGTCTTACAACTCCCTCCCCCTTAAGAGAATTTCGTCCCGAAATTAAGAACAGAGACTACACAAAATAAACATAATGAGTACCTGAGGGGAACAACTCGGGGTACTCCTCGCGCATTGCCTTCTCTCGCTCCCAAGAGAGCTCCTCGCGTCCGCAGTTATCCCAACGGACCTTCACCATTCTGATTTCCTTGTTCCGAAGCCGCTTGACTTCGAAATCCTCAATAGATATGGGCTTGACTTTCGTTGTCAACCCTTCCTCAACCGGCACCTAATCAACCGCGATCACTTGCGAAGGCTCTTGCACCGCCTTCCGCAACACAGAAATGTGGAACACATCATGTAAACCACCCAATTCCTCCGATAGCCTCAAACGGTAAGCCGCTTCGCCGACTCGCTCCAGAACCTCAAAAGGTCCAAGGTATCTTGGGCTCAGCTTCTTCAAGCGTCTCACCCGCGAAACCCTCTTGAACGGCTTCACTTTCAGATATACCCAATCGCCTACCGCGAACTCCACGTTCCGGTGCTTGGCATTGTAATACTTCGCTTGCCGGTCCTGAGCGATCAACAAGCGCTCCCGAATGATCCGCACTAATGAGGTAGCACTCTCCACCTCCTGCTTCTTGTACAACCTTGCCTCACCCGTTTCAAGCCATGATAACGGCGTGCGACACTTCCTACCATACAGGGCTTCGAAGGGAGCCATTTGTATACTCGCTTGGTAGCTGTTGTTGTACGCGAACTCCACCAAATAAAGGTGGTCTTCCCAATGCTTACCGAAATCCAGAACACACATGCGTAGCATGTCCTCCAACGTTCTATTGACCCTCTCGGTCTGCCCATCCGTCTGCGGATGGAAAGCTGTACTGAACTTTAACTTTGTCCCCAGCATCTGCTGCACCAACCTCCAATCATTTGACGTGAACCGCCCATCGCGATCACTCACAATGCTACGAGGCACTCCATGCAGCCTGACAATATTGTCAACGTACAACTTTGCCAATTTCTCCACTGGATCATCCTTCCTATGCGGAAAGAAATGCGACACCTTAGTTAGCCAATCTACGATCACCCAGATGGCGTCGTTCCCCTTCTGCGACCTTGGAAACCCGTGCACAAAGTCCATGGATATATCGTCGAATTTCCACTCCGGTATAGGCAAGGACTTCAGAAATCCTCCCGGCTTTTGGCACTCCGCCTTCACCAAGGCGCACGTTTGGCATTTAGCCACGTACAACGCCACATCTTTCTTAAGCCCCGGCCACCAAAACAACTTTTTGAGATCACGATACATCTTCGTGCTCCCTGGGTGGATTGAGTACTTGGTATGATGAGCCTCGTACATCAACTCCGCCCGGAGGTTACCCCCACTTGGGACGCACAAACGATGATCCTTCCTTAATAACCCATCTTCTACCGAGAACTGGGAATTTGACCCATCCAAAGCGGCCTCCAAAAGCTCTTTCATGGAGTCATCTAACTCCAATGCCTGCCGAACCCGGTCAGCCAGGTCATACTGCACCTCTGTCCAGTTTAACATTGCTTTGGCGCTCGTCTGCTTGTCCACGCAACAGATCTCAAGCTCCTCCAACTCCCGCACTAGCCGCTCATCATGCACCGACAACCAGTTGGCTCGGGCGGGAGCCCTGCGGCTCAGCGCATCCGCAACTGCGTTGCCCTTCCCGGGTACATAATGTATTTTGAAGGTGTAGTCCCCCAGGAACTCCATCCACCTCCTCTGCCTCATATTGAGATCCTTTTGATCCAACAAGTATTTTAGGCTCTTGTGATCGGTGTATATGTCGACCCTTACTCCGTATAGGTAGTGCCTCCACAACTTGAGTGCAAATATCACGGCCGCCAACTCCAAGTCGTGCACCGGATAATTTCTTTCATGCACCTTTATCTGACGCGATCCATACGCTATCACGCTACCATGCTGCAACAACACGCAGCCCAAACCGCTACCCGAAGCGTCGCTATACACCTCAAAGCCCTCGGTCCCACTCGGCGAACTTAGCACTGGCGCCGTGGTCAACCGCCTCTTCAGCTCCTCAAAAGCTTGCACGCACTCTTGCGTCCACAAGAATTTCTGATCCTTCCTTGTCAACTTCGTGAGAGGTAACGCTACCCGCGTGAAGTTCTCTACGAAGCGCCTGTAATAGACGGCAAGCCCCAGCAACTCCGGACTTCCTCTACCAAAGACAACACAGGCCACTCTCGTATCGCAACAATCTATGCCGGATCCACCGCAACACCTTCCCCACAAACTACGTGACCAAGGAATGCCACTGAGGATAACCAAAACTCGCCTTTGGAGAACTTTACGTATAGCTCGTTCCTCCTTAGCGTCTCCAAAACCAAACACAGGTGCTTGAGGCGATCTACTTCGTACTGCGAGCACACCAATAGGTCGTCAATAAAGACGATCCCAACACTCCTTAGCGTACTCCCTGAACGTTTTGTTCATCAAAACCATGAACACCGATGGCGCATTAGTCAGCCCGAACGGCATGACCGTAAACTCGAAATGACCATATCTTGTTTTGAACGTTGTCTTTGGGATAACACTTCCCTGATTCTCAGCTGATAGTAACCAGACTTAAGATCCCTCTTTAAGTACACCGATGACCCACCCAACTGATCAAACAGATCGCCAATACTTGGGATCAGGTACTTGATCTCTTTTAACGACTTGCTCAGT
Source organism: Platanthera zijinensis (assembly GCA_039513925.1). Taxonomy (NCBI): domain Eukaryota; kingdom Viridiplantae; phylum Streptophyta; class Magnoliopsida; order Asparagales; family Orchidaceae; genus Platanthera; species Platanthera zijinensis. The sequence continues at coordinate 192,721,704 of CM077078.1, forward strand.
TCTTCATAAACGATTCAGAGCCGCAAACTCCCGTCCTTCTTCTACACGAAGAGGGCCGGTGTGCTCCAAGACGACAAACTTGGACGCACAAAACCTTCATCCATACGCTCTTCAAATTGAACTTTCAGTTCTGCCAACTCATTAGGCGTTAGCCTATGAGGAGAGCATGACCCAGATTTGGCACCTGGCGCCAGCTCACTCACGACAACGATTGCTCGCTACGGAGGGACTCCAGGGAAACACATCAGGAATATACCCGAGATACTACCCAATGTAGGCTCAGGCTTCAAAGCCTCCCATGATGGCAGTAACGACGCTTGCACGTCGAATCCCTGACCCCTAAACCGTAACCTTGCAACACAGAATCTCTTTTCGCGCGCATTGAACATCCGTAACGCCACAACGCATCCAATTTGTCCTTTGCCATCGAAGAAGGTACTTCAATACATGATATAAATCCCTTGGACAAAAGGTGCGCGAATCTCCCGTATCGAACAATGCTCTCGCCGGATTGCCAATAATCCAAACAAAGCCTAGAACCTCCAGTCCTAAGCTAACACGCAAAAGGGTGGCAGGTATAAGAAGCTAAATTGCTATCAATTACACCATACCTGTCTTCCCGACGGTCGGCCACACGGCCTCCTGCTGGCCAAGGCTGTCCATTCCCAGTTGGATCGGAGTAAACAGCGGTGTGACGAATGCCACCGCCTTTCCCTTCTCCTCAGATATTGCCCCTGACTTCTTTTTGGACATTGGGCGTCCAAACCAACAATCCCGGGCATAGTGCCCCGGCTTTCCACAAACAAAGCATTCATCCAGGGTTTGGACTGTAGTCGCTCCGGATGTGCTAGAGGAAGGGACTAGACCCGACCTCCTAGCCTTCTTGTACCACCTACGGTACCCAGATTTTGAAGTTGTCCGCTTGACCACCGAATCTTTTGCCACAGGATCTCCGACTGTTCCTGCCAAAACTTTCCTTGTCTTCTGAGCACTCTCCCAACACTCTCTGGCGAGGTGCCCTTTCTTGCCACAAGAATAACATTTGACGGTAGTTTGGGTAGTAGATGACCCAGCCTCTTCTCTCGTCATCTTTCGATACGCAGTCCTTATAGGATCTGTAAGGTTTGGTACCATATTCACCGGTACTCGGTGGGTTTCCCCCAACTCCACTTCCAAAGCTCTGGCCGATTCCACCAAAGCTCGGAATCCCAATAACTTTGGTACTAGCAGTAGGATACGCAACTCGCTGCGCAGACCGTTATAAAATCTATCCACTATAGATTGCTCGCTTTCCCATTCAAAGCCTGGGTAGCGCCTTACCATAAGGAACGTCTGCAAATATGCGTCCACCGAATGCGCTCCCTGCGCCACAGTTAGGCTCCCCTGCTGCTCTACTTGACCCCCAAATGCCCTTTGCTCCAACATACCACCCGATGTTGGGGCCACCTCAGGGACAAATGGTTGCACATTACTCCCATGATGTGCGTTGGTCACAGCGAACACCGCTTCAACCACCCTTCTTATGGTTTCCAAAGACATAGGGGTCTCCGGCACGTCGCTGGGTGCAGTACTTTTCCCAGAAAGTGTGCATTCAGACTGCCACGCGCCACACTCGTACACCTACAATCGTACAGAACACCAATAAGGGACCGAACAAAATTGCAAAAAGCAATTATAGGAACACGCAGGTTCCCTAAACATGTGTATTTTCATTCCTAAGTCGACATTCATGGGTTCTTTTCATGTTATAACGATGACGCACATACATGTGCTCACCACCCCTTAAAGTGAATTCGTCCACGAATTCATTTAAGCTTGACCGAAACCAGTAGTCTGATACCAATTTGTAACACCCCTATCCGTCACATAGCATATAACAGTAGGTCCGGCCGGGGCCCGACGCCATATACTACGGACAGACCGGTTGGTTACGCGTTGAAACCATACAACTAATCAGAGCGTCCTACACAACACCTAGCGGAAGCAAATTTAATTAAGTTGCAAAAGAATAAGAACCCTGCCAAAAAGCATGAATGTCCACTACAACCCAGGAATGAGTACATACACAAAAGAGAACTGGCCTTAAGGCCTTACAATGTTCACTTAACAAAGTAGTGTCTTCCAAACCTCGGCACGCAGGCCGGCCACACATGAGTACAAGAGGTAAAACACTCAAAACAAGGCCTTCGAGGGCCAGCACAGCAACTTGGGCTTTAGCCCGCTATTTACCTCTCGGCTCCGCAGCACCTGCAAGCAACAACCCACCGCACGGTGGTAGACAAAGGCAACGGTCAGCAATGCTGACCAAATTATAACGATTCCGCCCCCAAACCGGGGCGGCAAAGCTTCTTCCCTGCACTTGTTAGCAAAACACACAACACAGCCAAACAAGCATCTCAACATAGGTGCACGCTCTCACGGCCGTACACCCCGTGCTCTCAGGGCACTTACTCGGCGAAGCCAGTCCGAACCCCGTCCGGTCCTCGACTCCACCACCACCCCCAGGATGGCAATCTTTGTGAGCATTTAGTCTTCTCAGCCGCAGCCTAGACTCGATCTCCAAATCTCAGTAAGTCCCACGTAAACTTTAGGTCGCTTTAACCGAGCAGGTGGAGCGGGTAGAGGGCTACTAGTCCGTTGCTCACTCCGCCACTGCCATTTGGCCCTTTGGCGCGGACTAAGGGTCTGTTTGGCACAGCTCTGGCGGCTGGAAAATCTCTATTCCAGCCGCCAGAGCTATTTTATATGTGTTTGGGACAGCTCCCTGTGAAGAGCTTTTCAATCTGCCGGAGCTGTTTTGCAGCTTTTCAGAAATCTCCTGTCCCACAGCTTCTGCTCTCGCAAAATAGCTTTCTCTCTTACAGGTTTTGGAAATCTAATGGTTTCTTCAGTTGGAACATGCTCAGAGGCCGGACGGCCTTCCTCCGGCGATTCCGACCCCCGGACGACATTCCTCCGGCAATTCTGAGCCCCCGACGTCCTTCCTCCGGCGATTCCGAGCGCACTTCTGCACAGAACACCCAAACACTCTGCAACTTTTCAAAACTGCTCCCCAAAGATCTATTTTAAAACAGCTCTATCCGAACAGCAGCTTTTTAATCCGCCAGAGCTGTCCCAAACAGAGCCTAAGCTTTCCCCAGTCCCAAATAACGATCAAACACGGTACTTAGCCCTGCTAAGTACCCGGTTGGCTCCCAGGCCACCGATATGACAGAACTACATTTCCGTCCAAGATTTCCGGGTGCACCTCGGGTTTCATCCCCAAGGCTCCCTGCCGCAATCAAACATGATACATAGCCCCGCTATGTTCCCGGCTGGCACCCAGGCCACCGAGATGGCAGAACTTCGTTTCCGCCCAGATTTCCGGGTGCACCTCGGGGTTAATCCCCAAGATTCCCTGATGCATTCTACCGCATAGCAACCCGAAAACAACCACAACGCTCGGAGTCTTCTCCGGCTAAAATATGCATAGCAAAACATCACCGATCCGGAACACACGTCCGGGTAGGCTTCACACAACATGCCTATGTCCATACTATGATTCCGGACTCTAACAAGAGGGACTTTACTTATCTACCCCAAGGAATACCACGATCTCGCCACACACTCGCGGGAGAGGGGTTTTCCCATGCAAAGGAAGAAGAGCTTCACATGCTCAAGAAGAGAATCGTTACCCTTTCGCTTTTCCTCGGCGCCATGACGATCCACTCGGATGGAAAGCACCGTATCGGCCTCGCCTTCGCGGATCCGGACTCGGATCGAGAATCGGAGCTCCGAAGCTCCTCCGGCGGCCGGATCTTGAACTCCTCCTTCCACCTTGCTCTCCCTTCTCTCTAAAATCTTAGAGAGAGAATGGCCAAAGGAAAATGGGTTTCTAAACCCTATTTCCCGACTATAACCACCCAGGAGCAGCCCCCCACCGTCGGATCCAAAGCCAAGGAAACGAACGATCGAGATTAGATCTGAAATCCCAAAAACTGGGCCGAACACGGCTTGACACACGGCCGTGTGTCTGGCCGTGTAGCTCATTCGCCGATCGACACGGGTCTTGACACGCCGTGTTCGAGGCCGTGTGCCCCACACACGGCTTGAGACACGGTCGTTATTCTCAGGCCGTGTCCTTATCTGACTCGAGACTGCACAAAAACGCATTCGACCACTGAACACGGGTAGGCACACGGCCGTGTGCCTGGCCGTGTGCCCCTGAGATGACCTCAAATCGAAAAGTGGTCAACATGAAAGTTGTAGATCTCGTCGAGACGAACAAAACTCATGTTGACCATTTTTCCACCCGACACCGTTTTGACCCTCAAAACGGTGCCCGAACGCGATCATCTCCGAGGTTGGGGTCTTACATGGTGGCCGGTCAGGAAGGCGGCCGGGTGGCCAGGAATAAGCGCTAGAAAAGCTATATAAAGAGCCAATCCCAGTTGTTGGCTCATAAGAGGCGATGACGGCTGGCTATTGGATCTCGCTGATCTGATAAGCGCAGGCCTATATGAATTAAATGAGTTATAATATTTAATAGATTTATTTCTATCACACATTTACACCAACTTTGTTTTAATTATTAAAAATATCTAGCGGCATTTCCTTAAAATATACCCAACATAAAAAACCTATTCCTTTGGGTCTAGTTTAATTCAAAATTTGTTTCAACCTATTTGGACACTTGGTCTGACCACGGCATTCAAAATGGTGCACCCTATACATAGGGTTGATCAGAAATTCAAATGGGTGACCCCACTATTCCTTTTGTCCAAATGACCTAAAATTTGGGTCATGAACTTGTCTTGTTAGGGGCTAGGTCATATCCAAAAATTGAAATTTTTGGAGATAATTTTCCTAAATTATTTGTAGAAGTAAAATAAATCAAATGAAATTTATTTTAAGTGGTAAATGACTTTAAAATTCACCAAATAATTGGTGAGAGGCTTTTAGGGACATGATAGGGATCTGGTTAAAATCTCAGCCCATTTGGGCTTGATTTGGTTAGTGGGTGTTGAAAACAAGATTTGGTTAAGTGGGCCATATTTGACCTAGGAATTTTCTTGGGAGTGCTTGAGGAAATTAAGTGGTCTCCCCTCATCCCCTTGTGGTGAAACTTAGTTCACACACTTAAAATGTCATTATGCATCACCTCATGAAAAATGGTAGAGTTCTAGGATGATTTGGTCATGGGGCCTAGTGTAAACCCTAAAGGTGCACCTTTGGAGTTATTAAAGGACATAAGGTCAAACTTCCATAGAAGTCAGTGAAACTTGGTATTTGAGTTTTACCCTTGTCACTATCACTTGAAAAGTGTTATGGGAATTTTTGGGAATATTTATACATTTATTTCTCAATTATTTTAAAAATGAATCTTTTACTTTACTGCTAAAATGAAGCAACAAATATTATGGTAATGCCTAGAAATTTTTCTAGTGATGCTTTCATGATGCAAGTCTCCTCTGAGAATTTTAGAATAATTTTTGGATGGGTATTTTGGGTAGATTATTCACATTATGCCCTAATTCTTTTATGATGATATAAATTAATTTGCTGGTCAATATATTTTGGAAAAATATGAGTCTTGGCCAGAGAGCTCCTAGAAATAACACAGTGCATTAGAAATTTTATGGAAACATTTAGATGGATATTTACAGTACCTCCTTCACACCCGTTTTGTTTATAGTATTATTGAGTTTAATTATTTATGTGATTAATTGGTCCTAGAAAAATGTGAAATTTGTCTGGTGAACTTTTTATGTTCTTGTAAAGTCTTGTTAATTTTATTACAATTTCTGGAAGAATATTCACAGTAGTTCCTTCACAAGTTGCCCTAGAAGCAAATTATTTTGAAATTTCAAATAAATAGCAAAATAGTAATAGAAAATTATGAAATTTGGGTAGACATTTTTTGTGATCCATATAGTCCTTTGGTAATTTTGATATAATTTTTGTATGATTGAATCATGTGCTTTGTAATTTGTCAAATTGATCAAAAGATTTGTAAATTAGTTTATGATAGAAGTATTTGCTGAAAAATTGTAAAACTCTCATATTGTTGTTATTTAGTCATTAAGAAGTTCTAGAAATTTTGGTATAAGCACTGCATGTAAGGAACTTAGACTTCATGTTCAAAATCTTAGGATTCATGATTTTAGGAAATTATTTAAAAGGCTGAATTAATTAGGAAAAATACCAAGTCTTGGTCTTGGGCTCAACATGTCGTGGTAAACTCCCAGAAATAATTATAGGGTTGTAGACAAAGTATTTAGAGGGTTTACCCTCATACGGTTAGGTTAGATCGTTGGGTCTACACTTAGTAAATATTCAAGAACTTTGTATAGAGTTGTATTTCTTTCATGGGTGGAAATTTAGTAGGGTGCACCTGGTTGCTTGGATTCATGATAAGGTCACCCTTAGGGCCAAGTTCTAAGTTGTCTGGGTACATGAAGATTGAGTTGAGCTCGGGGACAATGGAGAATCGTCTTCCCATGAGTACAATAAAAATCACTTAGGATTAGTTAAAGAGCAATGTGAGGAAAGGGTAAGGTAATAAATAAATACTCATAAAAGTAAGTGCCTTGAGAAAGGGAACTTTGGGCTTCAGCCCATCATAATTCCTAGTGCCCTCGAGAACCCTTCACAGGGAATGCCCTGTGCAGTCCAAGGTTAACGTAAACTATGAGAATAATAGACTAAAAGAGTAACCTTGATAATCACCATCACATACACTCACCCCGTCATTTCGGGAGGACAGGTTGTGTAGGTTCATGAGCGGTGGGCTCGGTGTTTGATAAGATGGTTTAAGTCTTAAGAGTCGATGGATTGGGAGCTCTTATAATATGTGTGCATGTGCATTAAGTGGTGGGTCCTCGATATTTGACAGTTGTTCACACCAACATTGATACGCTGACTCGGCGGGTGTAAATATTCACTTAGCCAGAAAAGACTGGTGGTTTGGCAGCATTAGTACAAGAGACTCCATAGTACCTGACTGTGGTTTGGTAGTGTGAATACCGATCTAGGAGTGGGGTGGCCCAACCCACTGCCTCTGTTTTCCACTACGTGAGGTACCTGAGAGTTTAGCTAACTCCAAATGGGGGAACTAAAGGTCAGTGCGCATAGAGTCATGTGTGTGTATTGCACTTGCATGAAACATAGCATAACATATCACAACACACATACCTGCGTATAACCTGACACCCCATCGTATAACTAGTATGGGATAGCTTATACGATGAGAGCCATGCAAAACGACCACTTAGCCTATAAGTCTGTATGAGCATTCTTATAAGCTAAGGTTACTTTCCCGTAATGATATTAATTGCTCTACTTATACTTTATATGTTGCTCTTACAACATTACTGCCTCTATATATTGTTCATGTACTTGCCATTTCTATGATAGATACTTTTTCATATGATAGTTAGGGCCACTGTCACCTGCTTTTGTTACACTCCACTTTTCGTACTTCCATTTCCTTCCTTCCCACACGGTGCCTAGTTATCGTAGGGGAGGGGAGGGGGATCAAGACTTAGTTTAAACTAACGACCTAATGGGCATAACACAAGGGTCACCAGTTGGGAGATAGAGCACAGTTCCAGGAGAACCATCCCCTCCGGAGTACGGTGTGGGAGGAGGTGAACCAGCCTAGTCTAGGAGTGACAGCAGCACCATCAGTCAGGGGATCAGTGAGTGATTAGTATTTTACTTCTGCAAGCATTTTGTAGTGAGGTCTATTAGTACTGGGCAGGAGCCCATCTTTCTTCAGCTTTAGCATTATTTCTTGTACGAACTTATATTATTATTGCATTGTGATCGTGGACATATTTTCGTTTATATAATGAAAATGAATGTTTTACTTCTTTCTTCTGTGGAATGTGGTTGATATATTGCCAGTAGAATCAGCATTTTGTGGTGATGGTCATCTCGGGAGTTGGTGTCACCGCAAAGCGGCGGTTCTAGGCATAAGACCCTGTCAAAAAAATGGCGGGGGGGGGGGGGGGGGGGTCTTACACCTCAATCCAAGGAGATGATTGCTAATAGGACTGAAAGTGGTGGCTTATTCTATCTTGATACTTCTTCTGATTTTTCTGTCTCCTCTCATTTACTTCAGTGGCATCTTCGTCTTGGGCATCCTCCTCCTCGGATTCTTTATCAACTTCTGTCTGATTTACCTCAGGAGACTCTTCTCTTCATTGTGAGGCATGCAAATTTGGCAAACATCATCGATCTACTTTTCCTACTAATAATGGACGTAGTTCTTCTCGTCCTTTTGAAATTGTACTTTCAGATATATGGGGCCTTGCTCCTACTCAGACTGTTGGTAGGGGTAGTTTGTATTTTGTGACTTTTATTGATGATTTTTCTCGTTGTACGTGGTTATATTTGCTTCACGAACGCTCTGAAATTTTTTTTATTTTCACTGTGTTTTATAATAAGATTCGTACACAGTTTGATACACCTATTAAAATTCTTCAATCTGATAATGCTAAAGAGTATCTTAGTCTTCAATTTACATTATTTTGTATGGATCATGGCATTGTTCATCAGACTACTTATCCTTTCACATCACAATAGAATGGCATTGCTGAAAGAAAGAATCGTCATCTTCTGGATGTGGCTCGTAGTCTTCTCACTCATATGTATGTTCCCAAGTATTATTGGGATCATGTTGTTCTTCTCTCGTGTTTTCTCATTAATTGAGTTTCATCTTCCGTTCTTGATGGGAAGACTCCCTTTTTTATTCTGCATCCTGATGTGAATCCTTTTCCTTTGCCTCCTCGTGTCTTTGGGTGCACAGTGTTTGTTCACACTCCTTCTAGTCGTGATAAACTGTCTCCTTGCTCGATTAAATGCATCTTTTTGGGTTACAGTCCGAAATAGAAAGGATACAGGTGTTATGATCATGTTCTCTGCCGATAGTATGTTTTCGTCGATGTCACTTTCTTTGAGGAAGTTCCATTCTTTTCACTTTCATCTATTCTCTCTTCTTCTGGTTATTTTGTTTCTTTTCATCTTGTATCAGCACCTTTTTATAGAGCATGTACTTCCTTCTTCTCTTTCTGATTCTCCTGCTGTCTCTGATTCTTCTATTGAGCCGCTGCCAATAGCTCCTGGTCCAGTAGTCTCTCCTTCGGATGGAACTGAGCCAGTAGACAGGAATCTCCTTGATCTTCTGATTGCTCTCCGGAAAGGTGTTCGTTTATGTACTCAGCATCCTCTTTCTGATGTGGTGTCTTATGCTTGACTGTCTCCTCTGTCTCAGAGCTTTGCTCTTGCTCTCTCGTCCACTGTTTTTCTTACGTCTTATCATGATGCTCTGGTTATTCCGCATTGGAAAGTTGCTATGGATGAAGAGATGAAAACTCTGACTGAACGGGGTACTTGGTCTCTTATTCCTACCCCTCCTGGAGCTGATGTGGTTGGGTGTCGTTGGGTATTTGTCATCAAATATCTTTCTGATGGTACTGTTGATCGATACAAAGCTCGGCTTGTCACCAAAGGGTTTACGCAAACCTTTGGTGTGGATTTCTTTGACACATTCTCTCATGTTGCTCAGATTACTACGATCTGTGTGCTTTTATCTGTGGCTATGAATAGATATTGGGAAATGTCTAAGTTGGATGTCAAGAATGCTTTTCTTTATGGTGATTTGAATGAGACAATTTATTTGAAGCAACCTCCTGGGTAGGTTGCTTAGGGGGAGTCTCAGGTGTGTAAGTTGAAGAAGGTCATCTATGGTCTTAAGTAAAGCCCAAGAGCTTTGTTTGATAAGTTCAACAAAGTTATTTCTATTGTTGGGTTTGTTCGGAGCGCTGCAGATCACTCTTTATTTATTCGGAAAACCTCGACTGGTCTTGTTATTCTGACAGTGTATGTGGATGACATTCTTCTTACAGGAGATGATAGTAAAGGTATTGATTTGACAAAGAAGCATCTACTTCAGCATTTTGTTACCAAGGATATGGGGTCGCCTAAGTACTTTCTGGGGATTGAGTTATCTCAAAAACCTAGTTCTATTATTCTTTCACAACAACAAAATGCCTTGGATCTTCTGTAAGAAACAGGTCTTCTTGGTACTAAACCTGTTTGATCTCCTATGGCTATTGGAGATGACAAGTGCTGGAGTGAGACTTCTCCTCTTCTTGAAGATGTCACCAGGTATAGATGTCTTGTCAGTAAACTCATCTATCTAATAGTCACAAGACCCGATATTTGCTATGTAGTAGGGAGAGTGAGCCAATTTATGCAAGCCCCCAGGGAATGTCATATCCAGTCAGCTTTAAAGATCCTCAAGTATGTAAAAGGTGCACCAGTAAAAGGGCTCTTATTTCAGTGAAGGGGGCATTTAAGGTAGAGGCTTATTTTGATGCCAACTACGCAAATGATAAGGGAGAGGGAAATCAACATCTGGTTTTTGTACCTTTGTTGGAGGTAATCTAGTCAGTTGGAAGAGCAAGAACAGCTGTAGTTGACAGATCAAGTGCAGAAGCAGAGTATAGAAGCATGACTCTGACTGCTTGCGAGCTGAAGTGGCTTCAAACACTTTTGCTGGATCTGGGAGAGTTTTATGATCATCTCTTACTGTTGTTCTGTGACAACAAAGCAGTTACATACATTTCAAAGAATCCGGTCTTTCATGAGAGAATGAAGCATATTGAAGTAGATTGTTATTTTATTAGAGAAAAGATTCTAAAGAATCAAATATGTACGCCATTTGTTACCTCTGATAAGGAGCTAGCTGATTTCTTCACGAAGTCGGTTACTTTGTTCACAGAATTTTGTACCAAGCTGGGCATGATAGACATATATGCTCCAGCTTGAGGGGGAGTGTTGGAACCAGAGTTCGGGCGGTTAGCCAAACATGTCGCAGCGGCTTATCCAGTCAGCTTTCTGGCAGTTTGGCTCAGCGGCATGTTTGATCAGCGATCTGGCAGTGTGGTCTTATGGGCTATCCGTTCAGCCTTCTAGCAGTTTGGCACATCGGTCTATGTAGAAGCTCTTTAGTGGGGTTGTTTGAGGCCGCAGTAGTGCAACGGATATTGGCCGCAGCAGTGCAACGGATGTTAGCCGCAGTGGTCTAGAGGTTAGCCGATGCGGTCTGGTGTGTGGCTATAGCAGTCTGGATAAAGCTGCAGAAGCGGACAGATGGTTTACTACAACTCCTATCTGGTGGAAACCAGGAGTTGCGGTCTGATGGCTTGCAGCAGCTGCGGTCTGATGGTTAGTCGTAAATGTGGTCTGGTGGCAACCCACAGTTGCAGTCTGGCAGCCTGGTCTTGCGGTCTTCCCTTAGCTATGTGGTAGTTTTCCTTAGTTGCCACCAGGTGTACAGATATTTATTGTATAGTGTTTGGTTTGACCTTATCAAACTGCACAAGCCGCACGACTTGTATTTAGTCTCATATTGATTGTTGTATTCTCTCATCTCAGCCATTTTCTATAAATAAGGGGGCATACCTATGTAATAATTATATTTTTGGAGCAATAAAATTTTCGGTTTATTTAGCTCTTTTTACTATTCCAAAGGAACTCGCTGAGTTTAGAGTTCAGTTGCAGGAGTTAGTAGAATCAGGGTTCGTTCGCCCTAGCTCATCACCCTAGGGAGCCCCTATTTTGTTTGTTAAGAAGAAGGATAGGTCCCTACGGTTGTTCATAGACTATCGGGAACTCAACCGACTGACGGTACGGAACACCAATCCTTTACCTCGGATCGACGAACTATTCGATCAGTTGATAGGAGCGCATTGATTTTCAAAATTGGATTTGCACTCTGGGTACTATAAATTGAGGATTCATGAGGAAGATATTAAGAAGACAGTGTTCAGCTCAAGATACGGTTTGTACGAGTTCACAGTGATGCCATTCAAGCTCACGAATGCCCCTTCCACATTTATGAGTTTGATGAACAAGGTGTTTGAGCCATATTTGTATGTTTTTGTCATCATCTTCATCGATGACATTTTGGTCTACTCAAATACAGAAAAGGAACATGATGAACACTTGGCCTTAGTTTTGAAGAAATTAAGAGAGCACTCATTGTTTGTTAAGTTCAACAAGTACGAGTTTTGGCTCCGAGAAGTTGCCTTCTTGGGCCATGTTATTAGTGGTGCTGGATTAGCAGTAGACTCGACCAAGGTACATGATGTGAATGAATGGTCGCCTTTGAATTCAGCGGCCGATGTGCGAAGCTTTCTTGGATTTGTTGGGTACTGTCGTAAGTTTGTGAAGAAATTTTCAAAGGTCTCCCTTCCTCTCACTGCCCTAACAAAGAAAGGTATGCCATATGAGTGGACACCCCAATGTGAGACTTCATTCCAAGAGCTGAAGGATCTACGTACCTCTACACCAATCCTAGCCCTTCCCTGAGGGAAGGAAGGATTTTAGGTTTACACTGATGCATCCTATCAAGGACAGAGAGCGGTGTTTATGCATCATGGGCATGTGATTGCTTACACTTCAAGAGAACTAAAGAAGTACAAGGTGAATTATCTGCTACATTATTTGGAGTTGGGGGCAGTGGTGTTCACCTTAAAGATTTGTAAAAACTATTTATACGGTGTCCACTACGAGATCTTTTCGGACCATAAGAATTTGAAGTAAGTTCATACCCAGAAGGAGTTGAATTTGAGGCAACGGTAGTGGTTAGAATTTTTGTGTGATTATGAGTTTACGCTGAACTACTACCCCGAGAAATCAAACTCTGTAGCAGATGCATTAAGTAGAAAGATACCAGTGTCGAGCCCCAAATATCGTATGATCGCTATGGAATTGGCTCAAGTGCTTGAGGAGATGGAGATTACACAGGTAAGTAAGGATCATCCCGAGATGTATACGGAATACTTGGCTGCCTTGCGTATAATATGTGACATCTGTGAGCGGATCCGGGCAGAGCAAGGGAAGGATACTGCTCTGGCCCCTATGTTTAAGGCAATTGAGAGTGGATCTACCGAAGCGTATACTCTTAAAGAAGGCCTTATTCATTTTCGTGGCAGGCTCTATATTCCTGAGGGTGGTGGAATCTAGGAAGACATATTGAGAGAGGCTCATTGCACCACATATTCAGTGCATCCCAGGATTGCCAAGATGTATAATGACTTACAGAAGACCATGTTCTGGCCAGGGATGAAGAGAGCTGTCAAGTATTATGTTACACACTGTGAGGCTTGTCAAAGGGTGAAGGTGGAGTGTAAGAGCCCGAGAGGATTATTGCAATCATTACCCATCCCCGAGTTGAAGTTCGAGGATATCTCCATGGATTTTGTCCACGGGTTGCCTCACTCGCGCTCTGGGAATGATTTAGTCTGCGTGATTGTGGACCGCTTGACGAAGGTTACCAAGTTCATTCTAATGAGGAAGGAGTTGCTTGTTGATGTTCTGGTGCATCTCTTTGTGGAGCAGTTTGTGTGGTACCATGGGGTGCCCATGACAATTGTCTCTGACCGTGATGGTCGCTTCACTTACAAGAAATGGAGGGCAGTTGAAGCATATATGGGCTCTCGCCTTACCTTTAGTACAACTTTTCATCCTCAGACTGATGGCCAGTCTGAGAGGACCATCAGAACCATGGTAGATCTGTTAAGAATGTACGTGTTGGATAGGGGCGAGTTATGGGAAAGGCTTGCCGCTAGTGGAGTTTTCATACAATAATAGTTATCAAGCTAGCATCAGGATGGCACCCTACGAAGCACTTTATGGGAGGAAGTGTAGAACTCCATTATTATGGGTGCAGGATGAAGACCCAAAGACTTTGGGAGTGGAATATATTGATGATACTAATGCCACAGATTGATACGAGACTGCATGCTAGAAGCACAGAGTAGGTAGGCAAAGTACTATAATGCGAAGCACCGGATGGTGGAGTTCCAAGTGGGTGATAAGGTGTTCTTGAAAATCAGGCCAATGCATGGAGTGTCATGTGTGCGTGGAAGGAAGAAGCTCAGCCCGAGATATGTAGGGCCCTATATGATATTGGAAAGAATAGGCAGACTATCCTATCGGCTGGAGCTACCACCTGAGCTAGAAAATTTGCACGACGTATTCCATGTGTTGTTGCTTCAGAAAGAACTACTACAGCCCGATCAGCATATCCCCGCCTCAGATGGAATAGTGGCCATAGATAGGTCTATTCGACTAGAGCCAGTGCAGATATTGGACACCGAGATAATACGCTTGTGTCAAAAGAGCGTCCTTTTGGTGAAGGTCTAGTGATCTAATCACAAAAAAGAGGAATACACTTAGGAGCCGGTGGGCTTGATGTGGAACCGCTACCCGGAGCTATTTCCCCAAGGTACATTTAAAAGCATATTTTACTTTTCATTCTTTACCTTCCCCATAGTCTTAGCCTGATTTCGGGGACGAAATATTTTATTTTGTTTATAGGATTTGTAACATCACGATTCGCGCTAGACCCCGCATGTTCATTTTCAAGTCAGATGAGTGGACTTGGGCTCAGGGTGCACTAGTGGATAGGCTTACACTTGAGCCGGGGAAAGTGCTGACTCGACACTAAGTGTCTGGACACAACCGCGCGGCGATAGTAGGTATCGCGCGACGGTAGCCATCATCGAGTATATACGACGAATACCCAGAGGAGTCGAGGGTGTCGATTGAACTCAATGATCGCCAAGTACTACCGTGTGGCGATAGCGGTATACCGCGCGGCGGTAGCAGTCGTTGAGTATATACGGCGAATCCCTGGAGGAGTTGAGAGCATTGAGTAGACAAAAGATCGTTGAGTACTATCGTGCGGAGGTAGCAGGATACTGCGCGGCGGTAGCCGACTGATTTATCAGCGTATGGCTCTGTAAGCTATTGCTTGGTGGTAGTGATACCACTGGCGATAGCCCCGCTGAATTATTTATCATGGCGCTTAGTAAGATACCGCGCGGTGGTAGGAAGAGTACTGCGTGGCGATATCGTATAGGTGGCGGCACCTGAGTGGGCAGTTTGGATGGTGGCTTGCGGAGGAAGTTAATTTTAAAGTTACCGCATGGTGATAGCTCCCTGATCAGGAAGCCCTAGATCTATTTGGTCGCTTCCTCTATATACAATCGTCCAAGGCTTGGCCGACGGGCTTCTTCTCCGATTTTCCTGAGAGAATGAAGAGTACAGAGCTTTTCTTAGAAGGACAAGGAATAGGCCGGAATTTTTCCCCCGGAAGTGAAGAGCGAGAGCCAAGGTCGACGCCGGCATGCAGCCAAGAAGGATAACGAGATCTATGGCCGGAAATGAGGTGAGCTTCCTACCCTCTCCCTTGATGCAAGATCTTTAATTATGAATAGGAGAGATGTCGGCTCAAAAGAGTTTGACTTTAGTGAGAAATGATGATCTCCTAGGTAGAGACCACGCTAGGACCTTGGTCCTAGGGTTTATTGACTTCAACCTCTCTTCCCTTCATTATGAGGGTGACGGACTTGGTTTCGTGAAGAATGGTTGTCTGTTGAGGGTGAATAAGGGAGGAGGAAGAGTTATTCATAATTTTTAGAAATGGCTAAAGGAAGAAGACAAACCAATGTCGTTCGTTTGACTTTAAGATGCATGCAGAAATCTATTTTTTGTGCGCAGCGGGCTTCATGCTTGATTTAAGCTATGACCCGAGTACTTTTAGGTCTCGGGCTAAACATGAAAGTTGAAGTCCTCGGAAAGTCCTTTTCAACGGATGGTTTCCCGTTGATAGTCTTGTAGCCTCAGGAATGTTCAGTCAAAGTGTTTGTACTATTTGGGTTCCGTAAGATGATCGTAGTCAAAGGATATTTGGTTTGGGTGAACTTATCACACGTAAACAAAGGGTTTATATAAACAAATGCTTTATTCATGACATTAGAGATTGTGTGAATTTATCTTATGAATACTATGATAAGCTAATGGTGTTGGATGTTGTATAAACAAAAGGTTATTCGTGAAATTCGTTAAGGATGCACTTGATAATGATTCCTGATGATTGAACATATAATCTATAGTTATGTGGTTAATTACGAACCTTGGAGGAACAAATGTTTTACCCCTTATAAAGATGTGTTGATCAGGTGGAAGCATAAACGATTTGTTGAATGCTCGAATATAAGAAAAGAATCGGATGAGGTAAATCTCATGTCCATGTAATATGTTGAATCTTGACCTCACGTATTGAAGGAACGATTAGAGTAGTCAACTGCTTAGAGTTGTGTCTCCCTATGGGTAGCAGTGTGGGACTAGTGTGGTGTATAAGGTGGCTTGCCACCTGTGTTATTGGTGAACCCTTGGATGCTTGGGAGCATAGAAATGCGAAAGGGTTTGAAGTGCGTGTGTACGTGACCGCACGAGATTGGTATGATGAGAAGGGGCTCGATTAGAGCCATTGAATGTTTATTGGCTTAGCCAAGTGTACTTGCATGCGGTGTGAGTTGACACGCGGTGTGAGTTGACACGCGGTGTCATAATCCTAGGTTAAGGATACTGTAGCCGTCTACGAGCTCGCCAGTCATCACACAAACAGGAGTCGACAGATAGAACTTGGACGGTTGGGCTTGGTCCTCGGTGCTCATTCTCGAGGCTCCTTCCGTGCTAAGTGGACGGTTGGACTAGTTCCTTTGGTTATACGCTCCCAGAGGCCCCTTCATACTGATAGGCTAGTTTGGGTTGTGTTCTTGGTACACATCTACCCGAGACCCCTCTGAGTAGTAGTACGCATAGGCTCCGTTGTTGTGTTCTTAGTGTTGAGGAGTACGGAGTACCGGGCCTGGTTGTGTGGATACCCGCCTAGTAGTGAAGACGCTCACTCTACTGTCACTGTCTGGCCACACCGAATGATGCCTGAGAGGTTAGCTACCTGCTCGAAAAGTGGGAACTAAAGGTCTATGTCGTCATAGTAGTGTGTGTGTGCATGGGCGAGTCATCATGTTGTATTCATAATATCACATTGCATTACATTACGCAAGATCCTTACTATATAATTTTGTATGTGCACTCTTATGTGGTGAGTTACTTTTTTGTTAAGTCGATCCTTAACTTATAAATCTGTATAGGCATTTTTATAAGTTAAGTTACTTTCCAGTTGTAGAATCATAAGTGTTATGGTTACTGCCTTCACCTTTACTAATTGATACTGTAAAATGATGCTACTACTTGCTATATGATATTGATTTACTACTCTGATGATAGATATATTTATACCAGCTGCTTGTACTCACTGTTATATATATTGTATTTTCCTTCTTTCTCCCGCTGGTGCCTAAGAGTCGCTAGGGGAGCGGATATGATAGCCACTTAGTATTTATGACTAATGATTGCTATGTCTACCATTTTAGGAGGAAACCTAGCAGATAGAGCAGCAATAGTAGTTTATGCATGAGGGCGGCCAGGCCAGGGTAATAGGGCTTGACACGATGATACCCTCACTGCCGTCATTGACTGATGTGAGTTGAGTATTGTGGTGTAGCCTTCGGGCAATTTTATTTTGTACTATAATATTAAAGGAACCTATGTTGTTCCTTATTATTCATGTACTGCTCTTGGATATCTTACTTACTGTGATAATATGACTTTTGTACAATCTTTATGTTGGGTTGTCATGAATGATATTGTTATGAGCCGGCGGAATATGCGTCTTGTAGTACCGGTCGACCCGTGTGTTGACACTACTGTAAGACGGTTGTTCTGGACATAAGACTCCCTTCGGTCGTGTGTTGTGTTCCGAGAGGGGGTCTATATTTACCAAGCTGACATGCTTCACAATTCAAAAGGAAATCCCCTTGAGGAAGATTTGGGAGAAGTTGGTAGATGAGACGAGAAGGAGGATGACTAAGACGACGATGTTATTGCTGAAGGGAAGAAGAAGCAGAAAGAGCAACAATATTGTCAAAAAAGAAGAGAACTCCACCTGCAGTCCCAGTAGAAATCATAGCCTTGGTGATAGAATCCCAGAAAGAATAATTAGTGGCAGTACAAGTAACCGTGCAGTGCAACTTTGTGCAGAGAGCATGAATAGACAGCAAATTTCACAGAAAAGTGGGAACATAGAGAGTGTCCTCAAGTTGCAAAGACGGAGTGATGTGCACAGTGCCTACACCATGCACAGGAGAAGAAGTCCCATCGACTATAACAACAGGAGATACCCATTTCTAGTTGTTCAAGCAGAAGAACAAACGAGAATTGTCAGTCATGTGACAAGTGGCACTAGAGTCAATAAGCCACTTATTGGAAGAGGCCAAAAGAGAACAAGGTGTAGAGAAGACAAGAGAAAATAACCTCATGGAGAAAGAAATAGGATACAGAAAAGTATAACTGCACGATTAGACACAAGCCGGCAAAAGAGCCAAAAAGAGAAGGCGCGAACAAAAAATACGCAAGATGAAATTGAACAGGCCGACAAACAGATCGGCAAACAAGGCGTAGAAAGACCACGACCAAGAATAGAAGACCGGCAGAGACTCAAACCACATGGTTGAGTGAGAAGTCGGTAAGATCGCAGAAAGAGGACCTGCCACCAAAAAGGAGCAAACAGAGAAGTGACCGCGTGAGTAGAGAACACAACCCGGTCGAGAAGAGAACCAACCCAGAGAAGCACGGAGATAAGAAGTCGCGTGAACACCAACAAAGCTGCGCGAATAGAAAAGAATGCAAAGGGACAAGTCGTAGGAAAAGCGACAAGCAAGGGAGGGCGGGGCAGGAAGAAACCGCGCGAACAGAAGAAGACCGGAAGAAGACCGGAAACGGTTAGAAAAGCAAACCGCGAGCAAAAAAGGAGCAAAGGACCGATTAGCTCTGATACCATATAAAAAGAGCTAAATAAAGACAAATTTTATTGCTCCAAAAAGATAAATAATACATAGATATGCCCTCTTATTATAGAAAATGGGGGAGATGAGAAAATACAATAAGAGATGTGGGACAAAATACAATCCACGCAACTTATGCGGTTTGACACTATCAAACCGCCACACTGTACAAAGCTGTTGATCACCTAGCGGCAAAAGAGGTAAGCTGCCAAACCGCCATTGGAGACTACTAGACCATTGCTGCTAGCCGACAGACCGCATTTTCGGGTTGTCACTAGACTGCAGTTGCGGACTCCCATCACTGATGCTATGGAAAGCCTCCAGGCCACTACTGCGGCTAACCATGCTGCGGAAAGTCTCTAGGCCGCTGCTGCGGTTAACCATCAGGCTGCTGCTGCAGCAAGTATCTAGACCGCTACTGTAACTAACCTTCAGAACACAACTGCGGCTAGACCTCCAAGACAAGAAATACCTGTAGGAAGCCGACTACCAAACCGCAACACTGTTAAATAGATAGACCGCCAAGATAGTCGCCAGACATAACCTCTACCACTAACAAAACTGCCACACAATCAAACCGCCTGGACAAACCGCTTGACCGCCCGAACTACAAGCCGCTGAGACTAGACCATCAAATCTCCAAACTCTAACATCTTCGGCTCACGAAATATGGACCCCTTGGAAGATCGCCTCACCACCAGCTCCTCGCTGCTTCTCGTCCAAAAGATGTGCGTAGTCTCTTTTGAGACCACCCAGCGCTGCTCGATGGTGTCTCTGTTCTCTTGAACCTGTTTGTAAATATCGTGTAGCATTAGGCTATGTTTCCTAAATAGCTCTGTCATTCACCTCTTTAACACCACATCATCCTTCAGATCGCCCAAAGAATCAAAAATCGTGCTAGGGGAGGGGTGGAGAAAACTCCTCGTCTATTTCAAGATCAGTGGAATAGACCTCTCAGTAGCCTGAAGGGGAGGGGGTTAGCCAAACAAAAGAAGGACCCATTGAGGAGAAAGGTTAACGCTCCTGCTAACCTGGAGAGGGCACAACCCCCTTACCGGGGCGTTGGCGAGATGACCTGGGTCGCCCCTAGAAGGGTTCAGTGAGAGGTAGCATGAACGATTTTCCCAATTCAGGGTAGGGCGGCGCAAGGTTTGCAATCCAGAGGGAGGCAGGAGTCCGGTGGCCAGGATATCCCTCATCCGGGGGTACTGAACCCGGGATAACAACCTGGATGGCCAAGTGAATTGGTGATTTTGGTGGCGGGACTGGCAGGCCAGTAGTCCCGAAAGTGACAGTTGTCAGGTGCGAAGCGAGGTAAAAAACAGAGGACAAGGGTGAGGGATGTTAGGGTTTTTTGATCTGATGGCCTCAGAAGATTCATCATCAGCCAATGGCCAGGATGCGGTCAACGGTCATCTTAATCAGAGGGTCTCAATTTCATCATTGGCTAAGGCTTGCGATGGCACTATCTGTCCAGCGATGGAGAAAATAGCTTTTAATCATTCCAGAGCTTTCCTTAATTACTAGTATTATTATAAATAGCTTTTCATTCGGCAGTTAATAGTCAAATATATTTCTAACATTTCATTTGTAAGTGGCTATATATTAAGCCAGAACTAGTATTGTAATTAAGCTAGAAATTAATGAAAGTTATTCTATTTTATTCTCTAACCCTTGCCCCTTTGTCTCTCCTACTTGCGGTCACCCCCTAGGCCTTCTTTTGATGACTCTTCATCAGCTTTCGGTGACGGGAGTGCAACATCTTGGTGCTCTCATTGAGAGGAAAGAGAGACTCCCATCATCAGTGACCTCAACAACATGAGTGAAGGATTGCAGTCAATATTAGATTTCAAGATGGATTTCATCACACACTGTGGGTACATTGGAAACTGTGTACCTGATTTGGAAGAAGACTCGCTTAACTCAATGATATACATCAATATGTATTTGATGGGATGTTGAGTTTCAATGTGCAGGTTAAAGAAATGCAGATAAATATTCTAAGTACAAGTGTCGACACTTGTGAAGGAAATGTGTCGACACCAGGAGCCAGATTGTATCGCACACAGGACTTATGTCGACACACAGAAATTCTGTCGGCAATAATTGTGTCGACACACAGGACTTGTGTTGACACACAGAAATTCTGTCGGCAACAATTGTGTCGACACACAGAACTTGTGTCGACACATACAAGAATTCTGTCAACACCAACTATGTCGAGACTAGAAGCTATTGTGTCGACACACAGGACTTGTGTCGACACATTCTACAGAAGTTGTGTCGAGAAAATAAAGAAGGGTTGTGTCGACATTGTGTAAGCTGTGTTAACATCATCAAGATTTGTGTTGACACATGGTCTAATTGTATTGACACATATGAAGTATTGTCTCAACGCTTTTCTGCTGAGATAGAGTACAATGAGGTATCAGGTGTCAAGACAGAAGACTTGATAGTTGTCATAACTAACAAAGCTGTCGCATCTGTTAGAGCTGTCAGAAGGCGGTTATGAACCGGATCAATCGGTAACCTCAGATGGGATCTATATAAAGACATGTTCTATCATAAAAAAAGAGAGATTGAAGAAGAAAGGACTTGACATTTTTCTAACAGTTGATATCTACAAGTCATCAAGAGAAGGCAGATTCTGAACAAGTCTACAAGAAGAATTCAGATCTTATTCTAAATAAAAAAAGGAAGCTGGATTGAGGATCATCTCCAACTTCATAAGAAGATCAACCTTACTTTGTTCAGATTCAAGAAGCTTTGAAGAAGCTAAGACAGGTTGGATCTTAAGAAATCATATCAATCAAGATCTGATAGAGAAGCCTTCACCCCTTTCTCTCTCTACCTTGGTGAAGGATTTATCATCTTAACAATCAATTTTTCTGTAAGATCTTTTATAGATCTGAGTGTAGGAGAGTTATCTCTCTGAGTTGTAAGCCTAAATTTATAAATGCTGAGGTAGAGCTGAGTGCCTGAGATAGGATCTTTGTGATCTGAGTTGTAGGCCTGGTGATAAGGGCTGAGGTAGGGTTGTTTGCCTGAGGTAGGATTCTTGGGAAGAATCTAAGTTGTAGGACTTAAAGAAGTCTGAGTTGTAGGAACCAGTTGGGTTCTGAGTTGTAAGATATGAGGATTTGAGTTAGTGGAAGGAAGTTTGGCCGAATCCAGCTCTCAGCTGGATAAGTGAAGGGGGAGTGTGGACGTACCCACGAATTGGGGAACCACTATAAAACACTGTATGATTTGATGTGTTTTTCTGTGCTTGTTCTATCCTGTGTTGTGATATTTGTAGCTTAATTAGCTATATTGAGATTAACCTTTTAATTGCCTAAGTTAAAATTGGATTTGAACCTATTCACCCCCCCCCCCCTCTAAGTGTTTAGGATCTTTAAACCAAATCTTTCACATACTTACCAAATTCTAAGGGATATACTATAATACTAGTAGTGGTAGATAGATACTCTAAAGCAGCCCATTTTTCACCACTCAAAAAACCAATTACAGAACCCATTGTAGCAAATGAGTTCTGAAATTGTGTGGGTAAGATCCATGGCATCCCTGAAACCATAATATCATATCAGTATGCAATAGATCATCCCTACACAATTCCAGAACTCATTTGCTATAATGGGTCATGTAATTGTGTTGGATCCCTAGTTGGATTTGGGCTAGGTTCACTAAACTAGGTTGAGTTTGACCCACATTGTATAGCTAGGGTCAAGTCCTTGAGTCCTAGAGTTTAGGCTAGTCATTAGGTTCAACTTTCATGCACTATCCAGCAGAGGACCTCAGTAGACTAAGACTTAGAAGATTTAGAGATCAAAATTATCAGTTTGAAATTCTTCGAACTCAGCTCGACGATCGTCGATATCAGATTGACGAACTCCGAGTTATTTCTCTGAGTTGAGCTCGACAATATTCGAGCTCAGATCAACGATTTTTTTCTTTCAGACAGATTCTTAGCTCGACGATCTTGGAGCATAGAATTTGCAAGTATTTCCAGAATGCAGTTCGTAGAGCTCAGGTCGACGAACAGGAATTCTCAGGTCGACGAACTTGGAACTCCAGTCGACGAAATCTGTTCAAAGGTCGATGATTTATGTCTCAAGCCAGAATGAGAGTTTTCCTTATTTCTGTCCTTATTTATTATATTATTTAGCATTAATTTCCTGAGTAATTAATGCTCATATTCTCTTGAATATAGTCGTTATTGGCAGCATTAATTATGATCTTCATCAGGGTTAATTACTTGCTTATTTTAATAGAATAGTTGGGGAAAATTATTTAAGTCAAATATTCAAGCTGATTCATTCTCCAGATCAGTTAGCATTTAATGCTTGGAATTCAAATTTCAAAGGAGAATTTTGACAACAGAATATAAAAGAGATTTTCTCTTTTCATACGAAAAAGAATCACTGCAAGCATACATAGACCAGACAGTACTGAGAATACAGAGAAGAGACACAGAACAACATACAAAACTCTTTCTTTGTGTAAAGAAAATATTCTGTTTTCTCCCTTGATCTTTGTGAATACTGAAGAAGAACAACCATCAAATATCAAGAATCTTCTTCTACTTCAACTCCAGGAACATTCAAGGACAACAACTTTGAATCAGTCAGAAAGTTCCAGGATCTTTCAAGACAAGGCTGAATACCTATACCCTGAGCAAGGCTTCTAGTCTTCTGAACCATCTCTACATTTCAGAAGGAGCTTTGACAATAGAAATCCACAAGTCTTCTCTGTTGTATAGAGAAAAGAGAAGACATCATCACCTCTCTCACCTCCTGTAAAAGGGTTTATTAACTCCCTTCAAAAGTTTATTCTTGGTTTTTGGGCACCTGATCAAAATCCTAAAGGGTTGTGAGATCTCCCTGGAAATAGATTTTGTGGTGGCAGTCACCTGATCAAAAACCTGATAGTGGATTCCTACCAGGGTGGTAGAAGAGTGGATGTACCCAGTTTGGGGAACCACTATAAAATTCTTATGTTGTCTGTGTGTGATCATTTTCTTTCTTATTCTTACTGTATTGTAATATATTAGCTTAACCTATTTTCATTTCCTTTCTATATTACTATTGTTATCACTTATTTTACTCTTATAAATTAAAAAACAGTCAAAAGTTTTAATTACTCTATTCACCCCCTATAGAGTAAATCAGGTCTAACCCCTATCTTTCAATTTGTATCAAAGGGGTGTTCCTTTGGTTGTACAAGCTAACACTTGAACCAAAAGATCCTTGCTAGATCTGATTTTCATTTCCTAATTTTTTTGTTTAATATCAGAGCACAGAACAAAGATTATGCAAGCACCAGACCTTCAGTCTGCAACTTGAATAAGTTTGTTATCTGGAAGGCAAGAATCAAGTTATATATGAACTATATTGATGAGAATATTTTTAATTCTATTTTTACAGGACCACCAACTCCAGTGGCTACAACTAATGCAAGTTTCAGCACTCATGTTGTTCCACCACCTGAGTGGACAGATGCTCAAAAGAAGGCCAAAATAGTTGATGCCAATACCATGAATATTCTGGCTCAGACAATGTCTGATGACATCTTCCAGAAAGTGGTAGAGTACACATCAGCCAAGGTTATCTGGCATTATCTTAACCAGATGGTTGCTGGATCAGCAGATGAGAGAAAGGATAGGAGATCCAATCTCATCTTATAATATGAAAACTTCAAGAAGGATGAGTCAGAGTCTATAAGTGACATGTACAACAGACTAAGCTCAATCATCAATGAGTTGAAGACTCTGGACAAGGAAATCACCCTTACAGAATTCAATGACAAAATTCTCATGTGTTTCCCTAGCTCATGGGATTCCAGAATCTGGCCAATCAAGGAAGCCAGAAGTTTGAATGAGATTTCCACTGAATCTCTACTTGGAAAGCTCAAGTCCTATGAACAATTGATAAAGACTAGAGAAGCTGCAGAACAGAAGACTCCTTCAGTAGCAAGAAAGGAGCAAAGCATTGCATTCAAGGCATCTGAAGAATCAGAAGCTCCAATAGCCAGTGAAGAGTTTCTGAGTGTCTTAGCCAAGAGATTTTATAAGATGGGCCAAAGGGATTTCAGAAGAAAGTCATCTAGGCAAGATGATAAGCCAAGGTATGATAAGACACCAACTAAAGAAGTTGTTTGCTTTGGTTGCAAAAAGCCTATACACTTCATCTCAAAGTGTCTAGAGAACCAAAAGAAGGAGAGAAGAAGAGAAAAAGAAACAAGAAAGTAGCACTACAGCACGCCCTCCTTCAGAAAGCATAAGATAAAGGAGAAAGGCTTTGTGGCTGAGACCTGGAGTGAAACTGAAGATGAATCTTCATATTCCAGCTCCAGTGAAGATGAAGATGAAGCAAAAGGCAAAAGAAGTGTGTCTGATGGCCATCAATGCATCAAGCAGCTGTTCAGAGGTAGAAGATGACAAGTCAGAGGGTGAAGACTCTGAATCTGAGGAAGACCAGGTACGGTCTTCTTTTTATTTTGATTCAGATGAGTTTAGAACTGAATTTAAATCTTTATGTCTTGATTTAATTAACTCAGAAAAATAAATTAAACAACTTAGAGAGAAATTGACTGAACAAGATAATTTAATTTCAGAAAACATTAAGTTAAAAGATGAAATAACTTTAGCTAATGAACAGATTATATCATTAAAAACTGAAAGAGCTAAGGCTAGGCAACTTGAAGAATCCCTAAATGGGAGAAGTATCAAGCTGATGGACATCACAAGCACAGTGAATGTAAGGCTTAATGGCAAGTTGGGCTTAGGTGCTTCATCAAGCCAACCCCCACTGATTTAGAAAAATATTTTAACAACTCCAATAAATTTATTTCAGAAAAGGGTAAAGAGAAGATAGATGATAATAATGTTAAACAAACATAATTAAAATAAAAGAATAAGAAAAAGAGAAAGAATAAGAAAAATCTTAACTATAACTATGTTCAGCAGATTTAATCAAACTCAGATCGACAAAATGTGTACAGTTCGTCGAACTCAAGTCGACGAACTCCGAGCGCAAATTCTTATTATAATTATTCTTTGAACTGTGATCGACGAAACCAGTATGGTTCGTCGACCCGAGATCGACGATATTGGGGCCCAGAAAATGAATATTTACATTCTCTGAGTGGAGTTTGACGAACTCATCCCCGTTCGTCGACCTCAGATCGACGAACTTACCAGAATTCATCGACCCCAGTTCATTATAACTGAAACTTTAATTCTAACAGAATATTTAATTAACAAGGACAATATGTTAATCCATTTAATCAGTGGAAAATTCCACCTAGAAGAATTCATCCCTTAGGTTATAAAAATCAACCAAAATACTCGTACATTTCTAGTTTTAATTATGTAAATAAATAAGGACCGAAGGTGACCTGGGTCAAGAATAGCTAATCTGTTTTATTGCAGGTGAAAGACTATCCCACCACAGAGCAACAGTGGTATCTGGATAGTGTCTGTTCAAAGCATATGACTGGAAACAAGGACAACTTAATCAACTATAAGTCAAAGCTAAGACCCAAAGTAATATTTGGTGATTCCAAATGTGGCCAGACTGAAGGATGTGGTGTAATGCCCCGAAACTCAAAAGAGGAACGGGCGGA
The DNA here is from genome assembly GCA_039513925.1 of Platanthera zijinensis. Taxonomy (NCBI): domain Eukaryota; kingdom Viridiplantae; phylum Streptophyta; class Magnoliopsida; order Asparagales; family Orchidaceae; genus Platanthera; species Platanthera zijinensis. The sequence continues at coordinate 192,748,076 of CM077078.1, forward strand.
GTTTGAGCCAAGTTTGGGTCTTGGTAAGGTGAACACGGCCTGTGACATGGGCGTGTTACATGGTCGTGTCGTGCTCGGGTCGTCGAGGCGAGGTCGACGATCATCGAGGGTTGGGAACATGGCCTGGGACACGGGCGTGTGCCAGGGCGTGTCAAGCACATGGCCTTTGACACGGGCGTGTCACATGGCCGTGTCCTCTTCTGGAAGTTTGGTTCTGTGTTAATTGAGGGACATGACCCAGAACACGGGCGTGTACTAATTGACACGGGCGTGTCGAAGTTGACACAGGCGTGTTTAAGCTTGTGTCCTGTTTGGGATGTGACGGTTTCATCATCAATTAAGGCACTCGGCCCATGACACGAGTGTGTCCATAGTTGACACGGGCGTGTCCCAAGCTGTGTCACAGGCCGTGTCCTATTCTAGATTTCCTAGTTTACGGCGAGTGTGGAACACGGACTTGGACACGGGCGTGTCGCAAGCCATATTCGCCCCAAAAATTTTATGTTCAGGGCGAATCGTGGTCGTTCGTTTCCTTATTTTGGGATCCAAGGGCTCAGGTTGGTCTATGTTGGGATTTAGGCCGGGAATAGGGTTCTTAAACCATCATTTTAAGTGAGCATTCTCTTTCTAGGACTTTAGAGAGAGGGGAGTGTAAGGAGGAAGAGGAAGAGGAAATCCGGTCGTCGGAGAAGCTTCTGAGCCCCAATTCTCGATCTGAGTCCAGATCTGTGAAGGCGAGGCCGATTCGGTGCTTTCCATCCGACTAGATCTTCATGGCGCTGAAGAGAAATGCTAGGGTAACGATTCTCTTCTTGGATAGGTGAATTCCTCTTTCCTTTTTGCATAGGAAGTCTGCTCTCGCGAGTATGCGGTGAGTTTGAGGTGTTCCTTCGGGTAGACATGAATAGTCCCCATTGTTTTGCATGTAGAGTCCGAAATCGAAGTACGGACATAGGCATGGTGTGTGAAGCCTACCCGGACAAGTTGGTCTAGATTAGTGATGTTTCACTATGCATGAATAGCCGGAGAAGACTCCATGTTGATGATTATTTTCGAGTTTTTCTGTGTGGTAGATTGCAGCAGGGAGCCTTGGGGACTAACTCCAAGGTGCACCCGAAAAATTGGGCAGAAGCGTTAATCTGTCGTCTTTGGTGGCTTGGGAGCCATCCTTGTACATAACCGGGCTATGTACTTTTGTCTGATCGATTTTCGGGCTACGGGGAAGCTTAACTCGCGCCGATGATTTTATTGTTGTGGCAATGTTAGCAACGAGTTGAGTGGATCCATACCCGCTCTATGTGGTTCGGTTAAAGAAATATGAGGTACATGGTACTTACCGTTGGCATAGATGGTGGGTCGTAAGCTTAGGCCGAAAAGACCAAAATGCTCACGAGATTTGCCGTCCTAGAGGCGGTGGTGGACCGAGTTCACCGTGTAAGTGCCCTGAGAGCATGGGGTGTGCGGCTGTGTATGCCTACACTTGTGGTGAAGTGTGCTTAAATTGTACTTTCGCTATCATGTTTGTTTATACTAATACATTGTAGGGAAGGAGACCGCCACCCCAAGAAAAGTGGTGGGGTCGTTATAATTTGTTCAGCTTTAGCTGACCGTTGCTTTTGTTTGCCACCACGCGGTGGAATGTTGATTGCAGGTGCTGCGAAGCCGAGTGGCAAATAGTGGGCTAAAGCCCTTGTTGCAGTGCTGGCCCTCGAAGGTCGAAGTGTATTGTTTACTTTATTCTCATATGTGACCGGCCTGCGTGCCGTTGTATGGAAGACAAATTTTATTTAAGTAAACTTTTGTAAGGCCATAAGGCCCAATACTTGATGTATTTGAACGTTCATTCCTCTTTGGGTTTGTTAGTGGACATTCATGCTTTTGGCTTGGTTCTTTCTTTGCAACTTATTAAATTGCTTCCGCTAGAATGTACTTTGTGTAGGACGTGTGATTAGAAGAATGGTTTCATTAAGTAACCCTTCTGTCTGTCCGTGGTATATAGCGTCGGGCCCCGGCCGGACCTACTGTTATATGCTATGTGACGGATAGGGTGTTATAATTTGGTATCAGACTACCGGTTCCGGTCATGCTTAAATGAATTCGTGGGCGAATTATTTTAAGGGGTGGTGAGCACATGTATGTGCGTCATCGTTATAACATAAAAAGAACCCATGAATGTCCACTTAGGAATGAAAATGCACATGTTTGAGGAACCTGTGTGTTCCTATAATTGCTTTTTGCAATATGTTTCGGTAACTTAATGGTGTTTTATACGACTATAGGTGACCAGGAGTGGTGACGGGTCATCAGAACATCCGGTTTCTGAGTCAAGTAGAGCACCAAACGTTGAGCCTGCAACACCTCCCTCGGTAGAAACCATACGATTGGTGCCTAAAGCGGTGTTCGCTATGATCAAAGCTCAGCCTGCAAGATAAGTGCAGCAGCCTACCCCTGCTGTGGAGCAAGTACCGCTTCAAGCGGCAAAACCGAGGAGGATGGAGAAAGTGGTAGTGGAGCCATTGATGCCTAGGAGAGCAACTGAAAAACAGCTGAAGCATGATATGGGCTTCAATCCTCCAGTGTTCTCGGGGACGGGAACCTCAACCCAAGCCGATTGGCTTTCCCGGATAAATAGAATCCTGACAGCTACGGAGATGGAGGAGTGGCAGAAGTAGACTATAGCCACTTTCTTGTTGGACGGCGATGCAAAGCTTTGGTGGGAAGGTTTGGAACTACACCACTTGGGGGGAGACAACTCACGGACGTCTCGATGGAGGAGTTTTTGAGACTGTTCTTGGCAAGATACCTCCCCTTGGCTCAGAGGATCGCGATAGAGAACGAATTATAGAAGTTGACGCAAGGAGAGAGTAGTATGGACGAGTACCTCCACGAATTTACACCCTTGGGTCGGTATGCAAGTGTTACATTCGCCGATGAGGAGCGAAAGACAAACCGGTTCTATGAAGGTTTGAGGGATGACTTAAGGCTACTGCTCTCGGGGCCTATGACGCAGGGTTTTCTAACCTTGGTCAACACGGCCCGATCTTTGGAGAAAGATATGAGAAATGTACAGGCGAAGAAAGACTCTAATGAAAAGGGGACGGAGTTCAAAAGGCCGAACTCCTCAAAATCTGTGTTCCGTAAGTGGAATAAAAAGGCTAGGACTTCGGGCCCAGCTCCTTCTTCTGGTTCATCTTGGGCGACTACAGGTCGAACCCCGGGGGCATGCTATACTTGTGGAAAGCTGGGACACTATGCCCGAGATTGTCTGAGAGGATGTCAAAAGTCTGAGTGGAAGCCGGGAGAACCTACGAGGAAAAGGGGAAGGCGGTGGAGTCAACCGCATCCCATTATGCTCCAACTCAACCAAGAGTCTACAACCTTGGCCAGCAGGAGTCCATAAAACAAGTGGATGTGGTAACAGGTATGGTTTAAATTTATAGCAAGTTAGCTTTAAATACTTGTTACCTTGCACATGTTAGCTTACTACTGTTTGTACTAGGATTTGTGTTGATTTTTGATAATCCGGAGAGAACACTCTTTGATACGGGAGCTTCACACTCCTTTTTGTCCGAAGGATTTATATCGCGCGTCGGAGTACCTACTTTAATGGCGAAGGACAAATTGGATGTGTTGTTGCCGAATGGGTGTTCAGTGCGCGCGGATAGAATCTATTGCGTAAAGATACGGATTTGGAGTCAGGAGTTTGACTTGCAAGCATCGTTATTGCCGCTGGTGGAGTTCAACGTCATTTTTGGTATGGACTAGCTCGCGGAGCAGCGGACATACATCGATTACAATCGAAAGGAGGTCAAGTTGGGAACTGGTCGTGAGACGACTTTTGCAGGCTTGAAAGGGGCGAGCAAGACGTTGATGTCTGCTCTTCATGTGGTTAAGGTAGTTCGTGCTGGTACAGAGCTGTTCTTCACACTAGTTGAGGCTACGAAGCCTAAGCCTACTTTGGACTGTATCTCAGTGGTATCCGAGTACCCTGTTGTGTTCCCTGACGATCACCCTGGAGCCCCGCCACAGCGAGAGATTGACTTCACAATTGACCTAGTACTAGGTGCCAAACCTGTGTCACGCTCTCCATATCGGTTAGCGCCTAAGGAGATGGAGGAACTGAAGGTTCAAATGGAAGAGTTGTTGGAATAGGGTTATGTGCGTCCAAGTTCGTCGCCTTGGAGCGCACCGGTCTTTTTGTTAAGAAAAAGGACGTAAGCTTGCGGCTCTACATCGATTATCGAGAGCTGAACAAGTTAACAGAGAAGAACAAGTACCCGATCCCAAGGATTGATGATCTGTTTGATCAGTTGGTTGGGTCATCGGTGTACTCAAAATTAGACCTCAAGTTCGGATATTATAAGCAGAGGATAAGTGAAAGTGATATCCCCAAGATAGTGTTCAGCACGAGATATGCGCATTATAAGTTTACTGTCATGTCGTTTGGGCTGACTAATTAATGCGCCATCAGTGTTCATGGATATGATGAATAGAACATTCAGAGAGTACTTGGACCACTTTGTGATCGTCTTCATCGACGACATATTGGTGTACTCACAGTGCAAAGAGGATCACTTCAAGCATTTTCATTTGGTGATAGAGATGTTGAGGAGGAACCAACTATATGCCAAGTTCTCCAAATACGAGTTTTGGTTGTCCTCGGTGGCGTTCCTTGGTCACATAGTCAGTGGAGAAGGGATTGCGGTGGATCCGGCGAAGATAGTTGTAATATGGGAGTTGCCTGTGTTGTATTTGGTAGCGGAAGCCCGGAGTTTTCAGGGGCTTCTTAGCTACTACATGCGCTTTGTAGAGAACTTCTCACGGATTTTGTTACCCCTCACGACTTTTACGAGGAAGATTAAGTTTGTATGGTCGCCGGAGTGCACGCAAGCTTTCGAAGAATTGAAAAGCCGGTTGACCACGGCGCTTATTCTATGTTCATCGGTTGGGACAGAAGGCTTTGAGATCTACAGTGATGCTTCGGGCAGTGGTTTGGGTTGTGTTCTACTGTAACACGGGAGAGTGATAGCTTATGGCTCGCGCCAGCTAAAGGTACATGAGAGAAATTATCCGGTCCATGACTTGGAGTTAGCCCCTGTGATATTTGCTATGAAGCTGTGGAGACATTACCTGTACGGGGTGAAGGTCGATATCTATACCGACCACAAGAGCCTAAAATACTTGTTAGATCAAAAAGATCTAAACATACGGCAGCGGAGATGGATGAAGTTCCTGGGGGACTACACATTCAAGATTCACTATGTACCTAGGAAAGGAAATACAGTTGCGGACGCATTGAGTCGCAGGGCCCCTGTGCGGGCCAACTGGTTGTCGGTTCATGACGAGCGCTTGATTCAAGAGCTGGAGGCATTAGAGATCTCTTGTGTGGACAAGCAGACTAGTGCCAAAGTATAGCTAAACTGGACAGAGGTGCAGTATGACCTGGCTGATCGGATTCGGCAGGCACTAGAGTTGGATAGCAACATGAAGCAAATCATGGATGAGGGTTTGGATGGGTCAAATTCCCAGTTTGATATTGTTGATGGATAGTTATGGAAGGACAGTCGTCTGTGCGTCCTAAATGGGGGTAAACTGCGGGAGGAATTGATGTACGAGTCTCATCATACCAAGTACTCGATTCACCTAGGGAGCACAAAGATGTATCAGGATATGAAGAAGTTGTTCTGGTGGCCAGGATTGAAGAAGGATGTGGCACTTTACGTGGCAAAGTGTCAAATGTGCTCCTTGGTGAAGGCAGAGTGCCAGAAGCCCGGAGGTTTCTTGAAGTCTTTGTCTATCCCGGAGTGGAAGTTCGATGACATTTCTATGTATTTTGTGCACGGTTTGCCAAGATCGCAGAAGGGGAACGATGTCATCTAGGTGATCGTAGATCGCTTGACGATGGTTTCGCACTTCATTCCGAATAGGAAGGATAATTCGGTGGAGAAACTGGTGAAACTGTATGTGGATAACATTGTTTGTCTACACGGTGTGCCCCACAGCATCGTGAGCGACCGAGATGGACGGTTCACGTCCAACGACTAGAGGTTGGTGCAGCAAATGTTGGGAACCAAGCTGAGTTTCAGCACGGCCTTTCATCCACGGACGAATGGTCAGGCCAAGAAAGTTAACAGGACGATTGAGGACATGCTCCGCATGTGCGTCTTGGATTTCGGGAAGCAGTGGGAAGAACACATGTACTTGGTGGAATTTACGTACAACAACAGCTACCAAGCGAGCATTCAAATGGCACCCTTCGAGGCCCTTTATGGTAGGAAATGTCGCACGCTTTTGTCATGGTTAGAAACGGGTGAGACGAAGCTTTTCAAGAGGCAGGAGGTGTAAGATGCAACGTCGTTGGTACGAACCATTCGAGAACGGTTGTTAATCGCTCAGGACCGACAAGCTAAATACTATAATGCCAAGCATCGGAACGTGGAGTTCGCTGTTGGCGACTGGGTGTATTTGAAGATCAAGCCGTTCAAGGGTGTCTCACGGGTACAACGCTTGAAGAAGCTAAGCCTGAGGTACCTTGGACCATTTGAGGTTCTGGAGCGGATTGGCGAAGCAGCCTACCGACTGAAGCTATCAGCGGAACTTAGTGGTCTACACGACGTATTCCACATATCGGCGTTGTAGAAGGCGGTGCAAGAGCCTTCGCAAGTGATCGCGGTCGATCAAGTACTGGTTGAGGTTGGGTTGACGACGAAGGTCAAGCCCGTACGCATTGAGGACTCGGAAGTTAAGCGACTGCGTAACAAGGACATTAGGATGGTCAAATTCCGATGGGACAACTTCGGTCGTGAGGAGCTTTCATGGGAGCGAGAGCAGACCATGCTCGAGGAGTATCCCGAACTCTTCTTCTCAGGTACCATTTAAGTTTGAGTACTTATTTTTCCTTTCGGTAATTTTGGGACGAAATTCATTTAAGGGGGGAGAATTATAACGCCCCGAAACTCAAAAGAGGAACGGGCAGCGTTTGAGCCAAGTTTGGGTCTTGGTAAGGTGAACACGTTCTGTGACATGGGCATGTCACATGGCCATGTCGTGCTCGGGTCATCGAGGCGAGGTCGACAATCATCGAGTGCTGGGAATACGGCCTGGGACACGGGCATGTCCCAGGGTGTGCCAAGCACACGGCCTGTGACACGGGAGTATCATATGGTCGTGTCCTCTTCTGGAAGTTTTGGTTCTGTGTCAATTGAGGGACACGACCCGGAACAAGGGCGTGTACTGATTGAAACGGGCGTGTCGAAGTTTACACGGGCGTGTCTAAGCCCGTGTCCTGTTCAGGACGCGACGGTTTCAGCGTCGATTGAGGCACACGGCTCATGACACAGGCGTGTCCATGGTTGACACGGGAGTGTCCAAAGCCATGTCACAGGATGTGTCCTGTTCTGGATTTCCTAGTTTACGGCGATGGTGGAACACGGCCTTGGACACGGGCGTGTCGCAAGCCATGTTCGGCCCAGAAATTTTATGTTCAGGGCGCATCGTGGTCGTTTGTTTCCTTATTTTGGGATCCAAGGGCTCAAGTTGGTCTATGTTGGGATTTAGGTCGGGAATATGGTTTTTAAACCATCATTTCAAGTGAGCGTTCTCTTTCTAGGACTTTAGAGAGACGGGATAGCAAGGAGGAAGAGGAAATCCGGTCACCGGAGAAGCTTCGGAGCCCCGATTCTCGATCCGAGTCCAGATATGCGAAGGCGAGGCCGATACGGTTCTTTCCATCCGACTAGATCTTCATGGCGCCGAAGAGATATGCTAGGGTAATGATTCTCTTCTTGGACATGTGAAGTCCTCTTTCCTTTTTGCATAGGATGCCCGCACTCGCGAGTATGCAGTGAGTTTGAGGTATTCCTTCTGGTAGACATGAATAGTCCCCATTGTTTTGCATGTAGAGTTCGGAATTAAAGTACGGACATAGGCATGGTGTGTGAAGCCTGCCCGGACAAGTTGGTCTGGATCGGTGATGTTTCATTAAGCATGAATAGCCGGAGAAGACTCCGTGCCGATGATTGTTTTCGGGTTTTTCTGCGTGGTAGATTGCAGTAGGGAGCCTTGGGGACTAACTCTAAGGTGCACCCGGAAAATTGGGCACAAGCGTGAATCTGCCATCTTTGGTGTTTTGGGAGCCATCCTTGTATATAATCAGGTAATGTACTTTTGTCTTATCAATTTTCGGGTTGCGGGGAAGCTTAACTCGCGCCGATGATTTTTATTGTCGTCGCGGTGTGAGCAACGAGTTGAGTTGATCTGTACCCGCTCTATGTGGTTCGGTTAAAGAGACCTGAGGTATATGGTACTTACCGTTGGCATAGATGGAGGGTCGTAAGCTTAGGCCGGAAAGACCAAAATGCTCACGAGATTTTTCAACCTAGAGGCAATGGTGGACCGAGTTCACCGTGTAAGTGCCCTGAGAGCACGGGGCGTGCGGCCGTGGATGCCTATGCATATGGTGAAGTGTGCTTAAATTGTACTTTTGTTATCCCGTTTGTTTATACTAATGCATTGCAGGGAAGGAGCACCGCCACCCCCAAGAAAAGGGGTGGGGTCGTTATAATTTGGTCAGCTTTAGCTGATCGTTGTTTTTGTTTGCCACCGCGCGGTGGAATGTTGCCTGCAGGTACAGTGGAGCCGAGTGGCAAATAGCGGGCTAAAGCCCTTATTGCAGTGTCGGCCCTCGAAGGCCGAAGTGTATTGTTTACTTTATTCTCATGTGTGACCGGCCTGTGTGCCGTTGTATGGAAGACACATTTTTATTTAAGTAAACTTTTGTAAGGCCATAAGGCCCAATACTTGATGTATTTGTACGTTCATTCCTCTTTGGGTTTGTTAGTGGACATTCATGCTTTTGGCTTGGTTCTTTCTTTGCAACTTATTAAATTGCTTTTGCTAGAATGTACTCTGTGTAGGACGTGTGATTGGAAGAATGGTTTCATTTAGTAACACTTTCGTATGTCCGTGGTATTTGGTGTCGGGCCCCGGCCGGACCTACTGTTATATGCTATGTGATGAATATGGGTGTTACATATGGAAAGGTCAAAATTGGAGCAGTCACCTTCAGGAAGGTAGCTTATGTAAGTGGACTAAAGCACAACCTTATATCCATAAGTCAGCTATGTGATGAAAGGTTTCAGGTATCATTTAATAAAACTTCCTGTATTATTACTTCTATAGATAACCAAGTAGTTTTAACTGACACTAGAATAGGAAATATCTATGTAGTTAACTTTAGGTCTGCTAAAACTGAAATTTGTCTGTTTAATCAAACTAGTAATAATAATGAACTTTGGCATAGGAGATTAGGTCATATTAATCTGAAAAACATTACTAAACTCTCTGGGGACAACCTTGTTAGAGGATTGCCTTCTTTCCCGTACAAGAAAGAAAGCCTCTGAAGGGCTTATCAATTAGGCAAGCAAACTAAAAATAGCTTTAAGTCACTTAATAAGAGTAATTCACCTAAGATTCTGTATTTGCTACATATGGATCTTTTTGGACCCATTATTGTACAGAGCCTAGGAGGAAATTCTTATACCTTAGTAATTGTTGATGACTTCTCACGGTTCACTTGGGTGTTCTTCTTGAGAAACAAGTCAGATAACTTCAAGGTTCTTACAGATTTTCTTAAGAGCATAAGGATTAAATACTCTACTCCAGTTGCATTGATCAGAAGTAATCATGGTATTGAGTTTGAGTCTCTTCCCATGCAAGAATTATGTAAGAAGGAAGGCATCACGCATTGCTTCTCTGCTCCTAGAACTCCTCAACAAAATGGGGTAGCTGAAAGGAAAAAAACAGAACACTCATTGAAGCTGCAGGCACATTACTTGCTGAAATTGGAATTTTTCTTCGATATTCCCAAGTAAGCAAGGCTTATAGGGTATATAATAAATCATCTATGAAAATTGAAGAGTCTATTCATATTTCTTTTGATGAGACTAATATGTTTTACAAGGAGAAGATAGCTTCTACCAGTGAGAATTTGTAGGAACCTCACCTGTGTGAGAAGTTGGATGAATTGACCCTCACCAATGAGGCTGTTACACATCCTTCTCCACAAGTTGCTGAAGAAAGTGAAGATGATATCACTGAACTCAGTGAAGAGCCAACAATAGCCTTAATTCCACAAGAGGAATTAATTCCCCAAGTTGTTACTCAACTAGCTCCTCCTACTGAGATAGTCACACTTAGAGATCACCCTGTATCTCAAGTGATTGGAGACATCTCAGTGGGTGTGCAGACAAGGCATCAACTCCACCAGGACATGATGCATGCTTACTTCATATCTCAAACTGAGCCCCAATCCATTAAAAATGCTAAGCAAGATCCACACTGGATCATTGCAATGCAAGAGAAGCTCAACCAGTTTGAGAGATCTAGAGTTTGGGATTTAGTTCCAAGACCCAAAGACTACCCAGTCATTGGAACTAAATGGGTATTTAGAAATAAACTAGATGCTCAAGGTACTATCATCAGGAACAAAGCAAGATTAATTGCTCAAGGATACAGACAAGAGGAAGGCATAGATTATGACCACACATTTGCCCATGTTGCAAGGTTAGAAGTAATAAGGATATTTCTAGCTTATGCAGCCTACAAGAAGTTCACATTATACCAAATGGATGTCAAAAGTGCATTCCTAAATGGTGAACTTAAATAAGAGGTCTATATGGAACAACCACCAGGTTTTATCTCCAAGTATCGATCTCTCAAGGAACACAGTAAGGTGGAGTTAATTTCGAGGAGGACTTGAGATTGAAGTCCTTAGGTCGGAGTTAACTCAGGGGATTTTGGTATTTGCGGAAAAATAAAGTAAAAAGCTAATAACTACTCCTATGCAATGCCGCTATGCAATGCTTCGCCAGGCGGGATGGAAGACTACACGGGCCGCTATGCACCGAATCGCTAGGCGAATGGGCGAGTAGGCAAGCGTAAGAACAAGGGAATATGAGGGTCATAAGCACCTCTTCGCTGTGCACGCCACTAACAATCGCTAGTGCGGCAGGAACAGATGCGGTGGCGGATGGAAATAAAGGCGCAACTCAAGCAACTAAAGCGGTAAAACAAGGCAAGATTTACATAGACATAAACCTAACAAAGTTTAAACTAAAGAGCACATCAACATCTAAAATAAAGTCCTAATTACACATAAACAACAACAAAGGAAGTACAAGGCAAGAGTTCGACCGAATCCGAAGTCTTGCTGAGGGTTTGGGGAAGGAAACGTCGGGTTGTCAATCCGCGTCCAAGCTCGGTCCTCAACTACATCCTTGATAGAGAAGGCTGTCACTACCTTCCAATGGACCCATCTTCTTCGTGTCACGATGCCGGAATAAGGTTGTAAGCTTCCCTTCGCTGGTTGGCTATGTCACAAAAGCTTTGAATAGATCTTATGGGTTGAAGGAGATTCCCGAGAGGAAGCTCCGGCTTGGATTTGGCGTTGAATGCTTTCCCAGATCTCCTCTCTTTGGTGGAACGGCAAAGTTTTGCCCTAAAATCGCGGGATAGATGTCTGGAAATGAAGGTGTCTTTTAATGGTAAAAATCTGTGCTTTAAATAGAAAAAAATCAGAAAATGGTCACGCACGGTCCCGCGCACGACTGTGCGCTAACCGTGCGTTATTAACTTACAGATCTTGATCGCGGAAGAAGAAGCATTGACCCGTGCATTTTACTCGCGCACGGGCGATTCCGCCCGTGCATGAAGGAAATCGCACGGGTAAACACAGAGCGCAGAAAACAGAGAAAACAGGGGAACCATGCATTTTACTCGCGCACGGGCGTGTTTGCCCGTGCGTGAAGGAAATGCACAATTTACCCCAGAATGCAGGAATAAAGAGGAAATGTGTAGACCGTGCGATTCCTTATCACACGGTTTGCCCGAAACCGTGCGAGAACAAAACGCACGGGTAGAAACAGAAGTCCCCGGAAATGCTGTATAAATCACATGATTACAATGAAACCGTGCGAGCAGAAATTCGCATGACCGTGTGTTTTATACAGAAACTGTAATCGAAACCGGGACGTCCTGACAACCCGCACAACAATAAATCCAACAGAAATACAAGCTCCCAGCAACAAAGCAAAGCATAAAATAAACAAAAAGAATTATGGGGAGCACCATGTGCTTACCCCCAACAAAAGAATACGCAATTGCACACCCTTGGGTCAAAATAGTGCACTTAGCATGATAAGCAGAATAAATGAAATATCAACGATAACATACTAAAAGTGAAGTGCAAATGCGTTAAAATTAACGCAGATGAGTCCGAAAAACACTATATAAATCGGACTCATCACACCCCCAGACTTACCTATTTGCGCGTCCCAAGCAAACAAAATTTATGCAGATAGGGAAAATGATTTAGCTAACAAGGAAATTGCGATACAGAGTACCATGTGAAGTCGCATGCTCGTACGCGTACAAATATAATAGAGGAAATTTCTAAGTATGCAAAATAGTTTACACTTTTCACAATATAAAAATTTTATTATTACTCAAAAATGGAATCACGGTGAATCATCCGGTCACGAGTAGGAAGAAAGTAGGCAGGCCACTAAGGTGAGCTTTGCCAAAGACCAGGGCTCAGGATCACCTCCAAAGGAATTCACCAATGTCGGGGGACATACGCTTGCCCGTTCACACTCTCTCCACGACACTAGTTCGACTTAAGCGTGAATCCGTAGGACTTTAGGATAATCGTGGGGCTTGGGTTACAGTGAGGTAAATAAAGATAAATAGGAAGGCTATGCACCTAACCCAAATGAGTTATCATAAAAAGAGAATCCATCCGCTAATCCAAAATACAGGTGAGTGCACCACACCCCCAGACTTAACTTTTAACATATGGGTGTGTGCACCGCCTACTCCAAATACAATCACTTCTCCAATATTATTTTCAATTATACTTTTTCTTTCACTTTTCTTTTTCACATATTTTTTTTTCTTTTTATTTCAACAATTTCAGCAAATATAAACCTTGGAGCACATCCACATATTCACAAATAATTTCCTCACATCAGCCCCCAAAATGATAATATAAAAAACTAGAGCTCGACTTCGGTGTGCGATTAGGATCGGCTATGAGGCTTTGGTGAATGAAGGTGGAGCTGAATCAAAAGAAGGGTAGACACAACGGGGCTAGCAAGGATAAGACTTTAGGAACGGTACAAAGCTCAATCGGGCCAAAATGATGGCCTACATCACACTCACGCTAGACTAACCATGCACCAATGCTTCAAGGGTAGCTTGGGAAAAGTTCTTAGCCACTGAGAAAGATGATCCTTCCTCCTGACTCGAGCAAAACAAGTCTAGTGATGGTTACACACATCCCTACACTACCGTTTGATTCACACCGGATTCACCAGCTTTTGAGTAGAATAAAAAGTATTTACGCAAATAGAAAAATATAAAACTATAAGAATACAAAAAAATTAAATCTACGCAAATTTCAACACGAGACTAGAGCAGTTGACTAGAAGCACAACAAGGTCAACATTTTACTCCATCCCACAATCCTAAGCCAGCACCATAATTTTCCCGAATCTAACAAAGAAACGAGTTTAACTCGCAGCACGCAAAAAGCTAAGCACGCGCTCATGTGGGTGCAGTGGTGTGTAATGCAATGGACTAATCAAAATAAAAATAATAAAAGCTTCTAGTATGCACATGAAATATGCGCGTACAAAAGGTAACAAAACTGGCTCTCCCCAAGATTTAAACTAAACAACACATCATAAGATATTGAAATTAAAATCAAATAGAGCTAAGGAAAGAGGTTACCCAATGCTCAGCTAGTGAGCATATCAAAAGACGCTTGAAAAACTGAGGCAGGCTCGCAATACGAAGAATCACAATCCCGCCAATACAAAGTTGTCAAGAATACCTGCAGGGGTGAGCTCCGCAAAAATAAAACAGAAATATACAATATACAAAGAAATACTAAAACTAATCTAGATATGAAAAAAAAATGCAGGAAATGAAAGATAAGAACTGGGGTTATTGTCATCCCAGCATGACTTATTCGATTCTATACAGTTCTATCTAATGGGCCTATGAAATAAGAAATGCACAGGTAACTGGCCTAATATCCTTTGCGGTAACGGGTACAGATACGGAGATAGAGCAGTTACCCCTCTACCTACATAATAATACTCGAAAATCTCAGGTAGAGGAAATAGGAAGTAAGATGAGGAGGAGCACTTATTCTCACTAAACTTACCACAAAAAATATCCTTGCCTAGCAAGGTATCATCAACTACAGGGAGATGGCAGGAGGAGAAAGCAATGAATGGAGCTTCCTCAATAGAGGAGGAATCACCCTCCTCGTAAAAGAGGATGTTATCATCCACAACTCGAGCAAAAAGCTCCAAGTCCTCCTGAGGCACCTGCAAATACTCAACTCGCATGGGCTCAGATATAGAAATGGGATCAAGAAATAAAGAAGACGAAAAACTAAAATAATCAATAATAGGGGGAGTGGTCTCGATCTCACTCCCAGCAGGATCCAGGCATAGATCACTGTCGGTGTCATATGAGTCATGTCAAGGGGAATCTAAGAGCATGAGATCCTTGGTGGTGGTTTGGACCTCCTCATCTAACAAGGAAGTGGAAACTTCCTCATCAGAAAGGATCTCCTCATCAACACACCTCGGTGCGTTATCATGTTCCAAGACGTAATACTCTCCATTGATGAGAATAACATCCTCATCACACCATGACGCAACCTCAGACTCAGAATCACAATCAGGCATAACATCATCAACCGACTCACTAAAAAAGGATATATAATTCTTGCAAAGAAGGCGGAATAACAACAACATCAGAGAAAATATGTGTTGGTTCCTCCGGGGGTGAATCAACAAGAGGGGAAGAGGGCATGGGGAGAGACGACACCGCAATGTTGTCACACTGATCAGTAGAAAGTCTGATGGGTATATCCGCAGCAGTCCCCCATAAATAAGGTGGTGCTGCGAATATATCATCAGAATCAGAAGAGGCAGCCATTTGAGAGGGTGATATAGTGAATCGGATACCCGGTTCATCATCCTCCTCCAGCTGGCGCTGAAATTCTGCGCAATCTTTCAACACGTGGTCGGTGCTACGACAACAAAAACATCGTTTTTCATTACCCCTCGGTGCAGGTGGAACCGGAGAGGAATAAGAAAAAGATGAAGGCGTAGAAGAGAAGTGACCATAAGACCTGGGTATAGTGTATGAATCACCATAAGAGGACGGTGCTCCATACACTGAACCACTAGAATTATGCTCCCAATCTTCAGTGGGGCACTCATCACTACCATGCCTATAATCCCCGCACCATCGGCAATGGATATTCATATAAGAATACATGGTGCAACAATAAGAATTCACCAATAGAAAGTTTCTAAGCAATAATTAACTACACACCATAGATAAAAGATTTGGAAAACCTGTTACAGAAAAATTAAAACAAGAAAAGGAACAAATAAAAACAAGAAACAGATTCTAAAAACTAAAGCAAAGAAGAAACATGAAATAAATAAATGGAAAAGGGCTTCTATCTCCTATCTTCCACTCAAAAAACTCACACGACTGTGGTCTCCGGCAACGGCGCCAAAAACTTGATGCAAATGTGACGGCAAGTATACCGGCCGCACAAGTAATATAAAATGGATGAATTTCCCCAAGTATCGATCTCTCAAGGAACACAGTAAGGTAGAGTTAATTTGGAGGAGGACTTGAGATTGAAGTCCTTAGGTCGGAGTTAACTAAGGGGGGTTTTGATATTTGCAGAAAAATAAAGTAAAAAGCTAACAACTACTCTTATGCAATGCCGATATGCAATGCTTCGCCAGGCGGGATGGAAGACTACACGGGCCGTTATGCACCGAATCGCTAGGCGGATGGGCGAGTAGGCAAGCGTAAGAACCAAGGAATATGAGGGTCGTAAGCACCTCTTCGCTGCGCACGCCACTAACAATCGCTAGTGCGGCAAGAACAGATGCAGATGCGAATGGAAATAAAGGCGCAACTCAAGCAACTAAAGCGGTAAAATAATGCAAGATTTACATAGACATAAACCTAACAAATTTTACACTAAAGAGCACATCAACATCTAAAATAAAGTCCAAAGTACACATAAACAACAACAAAGGAAGTACAAGGCAAGAGTTCGACCGAATCCGAAGTCTTGCTGAGGGTTCGCGAAAGGAAACGCCGGGTTGTCAATCCGCATCCAAGCTCGGTCCTCAACTGCGTCCGGGGTAGAGAAGGCTGTCACTACCTTCCAATGGACCCGTCTTCTTCGTGTCACGATGCTGGAAGAAGGTTGCAAGCTTCCCTTCACTGGTTGGCTATGGATCAAAAGCTTTCAATAGAGATTATGGGTTGAAGGAGATGGCCGAGAGGAAGATCCGGCTTGGATTTGGCATTGAATGCTTGCCCAGATATCCTCTCCTTGGTGGAACGGCGAAGTTTCGCCCTAAAATCGTGGGAGGGATGGCTGGAAACGAAGGTGTTTTTAATGGTGAAAATCTGCGCTTTAAATAGAAAAAGATCAGAAAATGGTCACGCACGGTCCCGCGCACGACCGTACGCTAACCGTGCATTATTAACTTACAGATCTTGATCGCGGAAGAAAAAGCATTGACCCGTGCATTTTAATCACGCACGGGCGATTCCGCCCGTGCGTGAAGGTAATTGCACGGGTAAACACAGAGCGCAGAAAACAGGGTAAAACAGGGGAACCGTGCGTTTTACTCGCGCATGGGCACGTTTGCCCGTGCGTGAAGGAAATGCGCGATTTACCCCAGAAGGCAGGAATAAAGAGAAAATGTGCATACCATGCGATTCCTTATCGCACAGTTTGCCCGAAACCGTGAGAGAACAAAACGCACATGTAGAAACAGAAGTCCCCGGAAATGCTGTATAAAACGCACGATTACACTGAAACCGTGCGAGCAGAAATTCGCACGTCCGTGCGTTTTACATAAAAACTGCAATCGAAACCGGGACGTCCTGACTACCCACACAACAATAAATCCAACAGAAACACAAGCTCCCAACAACAAAGAAAAGCATAAAATAAACAAAAGGAATCATGGGGAGCACCATGTGCTTATCCCAACAAAAGAATGCGCAATTGCACACCCTTGGGCCAAAATAGTGCACTTAGCATGATAAGCAGTATAAATGAAATATCAACGATAACATGATAAAAGTGAAGTGTAAATGCGTTAAAACTAGCCCAGATGAGTCCGAAAAACACTATATAAATCAGACTCATCAACGCTTCATATTCTGAAAATCTTATAACTAGGTTTTCTTCGAGCTCCATCTCGCGCTTTCTGTTTCCCTTGCACTTGATCTCTCTATTTTATTTTGTAGACGATCAATGGCGATTCTAGCGAGCTCACTTGCTGCAATGAAATTCGATATCGACTTCGAGTCGTTCCAACTTTCTGACCAGATCTTCTTAGATATACTGAAGTTATTCGAAGAACAACAGTTGAAGAATCTCATGATAACCAGGATTAAGATTGCTGCTACAGAAATAAGAGAATGGGTATTCACCTCCTCCACTCTAGATGCCGACACAATGACAGGAACAATATCTGGTAACCAAGTTTCCTTAACCCCCACCATTTTGACTGAAATTTTTGGATTGCTTAATGGTGAAGAAGAGTTAGAAATAGATAACTCTGAATATGATGAGATGTTGAATATAATGGGTCACATTGGAGTGAACCCTAATAAGCTCTTAAAGAAACATTTATCTTCTGAATAAAAGTTTTTAGTCGATGTGGTGGGTAAGGTATTATTGGGCAAGCATACTGCCCATGATTATATTACCAGGCAACAGTTTCTAGTAATGTGTGCAGTGGTAAATAAGAAGCCAGTAAACTGGGCTAAGATACGGTTTGATTTGATTAAGAAGAAGAACAGTAAGAAGGAAGTATGTTTTGGAAGGATCCTTGGAATCTTCCTACAGGAAAAGCCTTTTGAATCCCTTGTCTCACAGACCATATTCATTAATGCCTCCAAAAGGCTAACATGTGCCTTCTTTGGAAGGTGGGAGAGGACTATCTCAAGGCCATCCAAGGCTTCCACCTCTTCCAGAGCATTTGAGGATAGAAAATCTGTCACAGCTGATCCCCCACCCCCTGAAGATGTCCCCTCCATCAGCATTCCATCCAACCAGATTCCAACACCTCCATCTCAATAACCTAGACCTCCAAAGATTTCAATTCCTTCTTCAACCCTCCAACACCCATCCACATTTCAATCTCACATTCCAACACAACCTACATCTCCTGTACATCAACCCATACCAATTCAATCTCTAGAACATCTACCAATACTACTTCAGTCTCTAGAGCATACCACACCACCTCAAACTCCACTTCCCCATCATCTTGTTGATATACCACTCACCAACCTTCTGTCAACTCCATCTTTTGATCTTCTATCATCATCTCCCATCCACAAACCTTCACCTCATGATGAGCCCATGACAGACACCATCTCTTTACCTTCATCATCCATCCTCCATCCTTCTGTATCAACTCAGACACCCTCTGAGTTTATGAAAATGGATTCCCTTTCCATTCCCTCCCTTCTGGATCTCATTACTCCACTTCTCAAAAATCTTATAGTAGAGGTCATTAAACCTCTTGCTGAATCTATCTCATCCCTATCTGCCCTCATTTCTGCTGCCTCTCTTGTCCCTTCTGAAGCCAGGCAGGGGGAGATATCTAGTGAAGAAGCTCCAATCTCCTCCCTAGCAGCATCATCAGCAGTTTTGTAGATTGTTGAGCAAGCAGATGCAGATGCAGATGTACATATGATTATAGAAATTGAGATAGTTGATTTTGATATGTTGTGTACAGATGAACCAGTTGATCTGCCAGAAGTTTTGATTGTTGGTGATTGCTGTGTTAATCCCACAGTAGATATTTTAAGTTTGTTAAATTCTTTTAATACAGCTTACTTGAATTATCTTCCAGCAGTTTGCCTAGAGCCATCTTTGGCTATTGTTTGTTATACTTCACCTATAAGTCTTGTAGTTGTTAAACAACTAAAGGCAAGTTTTGCAGATTCTGTAATATCAGTTGTTGAGGAGGTGTGCAGTCCTCCTCCTCATATGTGGGTTGAGTCCCCAATGCCAGACTTGGATGCATTTCTGTTGGCTAACATAGAAGTAGAAGATTATCAGATGGCTACTAAAATTGATGCTCCTGAAGTTAATGAACCTCAAGCGCCTCCTCAAGCTGAGAAGCAAATCTCAAAGGAAGCCTTGAAGGAAATAGATGCTTTATATGACAACCCTCCAGAATCCTCTGATGATGATGAAGAAGATTCTGATGAATCAGATGATCCAAAATTTAGAAAGAAGGTTGTTAAGAAAAGGAAAGTTGTTCCAAAAGGTGCTCCTAAACCAAACCCTACCCATGATAGTCCTTATTATATACTGCACAATATTACTCCTTATCAGGGTATGCCATAATGGATGTGGTTATCAAAGAATGAGCAAAAAGAAAGGAAGAAGAGGAGAAGGTACAGGTCTCCTCCTAAGCAATTCAGGAAAGACCCTCCTCCTCCTCCTCCATCTTCTGGGGCCTTTGTAAGTGTATCTCAAAGATCAACACCTATTACTAAAACCTATCAGAGACACCAAGCCAGGAAGCAGCCAGCAGTCATCTCAAAGCAAGCCTCCTCCAACTATAGATAAGAGAAGTACTTCAGTTTCTATTGATGATTCACAGAAGGACTCCAGTCCTATAAGGCCAAAATCTCCACCTATTCCTTTTGTAGATCCAGAAGAGGAAACATCTGCAAAAATGGCCAGGTTTCATGAGCTGATGGGACTTTCTCAGATCAACAAAGCCAAAGCTGAAGGAAAAGATCCTTCCCAATACTCAACTATGTCATCATATAGAAAAGAGGAACTCAAGAGATATGTTAAAGCTAACAAGTTTTTCAATGTTGATGATTATATGAGCTTACATCCAGAAGCAGTACTTCCAAGAGCCACCTCTTGCAATATAATTGAAGCATCAGACATAACCATGACAAAAAGAGAAGCTGCTAATCCAAAAAGAGAGATTACATTCAGACAGCCTTCTGATAAAGCTGAAAAGGAGAAGCCAATGAAGAACAAGTGACCGTTATGTTTAACTCTTATTTTCTGAACTTTATCTGTTTAATCATTAAGCATTTATTGTAAATATCTGCTGAATGTGTTTATTTTTGCCAGATATATGTTTTTATGCTTTATGATTGTTTTCTTTATTTGTATTAGTGACCTCAACCAAATAAGGGGAGATTGTTGGATCTCTAGTTGGATTTGGGCTAGGTTCACTAAATTAGTGAAAGTATAAAGTTGTCAACCTAAATCACCTAGAGGGCGTGAATAGGTGAATCGTGCGTCTATTTGCAGAATAAAGATTTTAACTAACTAGCAAAAGAAATCAAGCAATCACAGAAAGACAAGAAGATTTATAGTGGTTCCCCAATCTTGGGTACGTCCACTTTACCTCACCGATCTAGCAAATCACTAGACTCGGCTAATCCACTATCTCGGATTAAAAACAATCTTATGCCTCGGAACCAAGTTCCTAGAAACTCGATCCAAATGGATCTACACTCGGAAGATAACAACTTCCTACAACTCGGAGAGCAACACTCCTATAAGATTTACAAAAAGATTTGAAAAATACAAACAAATATTTTTCTTCAGATCTGGAAAAATTCGACTTTAGGTCTTCTTCTGAAATTGCGGCTTTTTCAGAAATGTTGAAGAAGATCCACTAAAAACTTTGAGAGAAATCTGGAGATCTACTCGATCAAGGAGAGGAAGAAGAATCCTTGAGTAGTAAATCTTTCTTGATCGGAAATAGCTTTCTTTCCGATCTGCGAGCAGTGCGGCGACGGCGGCTCTGAGAAAAAGATCTTGAGAGAGAGAGAGACGGCCGTCAGAAAAAAAAATTGAGAGAGATTAGGGTTTTTCCGCTTCTGGGTGTATTTGGTCTTGTTGACAAGACCTTAAATAGGATTACCCCAACGGTTAGAATTAGCATAAATGATGACACGTGTACTAAACATGAAATATCATTTCAAAAATCTCGTCAATCGGACTTAGAAAAATTTTCTGAATAGAACATCAGTTCTCGAGAGGTATGAGAAAGTTCTCGAGAATAGGCTGACTTCTCGAGAACTAGCATTCTGGACTTAAGCTAGTACTCGAGACAAAATGGCATTGAGTCTATTCAGGAAGAATCAGAAGCATCTCGAGAACTGAAAAAAATAGTACTCAAGAACTAAAGCTTGTTCTCGAGAACTACATAGACTTCTCGAGAACTAGAAGTTAACTTCTCGAGAAAAGTAGACTGAGACTTCTCGAGAACTAGATGAGCTTCTCGAGAACTAACAGATGTTTCTCAAGAACAAGTATGCGCTTCTTGATAACTAACAGATGTTTTTAAGAACTAGCATGCGCTTCTCAAGAACTAGCAGATGTTCTCGAGAACTAGTAGCTCAGCTTCTCGAGAACTAATAGATGTTCTCGAGAGCTTCTAGCTCTACTTCACGAGAACTAATCTTAGGCCTCTCTAGAAGTGGAATTAGAAAATTTTGAACTTCTGGAAATCTTATACTTCAAGCAGCCAACCTTCAGCCCATGGTCCAAGTGTTTGAATATGAAGTGTATCCCAATTGAGAGGCTACCCATGAGTCAATACCTTGGATCACACAGTGAGGGATTACACTGTGTGGTCATGTGTTCATGACCCACAGTAGACTGACATTGGTCTACACTTAGCACTGATAATCTGCAAACACACAACTAAACAAAGATATCAAATACAACTTAATTCATCTTAGTTCAAGGGTGACTTCATGCAAATCTGGGTTATTGTGGATGCAATGCCCAACAATCTCCCCCTATTTGTAGAAGTCAGAACCCTCTACACTAAGGTGAATTATACCATTAGAGAAAGAACTATAAATGAATACTAGATACAAAAGCAAGAAAATAAATGTAAACACAGAATTATCAAAACTAGAAATTATATATATATATATATATATATATATATATATATATATATATTATTTTAGATTTCCCATCAACATTCATTTCAATCACAATCCCAAAAACAAATGTAAACAGGAATTCATTCTTTGCTCTGAAACTGCTTGTCTAGCTTCTCTTTCTTTCTTCTCTGATAGCTAAAAGGCTTAGGGTAGTATCTGGGAGGTTCTGGAGGAGCCTTAGGATTGTTCTTTCCATATTCGTTGTCATGTATTCTCCTTTTAGTCATGGATTTTTCATATAGTTCCCACTCAGAGGAGCTGTAGTGGATACTTCTGCTTTCATTGAAATCCATAACTAACTTGAGAGTATCAAGTATTAAAGCTTTGGAGGTGGGACTCCAGACTTCAGCAAACTCTTTTGCTTTCCTTTGCTCTGGATCTGCTTTGGGAATGCTTTTGCTGGCAGAGGGGCCTTCCCCAAACTTTCTCTTCTTAGATGTATTAATCTTAGGTAAGTCTTGGGGAACTATATCATCCCATACTTGATCATAAGAGGAGGGAGAAGGAGGAGGAATATGTTCTGCTAGCCTAGGAGAAAATACTGGCAACTGAGTTTGCACCTGACTGGATTGTCCTTGAGCAAAAGGGTTGAGGTGCTGAGGAATGACATTAGGATCAAATTGAAATTCAGGAAAAATCTGATTATGCATCCATACTGTGGTATCATAGTTATACAGCTTCACTGATTAGATTTGTTCTAAAACAAACTTGTTGATTTCTGTGATTTTCTGATTCCATAGAGAATCAGCATTTGCAGCAACTTTAGCAACTTGTTCTTTCACTAGTATCTCCCCTATTGGAACACCCTATTACTGATTTGGGTAAGGATCACTATGTCCTTAGGAATATGTCTTGACCTCATTGTATAGATTTAAATGTCAACTAGAATAGGTCTAAGTCTTAGAACTTAGGTTTGAAAGTTGCCACCAAGACCTCCTAGATCAGATTACAAGTGCAAAAAGACTCAGGCAATTATCGTCGAGCTCAGATCGATGAGGCGTCGAACTCAGTTCGACTATCTCTGAGCTCAGTTCAACGAGTCGTCGAACTTGGTTCGACGATCTTCGAGCTAAGATCGACGTTTCTGTCTCTAGCCAAAATCCAGATCTCTGAGCTCAGGTCGACGATAGTCGAGCTCATATCGACGATTTCTGTTTCAAGTCAAGTTCCAGTCGCTAAGCTCAGGACGACGGTAGTCGAGCTCAGATCGACGATTTTCTTGAGAGATCGACGATTTCAGGATTTCAAATTCAGTCAGTTATGGAATTCAAATAGATTCAAGTCCAGCATTTAATGCAAAGGATTTTGTAGTCGTTTCAATTAATCTGGAGCAAGTTTCAAGGAGACTAAAGGAGAATGATTCTTAGGACTTTCCTCCAGAGACAGTTATCAATTAAGGAAGTCATTTATGACTGGCTAACGGCTATCTAGAAGATTGGATTTCAATATATCATTTCAGACAATAGAGACAGACATCATTATCAAGGATAACAGATAACAAGAGAAAAACTAAGAACAACATCTGAGATCTGTGAGACACACAACAACTACAGGATTACAGTATCTCATCTCTGATTCAAGTTTTTCAAGGCTTCATCAATCAAGAATCCAGACACAACACATTTCAGTCATTGCTGAAATCATCTTTTGCTGGAGATCTCATTCATTCTGAAGGCCTATCACCCTGTGCAAAGCTTCTCTTCCTGAACAACTGCAAATCTCAGGGGGAGCTTTGACATCAATAATCCACTAGTCTTCTCTTTAACTGTTGACAGAGAAGAACAACTACACTTTCTTTCTCTTTTATTCTACTGTAAAAAGGTTACTCAAAACTCCCTTCAAAAGTTTTGTGTTTGGTTTCTGATACCTTGTCAAAACTCAGTGGTGGCAAGAAACCGGATCAAAAAATCTGGTTTGGTTTTTGAGCACCTTATCAAAAGCTCATTGGTGCCCAGGACACCTGATCAACTCATCCTGCAGTGGATTCCTACCTAGGGTGGTAGAAGAGTGGATGTACCTAGGTTTATTGGGGAACCACTATAGATCCTTGTGTCTTCTGGTTATTTGTGTTTTATTTGTTGTGTGCTATGATTTACTTTCTTGCTTTACTTAGTTTCATTTACTGCAAGCACAATACACCTATAAATAAATCAAGTCTTCCACTTCCAATTAAATTTTAATTTGCAAAATTATTTTAAAATACTCTATTCACCACCACCCCACCACCCCCCTCTAGAGTAAAGGTAGATCTTACCCTCACTTTCAATTGGTATCAGAGGGAGGTTGGTTATTCAACAACTAGATCTTGACTAGGTTGGTTATTTTACAGGCTAACACCTGAACCAAAAGATCTCTGATAAGATCAATCTTTAATAGAGGGTTATTATTTTTATTATAATTATTTTCATATAAAATCATGGCACAGAACAAAGACTATGCAAGCACCAGACCTCCAGTGTGCAATCTTTCTAAGTTTGCACTTTGGAAGGCAAGGATTAGATTATACATGAATTCTATTGATGAGGATATCTTCAATTATGTTTTGACAGTGTGTCCAAGACCTCCAAAAAGTACAAGTACAAGTGCTGTTCCACCCCCTTCAAGAACAGATGCAGAAATCAAAAAGTGGAAAGTTGTTGATGTTAAGGCAATGAACATATTGGCTCAGACTATGTCTGATGACATATTTCAAAAAGTGGCTGAATGCAACTCAACAAAATAAATATGGGACAAGCTATTTGAGCTTGTGTCAGGATCAGCTGATGAAAGAAAGGATAGAAGATCCCATCTCATAACTCAGTATGAGAATTTCAAGAAGGGAGAAACTGAGTCAGTAGCTGACATGTATAATAGACTCAGTCTAATTGTCAGTGAACTGAAAACTTTGGATAAGGAGATTTCATTGACTGAACTCAATGATAAGATCCTAATGTGCTTCCCCAGCACTTGGGACTCAAGGATCTGGCCAATCAAGGATGCTAGAAGCCTAATGAGATCACCACTGAAGCTCTATTAGGCAAGCTCAAGTCTTATGAGCTGCTCATCAAAAATAGAGAGGAAGAGCAAAAGACAGCTTCTCCAGCAACAAGGAAGGAGAAGACAATTACTTTCAAAGCTACAGAAGAACAGCCTGAAGACAAGGTCACAGGCAATGAAGAGTTAATGAGTCTACTAGCCAAAAGATTTTACAAGATGGCTCGAAAAGACTTCAGGAAAAGGTCATCCAAAGGCCATGAAAAGCCAAGGTATGACAAGTCCAGTAATAAAGAAATTATTTGTTTTGGATGCAGGAAACCAGGCCACATTGTGCCTGACTGTCCAGAAAACAAAAATAAGGACAAGAAAGATAGGAGAAGAGATAAAGACTCCAGGAGAAACAATTATGATAAATCCTCCTCTAGCAAAAACAAGCACACTAGGAAAGGATTTGTAGCTGAAACCTGGAGTGAGACTGAAGAAGAATCAGAGGCTTCATCAAGCTCAAGTGATGATGAAGATGATGCCCAAGAAAAGGAGTTCTGCATAATGGCTATCAATGCCTCTCAACATAATTTTGATGCAGAACAAGAGTCAAAATCAGAATCTGAACATGAAGCTGAAGAAGATCATGTAATAGATGTAACGACCCCATCCGTTAAATGACGTATAGTAGAAGGTCCGGCCGGGGCCCCACACTATATGCCACAAACAGACGGTGAGGTCACAGGATAATACCAAACCAAACACGAATCCTAACTCAGAGTATTCTAGCGGAAGCTTTAAGTTGTAATTTGAACTCTAACCAGGAATGTCCAATATATAAACCACCTTTATATATAACCACGGAATGTACACAAATACATAGAGTTTGGCCTTACGGCCTTACAGTTCCTCTTTTCACACCGTATGGTTTACAAACCTCGGCGCGCAGGCCGGCCATACATGAGTAAAAGAAAACAAGCAAAACCATTCGCTTAGCCTTCAAGGGCTAGCCGCAGCAGCAGCAGCAACAGCAGTAGGGCTTCAGCCCTTCACTTACCACTTGGCTCTCCAGCACCTGCATGGGAACAATCCACCCAATCGGTGGCAAACAATGCAACGGTCAGCATTCAGCTGACCCAATTATAACAATCTGTTGGAACACCCTATTACTATTTGGACCAGGATGACTATACTTCTATAGGGGTTTTGGTTTGTGACCTCCTTGTTGTTATAAAGGTCACATAGGCTAGGTAGAATAATCTTCAGCTCGACGTAGAGTCGACCTCTGCTCGACGTAGAGTCGACCTCTGCTCGACGCAGAGTCGATCTCAGCTCGACGATGAGTCGACCTCAGCTCGACGCTGAGTTGACCTCAGCTCGACGCAGAGTCGACCTCAGCTTGACGCAGAGTCGACCTCAGCTCGACGTAGAGTCGACCTCCGCTCGACGTTCCGTCGAACCCAGTTCTACTTACAGAAAACACTCTCTGGCCGACGTGTGTCGTGCTCAGATCGACGTTTTATTGTGAGCTCGACGCTTTTCAGACCGCCGTCAGTTTTGGATAGGAATTCAAAATCCCTCTGTCAGACAATTAATGCTGAAGATTTATTGGCCGTTACAGCATATCTAGTGCATGGCTCAAGGAATTTTCTAAGGAATGTCTGCCTGTCATTTCCTTGGAGACATGGACATTTAAGGAAAGCAATTAATGCTGACTTCCAACGGCTATCAAAGTAAAGGAAGAAGAAGACTCAAGTATATAATTCTTTTTCTTTCAATTCTACAAAGAGACACAGAGAATATACAGAACAAAAAAAGAGAACAATAATACAAGACTTCAGATCTCTTTTCTCTCTGTAAAATTGTTTTGAAAGACTCACTCATAGGAATTCTGATTGCTTCAGACACAACCATCCAACCTTCTTGGATCATCACTTGCTGGAGCAGATCAGATCTTTTGAAGACCTGTCACCCTTGTGCAGAGCTCTCCTTCCTGAACCTCTTCTTGATCTCAGGGGGAGCTTTGACAACAACTGCAGATCCACTTTTGCTTCTCTCTGCTTGTTGATAGAGAAGACAACATCATTCTTTTTCTTTTTCTTTCTGTACAGGGTTTTAACTCCCTTCAAAAGTTACTTTTGGTTTTGCTGAAACCTGGTCAAAATCAGCTCCTTTGGTTTGTGAGAACCTGATCAAAAACTCTCTGGTGCTCAAGACACCTGATCAACTCATCTTGAAGTGGATTCCTATCAAGGGTGATAGAAGAGTGGATGTACCCAGATTTGGGGAACCACTATAGCTCCTTGTGTCGTCTGGATTGCTTGTCTTTTTGTGTTTTGCTTTGTGCTGTGAATTTCCTTTTACTCTGATTATTTGCTATAGCACCATACACTAAGTAAATACAAATTTTCTCTGCACACAAGTTTTATTTGCAAAATTATTTTAAATAACTCTATTCACCCCCCTCTAGAGTTAGGATTGATCTTATCCTGCACTTTCAATTGGTATCAGAGGGAGGTTGATCATTCATACAGGCTAACACCTGGATCAAAAGATCCCTGATAAGATCATTTCCCTCAAAGGGTTAGTTTCTTTAGTTTTACTTATCTTTGAAACTCATGGCACAAAACAAGGACTTTGCTAGCACCAGACCTCCTATGTGCAATCTCTCTAAGTTTGCACTATGGAAGGCAAGGATTAGACTTTACATGAACTCTTTTGATGAAGACATTTTTAATTCTGTGTTGACAGATTGTCCAAGACCTCCCACAGGAACAAGTACATCAGCTGTTCCTCCTCCTTCAGGAACTGATGCTGACATAAAGAAGTGGAAGGCAACAGATGCTAAAGCCATGAACATCTTGGCTCAAACCATGTCAGATGACATTTACCAGAAAGTAGCTGATTGCAATACTGCTAAAGAGATCTGGGAAAAACTTTCAGAAATTGTATCAGGTTCTGCAGATGAAAGAAAGGATAGGAGATCCTACCTCATCACCCAGTATGAGAACTTCAAAAAGGCAGAGTCTGAGTCAGTTGCTGACATGTACAACAGACTGAGCCTAATCATCAGTGAGCTTAGATCACTAGAGAAGGACATATCTCTCACTGAGATAAATGACAAGATACTGACTTGTTTCCCCAGCTCTTGGGACTCAAGAATCTGGTCAATTAAAGATGGAAGAAATGTCTGTGAGTTATCCACAGAAGCCCTTCTAGGAAAGCTCAAGAGTTATGAGCAATTTATTAAGAAGAGAGAAGAAGAGCAGAAGACATCCACACCAACAGAGAAGGCTGAGAAAACTATTGCCTTCAAAGCACAGGAAGAAGAACCTAAAGAAAAGGTGTTGGGAAATGAAGAGCTTATGAGCCTACTGGTCAAAAGGTTCAATAAGCTAAATAAAAGGAACTTCAGAAGATGGTCATCCAAAGACAAAGACAAGCCAAGGTATGACAGATCTAATAATAAAGATATTATCTGCTTTGGCTGCAGGAAACCAGGACACATCTTCCTAAACTGTCCAGAAAATCAAGACAAGGACAGAAGGGACAAGAAGGAAAGAAAGGATAAAAGGAAGGATAAGGAGTCAAGGAAATACCATGACAAGCCTTCCTCCAGCAACAGCAAGCACACCAGAAAAGGATTTGTGGCTGAATCCTGGAGTGACTCTGATGAGTCTGATTCATCATCCAGTTCTAGTGATGATGAGGATGATGCAGAAGAAAAGGGATTCTGCATGATGGCCATCAGTGCATCTCAAAAGAACACTGATTCAGAGCCTGATGCTGACTACCCATCTGATCAGGAACTTACTGAGGATCAGGTAATAGATTCATTTGACTTTACTTCTGATGATTTCAAATCTGAGTTTAAATCTATGTGCATTGACTTGATTGAGTCTCAAAAGCTGATTAAAACTCTAAATGAACAATTAATTGAATGCAAATCCATTAACTCAGATAATCTTAGACTCTTAGAAGAGTTGAAGCAGTGTGGGGAGGAGATAGCTTCACTGAAAAGTGAGCTATCTAAGGCCAAACAATTTGAAGAAACCCTTAATGGGAGAAGTATCAAATTGATGGACATCACAAGTACAGTGAACTCAAGATTGAATGGTTCACTGGGCTTGGGTGCTTCATCCAGCCAACCCATAGTGCTGACAACTCCAATCAAATTTACCAGTGAGAAAGGTAAAGGAGTCTTGATAGTGGCTAGGAAGAATGCTGACTTAACCCAGGAAACTGGACAAGAAGCGTCGAACGAAGCTCGACGGACGTCGACCAGAGCTCGACGTAATCGCAAGAAAACATCGAACTCAGGTCGACGCCTTCTACCCTCTGAACAAAGCAAGCCTTCGCCGTCGAACGGAGCTCGACGCACTCATCAGAGTCCGTCGACCGAAGCTCGACGTGCGTCGAGCCAAGCTCAGAGCAAAAGTCATTTCTCAGGGGTTAATTCAAAATTCAATTCCAGCTCTACATCTCATCACTTTAACCCTTATGCTGAATGGATAATACCTCCTAGGAGATATCATCCTGTAGGCTATAAGAGTCAACCTGAGATGTCTTTTATTTCAGAATTTAAAGGATATCAAGAAAGGCCCAAGGTAAACTGGGTCAAAAACAATTGATTTGTTGTATGTGCAGATAAAGACCTATCCAATTGAGAACCAGCAGTGGTACTTGGATAGTGGGTGCTCAAAGCACATGACTGGCAACAAGGAAAACCTTGTGTCCTTCAAAGCCAAACATGGACCCAAAGTAATCTTTGGAGATTCAAATTTTGGACAAACAAAAGGCTATGGCCAAGTCAAGATAGGGTCAATCACATTTAAGAAAGTGGCCTATGTGGAAGGACTAAAGCACAACTTAATCAGCATCAGCCAGCTATGTGATGCTGGTTATCAGGTTTGGTTTACCAACTAAGCATGCAATATTACATTAAATAACAACATTGTCTTAATTGGTAATAGACAAGATAACATATATCTAGTTGATTTCAATTCATCTAAAGTAGATATTTGCTTATTTAATTCCCTTAGCAAACCCAATGAACTTTGGCATAAAAGAGTAGGACATGTGAACCTTAGAACCATTGCTAAGTTATCCCAAGACAACCTTGTTAGAGGACTACCTTCTGGTCCCTACAAGAAGGAAGGACTTTGCAAGGCCTGTCAGTTAGGCAAGCAAACTAAAAACAGTTTCAAGTCACTTAATAAGAGTGACTCACCTAGAATCTTGTACTTATTGCACATGGACCTTTTTGGACCAATTAATGTACAAAGCCTAGGAGGGAAATCTTATGCTTTAGTGGTTGTAGATGACTTCTCAAGATTCACTTGGGTGTTCTTTCTGAGGAAGAAGTCTGATAACTTCAAGATTTTGACAGATTTTCTCAAAGGCATACAGATTGAGTTCAATACTCACATTGCCCTGATCAGAAGTGATCATGGGACAGAGTTTGATTCTCTTCTCATGCTAGAGTTCTGTCAGACGGAAGGTATCAGACACACCTTCTCAGCTCCAAGAACTCCTCAACAAAATGGGGTAGTTGAAAGGAAAAACAGAACCCTTATTGAATCTGCCACAACATTGTTGACAGATGCTCACCTCCCTCTAACCTTTTGGGCAGAGGCAGTGAACACCTCCAACTATATTTTGAATAGAAGCCTGATACATAAACTAAAGGGTAAGACTCCCTATGAGTTACTCAAAGGGAAGAAACCTAAAGTGAATTATTTCAAAATTTTTGGTTGCATTTGCTTCATTCACAATAATGACAAGAAATACCTAGCTAAATTTGAAGCCAAAGCTGATGAAGGAGTGTTTCTGGGATACTCCATGACTAGCAAGGCTTATAGGGTTTTTAACAAGTGCTCAAATAAAATTGAAGAATCCATGCATGTTACATTTGATGAAACTAACATGTTTTATAAGGAGAAGGAGACTTCTACCATAAGCAATTTGAAGGAACATTCAATTTCAGAAAATCTGAAGCAGCTTACCATCACAGACAAAGGGTCATTACCTTCACCAAGTCAGCAAGACACTGAACTCAGTGGCAATGAAGGGGAATTTCAGGTTCTGGAAAGTTCAAAAGGCCAACAAATTGAAGAACCAGTTATTGTTCCACAAGAGGAAACAACAACACAGGTTGGTGCATCATTAACACCCCTTGTTGATCTTGCAACAACAAGAGATCACCCAATCTCACAAGTAATTGGAGATATCTCAGTGGGTGTGCAAACAAGGAATCAAGTTAATCAAAATATTATGCACACCTGCTTCCTCTCTCAAATTGAGCCTCAAACCATACAAGATGCAGAGCAAGATCCAAACTGGATCATTGCAATGCAGGAAGAGTTGAATCAATTTGAAAGGAATAAAGTTTGGGAATTAGTACCAAGACCAAGGAACCAGCAAATTATTGGAACCAAATGGGTATTCAGAAACAAGTTAGATGATCAAGGAATAATTGTGAGAAACAAGGCAAGACTTGTTGCACAAGGATATTGCCAGGAAGAAGGAATTGATTATGACCAAACCTTTGCACCAGTTGCAAGGTTGGAGGCCATAAGAATCTTCCTTGCATATGCAGCTCACAAGAGATTCAAGGTATATCAGATGGATGTCAAGAGTGCTTTTCTCAATGGAGACATCAAGGAAGAAGTTTATGTAAAGCAACCTCCAGGTTTTATCTCTCCAATCTTTCCTGATCATGTTTTTAAACTGCATAAAGCTTTATATGGTCTCAAGCAAGCTCCTAGAGCATGGTATGAGACCTTAGCTTGTTTTTTGTTGGAAAATGATTTTAAAAGGGGTAGTGTAGACCAAACTCTTTTTGTTAGAACCCATAGGTCCCATACCCTACTAGTACAAGTTTATGTAGACGACATCATATTTGGGTCTACTGATTCAAACTTATGCAAAAAGTTCTCACAACTTATGCACTCAAAGTTTGAAATGAGTAGCATGGGTGAGCTTGCTTTCTTTCTAGGATTGCAAGTTAAACAACATGTGGATGGCATTTTCATTTCTCAAACCAAGTATGCTAGAGAAGTGGTTAAGAAATTTGGAATGTCTGAAGCATCCTCTATGAAAACACCCATGCCTACAAATGCTGTTTTAGATGCTGATGAATCTGGAAAACCAGTTGATCAGACAAGCTATAGAGCAATCATTGGCTCATTACTTTATCTAACAGCTACTAGACCAGATATAATGTTTGCCACATGCATTTGTGCTAGATTCCAAGTAAGCCCTAGAGAGTCCCACCTCACATTAGTTAAGAGGATTCTTAGGTATGTAAAAAGTTGTCCTAATCTAGGTCTCTGGTATCCACATGACTCAGGATTTGATCTAACTGGATTTTCAGATTCTGATTATGCTGGATGTAGAGTAGACAGGAAAAGCACCAGTGGAACTTGTCAATTCCTTGGTGATAGACTTGTCTCCTGGTTTTGTAAGAAACAAACCTCTGTGTCCACATCAACTGCTGAAGCTGAATACATGGCTGCAGGTAGTTGTTGCTCACAGATTTTGTGGATTCAAAACCAGCTCCTAGACTATGGGTACAACTTAGAGATGTCTAAAATCTTTTGTGATAATACCAGTGCAATATTTATTGCTCAAAATCCAGTTCTCCATAGTAGGACCAAGCACATAGAGATCAGACATCACTTCTTAAGAGATAATGTAGAAAAGAAGAAAATTGCACTAGAATACATTTCCACTGAACTACAGAGAGGAGATATCTTCACCAAGCCCTTGGATGAAAAGAAGCACCTCTTTTTCCTCAATCAGTTGGGAATGCTAGATGGAGACAGCATAAATTAAAACTCCAAGATTTTGAAACCCATAATTAACAGGAATAAGAAAATTTCATTTTAAAATTTCCTGTCTGAGTGGTTGTTCTGAGCTCTAAACTAAGCTCGACGCGGCGTCGAACGGAGATCGACGGTCCGTCGCCCTCAAAAGCGTCGAACGTCGAACTCAGCTTCCAGCGTCGAACTAAGTTCACAGCTCCCTGGCTTCTTGAGTTTCTCTCTCCCCGGTCGACGTCTTTGTTCAACGTCGACCTGAGCTCGACGTATAGCTTCAGCCAAAGCGTCGAACGTCGACCTAAGCTGCACGCTGTTGAGTCGTTTCAGTTCTCCTAGAGCCTGAGAGCGTCGAACTGAGCTCGACGATCTTTCCTTTTCTGCGTCGAACCCTAAGTATAAAATCATTTCCTCATCGTTGTTCGCAGTTGCGCTTTCATATCTTTCTGCTCAAGCTTTCTCCCTCCAAATTCCTTACTCTTGATCTTGGAAGGTATTCTTTTTGCAGGAAAATGGCGATCACAGCAGGAGCTCTGGCGGCTATGAAGTTTGATTCTGGATTCGATATCGACTTCAACTCTTTTGATGGATCTCCACAATATTTTTTGGATATACTGGACCTCTTCAAGGAGCAGCAACTGGTTAACTTTATGTCAACCAGGATCCCTCTCCCAGAGTCAGAAATCAAAGAGTGGAGTCTTACAGCAGTTATTTCAGATAACAATACATTGACTGGGAAAGTTTCAGGAAATGAGGTAGCCATCTCACCTCAAGTCATTACAGAAGTTTTCAACTTTGCTGCTGGAGATGATGGCATAGAACTATCTGTGGAAGAGTATACCTTGATGCTAGACAGGATGGGGCATGCTGCTGGTAACCCTTCTAAACTCCTCAAAGTTAACCTAGCTGTTGAATATAGGTTATTAGCAGACATTACAGGAAAAGTGATCTGTGCAAAGAGGACTGCACATGATGCAATCACTAGGCATCAGTTCTGCCTTATGGCTGCACTTATAGATAAGAAACATCCCAACTGGGGATTGATTGTGTTTGATTTGATTAAGAAAAAATTGGATAAAAACTCTGTCCACTTTGGAAGAGTTCTTGGGTTGATTCTCAACCATTGCTGCCCTCAACTACTTGTGTCCTCCAAGAAGCACATCAATGCTTCCAAGAGGCTCACATGTGCCCTAATTGGCAAGTGGGACAGAAGAATTGTGAATCCCAGGGCAGCAGCAGCAATGAAATCCTCTGCAGACACCAGGACTATAGAGGTCACTTCCCCTCAGTCCACTGGTCCAGAAGCAGGGTCTGTGCCATCTGACTCTCTCACCCTCCCATCCTCTTTCATCCCCTCAACCACAGTTCTCTCATCCTCTCAACCTCTACCTTCCTCCATCCCTACCATTGCCTCCTCCCTTCCACCTCACACTACTTTCCTTCCCATAAGCTTGGATTCCTCCCCTCATGAGGATCTCTTTTCTTTTGACATGCATGAAGACTCCTTCATGGATGCCTCTACCTCCTCTCCTCATGAATTCCCCCATTTATCTACTTTTTCAGAGCTACTTTTTTCCTCCATCCATGAGCCAGTTACACCTCCTCTGTCTGCACCTCACTCAACATCTTCCTCATTTACAGTTTCTGCTACTCCATCTACCTCTACTCAAGTTCCCCTTGAGCAAGTAGCTCTCCTCCCCCTAGCCAATCAAATTTTTGACCTTCTGTCTCCAAGGCTCTCCTCCCTCCTGGATGCCAAGCTAGCTCCTCTCATTCTTTCCCTGAGCACTCTTTCTGCCTCTGTATCCTCCCTCTCCTCTCAGTTGGCATGCCCTTCTTCTGGGGGCCTAGAGTCAGCTACCACTGATTCTAGGCAGGGGGAGATGTCAGCAGAAGAAGAGCTGCCTCCCTCTTCAGTTCAGGTTGTTCAGACATGTTCAGAGACAGTATCAGTTGCAGAAGTTCAGATGATATCTGAGGCCCCTCCTCCATGTTCAGAGACAGTATCAGTTGTAGAAGTTCAGATGATATCTGAGGCCCCTCCTCCAGCTTCTGTTCAGAGCTTCTCCCCTCCAGCCCAGATTCAAGAAGATCTGACCAGGGCTATTGTCCCTTTTCTGAAGATCCCTGCTGTAGCAGTGGTAGCAGTGGCTCCTGCTAATAATGAAATTGAAATTTTAGCAGCTGTTGAAACCTCAGGTGAAGAAATTGAAACACATGATGCAGTTGAGACTCATGTCTCCCAAGCCCTTCAGGAACCAGCATCTTTAGTCTCTATGGCTCCTGAGGCTGTGCTCTCTTCTGCAGTGGTAGTCTCCTCCTCCCCTCTGACAGCAGTTCTTCCTTCAGTTTCCTCCTCAGCAGCTCCAGATTCCATCAGTTTTCCTATCTCTAAAAGGAAGTACATAGATCCATATGAAGAATCTCAAAGTTCTGAAGATGAGTTTGCTACAGATTCTGATGACTCCTCTGCAACAATTGCAAGGAAGAGGAAAGCTAGATCAAAAGCTTTGAAAAGAGTTCCAATTGCCAGAGCTACAGATCATGACATTCCCTACTATATCAAATACAATTATGAAATCACAGAACCATGGATGCAGTACTCCCAAAATCAGAGAAAAGCAATGAAGAAGAAAAGAAAATTTAATGAAGGACCATCCAAACCTGTCCATCAGCCTCCACCTCCACCTCCTCCAGATGCAGGTGCAGGTGCCAGTTTTTCTTCCAATCCAGCCCCTTCAGCCCTACATGGAAAAACATATCAAGCAAGAAGATATCAAGGAGACAGTCAGCAAAGTGGAGGTCAGCAAAGAGGAAACTATAGGGGCAGGCAGTCTAGAGGAAGATCAGGTTCTCAACCTTATCAAAGGGGAGGAGCCATTGATCCAACCTCTGGCCCCTATCCCTATAGACCTAGAGCTGACCTCACCCCAACTACCTCTCAAGAACTCTCCTCTAACAGATTTGAACCAGCTGTACCCTTTGAAGATCCTACCAAAACTCCAGCCTACTGGAAAGCCAGAATGACAGAAATGGCTGCTTTAAATGAGATTAATAAAGCTAGAGAAAAAGGTCTGGACACCTCTCATATCAGTACTATGTCAGACCAAAGAAAAGAGGAATTGGAGAAATATAAGTCTAAGAAATTCTTTGATTCAGACAGATACATGCAACTTCATCCTGCAGCTGTACCACCCAGTGTAAGAGATCAAAAATCTTTAGGTGCAGCTGATGACTATAGATCTAAAAAGGAAGCTTCAAATCCAAACAGAGAAATCATCTTTAAGAAGAGTGATCAAGACAAAGCCTCAAAGGGAAAGTAAAGTAAGATACTTTAATTCTTTCTATATATGCTTGATTCAGGACACTTGAACATTTGTGCTGCTATATAATGTTATATATGCTGCTTTTTATTCTGTCATGTCTGGTTGTATTGTAATGTATTGTATCTGCTTTATCTTTCTTTGAATCCCTAAATTCATGTAAATAGTAATCCTAGTCCAAATAGGGGGAGATTGTTGGAACACCCTATTACTATTTGGACCAGGATGACTATACTTCTATAGGGGTTTTGGTTTGTGACCTCCTTGTTGTTATAAAGGTCACATAGGCTAGGTAGAATAATCTTCAGCTCGACGTAGAGTCGACCTCTGCTCGACGTAGAGTCGACCTCTGCTCGACGCAGAGTCGATCTCAACTTGACGATGAGTCAACCTCAGCTCGACGCTGAGTCGACCTCAGCTCGACGCAGAGTCGACCTCAGCTTGACGCAGAGTCGACCTCAGCTCGACGTAGAGTCGACCTCCGCTCGACGTTCCGTCGAACCCAGTTCTACTTACAGAAAACACTCTCTGGCCGACGTGTGTCGTGCTCAGATCGACGTTTTATTGTGAGCTCGACGCTTTTCAGACCGCCGTCAGTTTTGGATAGGAATTCAAAATCCCTCTGTCAGACAATTAATGCTGAAGATTTATTGGCCGTTACAGCATATCTGGTGCATGGCTCAAGGAATTTTCTAAGGAATGTCTGCCTGTCATTTCCTTGGAGACATGGACATTTAAGGAAAGCAATTAATGCTGACTTCCAACGGCTATCAAAGTAAAGGAAGAAGAAGACTCAAGTATATAATTCTTTTTCTTTCAATTCTACAAAGAGACACAGAGAATATACAGAACAAAAAAAGAGAACAACAATACAAGACTTCAGATCTCTTTTCTCTCTGTAAAATTGTTTTGAAAGACTCACTCATAGGAATTCTGATTGCTTCAGACACAACCATCCAACCTTCTTGGATCATCACTTGCTG
The DNA here is from genome assembly GCA_039513925.1 of Platanthera zijinensis. Taxonomy (NCBI): domain Eukaryota; kingdom Viridiplantae; phylum Streptophyta; class Magnoliopsida; order Asparagales; family Orchidaceae; genus Platanthera; species Platanthera zijinensis. The sequence goes on from CM077078.1 coordinate 192,785,243, forward strand.
GAGCAGATCAGATCTTTTGAAGACCTGTCACCCTTGTGTAGAGCTCTCCTTCCTGAACCTCTTCTTGATCTCAGGGGGAGCTTTGACAACAACTGCAGATCCACTTTTGCTTCTCTCTGCTTGTTGGTAGAGAAGACAACATCATTCTTTTTCTTTTTCTTTCTGTACAGGGTTTTAACTCCCTTCAAAAGTTACTTTTGGTTTTGCTGAAACCTGGTCAAAATCAGCTCCTTTGGTTTGTGAGAACCTGATCAAAAACTCTCTGGTGCTCAAGACACCTGATCAACTCATCTTGAAGTGGATTCCTATCAAGGGTGATAGAAGAGTGGATGTACCCAGATTTGGGGAACCACTATAGCTCCTTGTGTCGTCTGGATTGCTTGTCTTTTTGTGTTTTGCTTTGTGCTGTGAATTTCCTTTTACTCTGATTATTTGCTATAGCACCATACACTAAGTAAATACAAATTTTCTCTGCACACAAGTTTTATTTGCAAAATTATTTTAAATAACTCTATTCACCCCCCTCTAGAGTTAGGATTGATCTTATCCTGCACTTTCACAATCCTACCCCTTTCTCGGGGCATTAGCATTCTTTCCCTGCAAAGCATGGCATCATCATATAGCAACTATGTGCGCGCAGGCACATTCAAGCCATCACAACTATCGGCCACGCGGCCCGACAGTCCGTGCACTCAGGGCACATTCTTGGTGTACCGGAATACCAGGGTCAACACCACCGTCTATACGGTATTTGAGCATTCTAGTCTTTCCGGCGCGCGGGCCTAAGACTCTCATTAGGCGCTCCAACAAAACCTATAACCAGGCTTCCAAGTCGGACGAATTCGTGGATGAATTCTTTTATGGGGTGGCGAGTGCGTGTTTATGCGCCCTGCTGTAACGCTAATGAACTCTGGAATGTCCACTAAGGAATGTACAAAATCTTGTTTGAGGAATCTGCGCGTTCCTTTTTGTGTTGTTTTGCTTGCATACGTTCGCTAATGTGTGTCTTGTCCACCTATAGGTGATGCGTAGTGGTGCTGGGCAGTCTGAGCCCCAGCGCTCTGATGAGAGTGCGGCACCAGCTGAGGTACCAACACCTCCTCCATCTGCGGAAACTGTTCGTTTAGTTGCTGAGGCTCTATTTGCCATGATTCAGCCAACCGGGCAAGCGTAGCCGGCAGTCGAGCCAGTTCATGTTGTTGTAAGACCCGAGCCGGTTGAGGCTGTAGATCCACGAGCAGCTGACCGACAGTTGAAGCAATTCATGAGCTTCAGTCCTCCTACGTTTACGGGACTGGGATCCCCAACGCAGGCAGAGGATTGGTTATCGCGTGTCAAGCGGATAATGACAGCGATCAGGGCGGAGGAAACTCTAAAGGTCATCTTGGCCACCTTCATACTTGAAGGAGAGGCGCGTTTGTGGTGGGACGAGGTTGAGGTACACCATTTGGCGAGCAGACAATTAACGCAAGTGTCGATTGAGGAGTTCTCTCGGATATTTCTGGCGAAGCATGTCCCAGCGGCGCAACGCATTGCTATGGAAAATGAGTTCCAACGGTTAAAGCAAAGGGAAGATAGCGTGGATATCTACTTGCATGAGTTTACCAGGTTGGGACGGTATGCGGGTACAATCTTCGAGAATGACCAAAGGAAAACGAATCGGTTCTATGAAGGATTGCGGGATGAGTTGAGATTCCTGCTTTCGAGTTCAGTGAACCAAGGGTTTCAGGCATTGGTTGATACTGCGTGTGCGTTGGAAAAGGACATGCAGGGGTGCAAGGGAACAAGGGCTTGGTTGTGTCAAAGCCAGAGGTTCAAGCACCTCGCCCGAGCAAATCGTTTTACCAGAAGAAAGGGTACAAGAAGGCGGGTGCGTCTTATGCTGAGAAGGGCAAAGCGGTGGTTGATTCCTCTGCGTCTCAGGCACAGCCCCGAATCTATCAGCTTGGCCAACAGGAAGCGATTAAGCAAAATGACGTCGTCACAGGTACGAGTTGATTTAGCTTACTTGCTTATGTGCTATTGTTTTTGGTTATGTATAGCTTGTGCATGATGTGTGTGCTGCAGGCTTTGTCCTGATTCGGAATAATTTGGCGAGAGCCCTGTTTGATACGGGTGCTTCGCATTCTTTTCTGTCTAAGGATTTCGTATCTCGCATTGGGGTACCAAGTCATGTGACGGTGGATAGTACAAGGGTGCTATTACCGAATGGCTGTGTGATGCTTGCGGATAGGGCTTGCGATGTGGATGTGCAAATAGGAAGTCGGGATTTCGGTTTGAGTGCAGCTGTGTTACCGTTATCGGAGTTTTATGTGATCTTTGGTATGGACTGGCTCTCGGACCAGCGTGCCTTTATTGATTGCAACTCCAAGGAGATTACACTGGGCCAGAATACCGGACTTGTGACGAAGTTCGCTGGTATGCGAGGAGTTGGCGGGACTCTGTTGTCTGCACTCCAAGTCGTCAATGCTGTTCGGAAGGGCGCGGAGTTATTCTTCACGCTAATTCAGGCTGTTGAGCCAAAGGCCAGTGTCGGTGAAGTACTAGTTGTGTCAGAGTTTGCCGACGTGTTTCCTAAAGATCTTCCTGGGTTACCACCCCAGCGGGAGATTGACTTCTCTATTGAGTTGGTGCCAGGTGCGAAACCTGTGGCCCGCTCTCCATATCGCGTCGCGCCAAAAGAGATGGCTGAGTTGAAAGTCCAATTGCAAGAGTTGTTGGAGCAGGGATATATACGCCCAAGTATGTCACCTTGGAGCGCGCCTGTTCTATTTGTGAAAAAGAAAGACGGTAGTTTACGGTTATGTATTGACTACCGCAAATTGAATAAGCTGACGGAGAAAAACAAATATCCGATCCCACGGATTGATGACCTCTTTGATCAGCTGGCAGGATCAACGGTCTATTCCAAATTGGATTTGAAATCGGGATATTATCAGCTGAGGATTAGGGAAGGTGACATTCCCAAGACGGCGTTTGGAACACGCTACGGTCATTATGAGTTCACGGTAATGCTGTTTGGCCTATGTAATGCGCCTTTGGTATTTATGGACCTAATGCATCGAATGTTCCGAGAGTACTTAGATTTGTTCGTTATTGTGTTTATCGATGACATCTTAGTATACTCTCAGTCGGAAGAGGATCATGTAAACCATTTGCGGTTGGTCTTGCATACCCTGCGGAGGAATAAGTTTTATGCCAAGTTCTCAAAGTGTGAGTTCTGGTTCTCTTCAGTCGCCTTTTTAGGCCATGTGGTAAGCGGAGAAGGTATCGCGGTGGATTCGTTGAAGATAAGTGCCATTCGGGATTGGCCAGTGATGTCTTCAGTGGCCGAGGTCAGGAGCTTCCTTGGACTTGCGGGCTACTATAGACGGTTTGTGGAAAACTTCTCACGGATTGCTTTACCTCTGACCACGCTGACGAGAAAAGATCAAAAGTTCATTTGGACGCCGGAGTGCGCGCGAGCTTTTGAAGACTTGAAGAGTCGTTTGACCACGGCGCCTGTGTTGACATCGCCATGTGGTACAGATGGGTATGAGATCTATAGTGATGCTTCCGGGAGCGGCTTAGGCTGCGTTCTTCTGCAGTTTGGTAAAGTGATTGCTTATGGCTCGCGCTAGTTGAAAGTGCATGAGCGGAATTACCCCGTCCATGATTTGGAGTTGGCGGCGGTAATCTTTGTGCTCAAGTTGTGGCGGCACTATCTATATGGCGTTAAAGTGGATATCTATACAGATCATAAAAGCCTAAAGTATTTGTTGGATCAGAAGGATCTGAATATGCGACAACGAAGATGGATGGAGTTCCTTGGGGACTACACCTTCGAGATTCACTATACTCCCGGGAAGGGAAATGTGGTCGCTGATGCTTTGAGTCGGAAGACTCCGGTACGGGCAAGCTGGTTGCAGAGGCATGATCAGCGTTTAATCCAGGAATTGGAAGCATTGGAGATATCTTGTGTTGACAAGGGTTCGTCGACCGATGCATGCTTGAACTGGACGGAGGTTCAATATGACCTTACGGACAGAGTTCGGCGAGCAACGGAGCTTGATGAAAGTCTCCAGCGCTATGCAAAAGATGGGCCGGATGACCAATTCTCTTGGGATAACGGTTTGTTACGAAGAAATGGTCGAGTGTGCGTCCCGAGTGTGGGTAAATTGAGGGAAGAGTTGATGTACGAAGCTCACTTTGCAAAGTACTCAGTTCACCCAGGGAGCACAAAGATGTACAGAGATCTGAAAAAGCTGTTCTGGTGGCCCGGACTCAAGAAAGATGTCGCACGTTATGTGGCTGAATGCAATACCTGTGCGTTGGTGAAAGCAGAATGCCAGAAGCCTGGCGGTTTCCTGAAGTCGTTACCTATTCCGGAGTGGAAGTTCGATGATATTTCGATGGATTTCGTGCACGGGTTGCCGAGATCTCAACGCGGTCATGATTCCATCTGGGTGATTGTGGACCGGTTGACGAAAGTGGCGCACTTCCTTCCAAACAGAAGAGACGATTCAGTGGAAACCTTGGCCAAGCTTTATGTGGAGCAGGTGGTTCGACTGCACGGTGTTCCTCGGAGCATCGTTAGTGACCGTGATGGGCGATTCACATCGAATGATTGGCGGCTAGTTCATCAAATGTTGGGTACAAAGTTAGCATTTAGTACGACCTTTCATCCCCAAACGGATGGCCAGACTGAACGAACCAACAGGACGATGGAGGATATGCTCCGCATGTGCGCCCTAGACTTTGGTAAGAGATGGGAAGATTATATATTTCTTGTCGAATTTGCCTATAATAATAGCTACCAAGCGAGTATTGGTATGGCAACATTTGAGGCTTTATATGGTCGTAAATGCCGTACACCGTTAGCTTGGGCAGAAGCAGGTGAATCTAAGCTGAGTGGGAAAAAGGAAGTCGAAGAAGCTACCTCGTTCATACGCTCTATTCGGGAGAGGCTATTGATAGCCCAAGATCGTCAAGCAAAGTACGACAATGCCAAACACCGGAACGTGGAGTTCGCGGTGGGTGATTGGGTATATTTGAAGATCAAACCCTTCAAAGGCGTGTCCAGGATTCGGCGTTTGAAAAAGCTAAGTCCGAGGTATCTTGGTCCGTTTGAGGTGGTGGAGCGAGTTGGGGAAGCTGCTTATCGACTAGCACTTTCAGCAGACTTGGGTGGATTACATGATGTATTTCACATCTCAGTCCTTCGTAAGGCAGTGAAGGATCTAGCTCAAGTAGTGGAGAATGATCGGGTACCGGTCGAGTATGGGCTAACGACGAGGGTTAGACCCATTCGGATCGAGGATCGAGCCGAGAAACAGTTGCGGAACAAAGTGATCGGGATGGTCAAGGTCCGATGGGACAATTGTGGCCGTGAAGAGCTAACATGGGAGCGAGAGCAGACCATGCGAGCTGAATTTCCCGAGCTGTTTGTATAAACTGTAGACCGTGTACTTTTGTTATAACAGAGTTATCAAGTTATAGCATTGTTGGTTCTTGTTTCCTTACCGTGCAAATTTCGGGACGAAATTTTGTTAAGGGGGGGAGGATTGTAACACCCCAAAAAGACCCCAAAAAGACTCAAAATGGTTTTGAGGTGCAGGTCAGTTTACACGGCCTGGGACACGGGCGTGTCCCAGGGCATGTCGGGGGTACACGGCCTGGGACACGGGCGTGTCCCAGGGCGTGTCACGCAAATAAAATGCGATTTGAGTCAGAAAGTTACACGGCCTTGAACCAAGCCTTGAACACAGGCGTGTCAGGTTGGACACGGGCGTGTCCGATGTCGTGTGCCTACCCGTGTACTGCTTGCAGCTCGATGAGGCAGGGGTGACACGGGCGTGTCTCAGGAATGACACGGGCGTGTCAGGTTCGACACGGGCGTGTCGAGGCCCGTGTTCTGGTAAATCTCAGTCGGTACGAATACCGCGTGTGCCGCTTAAGGGTACACGGCCTGTGACACGGGCGTGTCACAGGCCGTGTCAGCCAAAAATTGAGTTTTTGGGCAAATCATGGCCGTTCAGATTTCTCTCTTTGGATCCAAGGGCTCAGGTGATTTCCTGGCTGGATTTAATCCGTGAAGGCTGATGAAGACTTCATTCTTCATTTGCTTAAGGAAGAGAGAAAGAGAGAGGAGGAAGATGAAGGAGGAGGAGATCAAGCCACCGACGGAGTTCCCGTGGTCCGATTCGTGATCCGAAGCCGGCGTTGTGAAGGCAAAGCTGCTGCGGTTCTTTCTCACCGGCTAGTTTTCGATGGCTCCCAAGAGATCGACAAGGGTAACGATCTCCCTTCTTGGACATGTGAAGTCCTTCTTTTCTGCATTGCATAGGGAAAACCCTTCCCCGCGAGTGTGCGGTGGGTTGTGGTGTCCCTTGGGGTAGATATGTGAAGTCCCCCTTGTTAGAGGCCGGAATTGGAGTACGGCTCTAGGCATGCTGTGTGAAGCCCATCTGGACATGCTCTGGATTGGTGATGCTTGTTTGCATATCGGAGAAGGCTCCGTGATTATGGCTTGTGTTGCCTTGTGCCTACCTGTTGCTTGGTGCAGCAGGAAGTACTGGATGATGTCCAGGAAATGAAGAGGGTTGGATGCAACTCTTGTGGCCGTGCGTTGCCACTTTATGAGCGGTTGAGCCGTTGGGCTGCAACTCGATGAAAAGGCAGATTGTCGAACAGGAAAGGTGAAACCGACCCGCGCCTATAAATAGCCATGGATACTTCCGTATTCGAGGTAGCACGGCGACTTGAGCAACGGGGGGTGGCTGATCCATACCTGCGTTAGGTTCGTCCGACTTGGAAGCCTGGTTATAGGTATTGTTGGAGCGCCTAATGAGAGTCTTAGGCCCGCGCGCCGGAAAGACTAGAATGCTCAAATACCGTGTAGACGGTGGTGTTGACCCTGGTATTCCGGTACACCAAGAATGTGCCCTGAGTGCACAGACTGTCGGGCCGTGTGGCCAATAGTTGTGATGGCTTGAATGTGCCTGCGCGCACATAGTTGCTATATGATGATGCCATGCTTTGCAGGGAAAGAATGCTAATGCCCCGAGAAAGGGGTAGGATTGTTATAATTGGGTCAGCTGAATGCTGACCATTGCATTGTTTGCCACCGGTTGGGTGGATTGTTCCCATGCAGGTGCTGTAGAGCCAAGTGGTAAGTGAAGGGCTGAAGCCCTACTGCTGTTGCTGCTGCTGCTGCGGCTAGCCCTTGAAGGCTAAGCGAATGGTTTTGCTTGTTTTCTTTTACTCATGTATGGCCGGCCTGCGCGCCGAGGTTTGTAAACCATACGGTGTGAAAAGAGGAACTGTAAGACCGTAAGGCCAAACTCTATGTATTTGTGTACATTCCGTGGTTATGTATAAAGGTGGTTTATATATTGGACATTCCTGGTTAGAGTTCAAATTACAACTTAACGCTTCCGCTAGAATGCTCTGAGTTAGGATTCGTGTTTGGTTTGGTATTATCCTGTGACCTCACCGTCTGTTTGTGGCATATAGTGTGGGGCCCCGGCCGGACCTTCTACTATACGTCATTTAACGGATGGGGTCGTTACAATAGATTCTTTTGATTTTAATTCAGAGGACTTTAAATTTAAATTTAAGGCACTATGTTTTGACCTACTCAAGTCTGAGAAGGAGATTATCTCTCTCAGAAATCAACTATCTGAACATAGCACTTTAAAATCAGATAACCTCAAACTCTTTGAGGAGTTAGAATGATGTAGGGAGGAAATAGCTTCACTGAAAAGTGAACTATCTCAGGCAAAGAAGTTTGAAGAATCCCTTAATGGGAGAAGCATCAGACTGATGGACATCACAAGCACAGTGAATTCAAGACTTAACAGTACACTGGGCTTGGGTGCTTCATCCAGCCAACCTATAGTATTAACAACCCCAATCAAATTTATCTCAGATAAAGGAAAGGGAGTTGTAGAGGTAGCTAGGAAGAATTCTGATATACCTAAGAAAAACAAAGTTCAACGGAAAACGTCGAACAGAGCTCGACGATCTCCGAACGGAGCTCAGCGATCTGAGGTTGAATCGTCGAACTCAGGTCGACGATCTCTGAACTCTGAACTCTGGCAAAGTAGATCTTCGAACGGAGCTCGACGATCTGACCCAAGATCGTCGAACTCAGCTCAGAGATCGTCGAACAGAGATCAGTGCTTTGAACAAGGTTTTAAGGTTAAATCAAAATTCAATCCTAGAGGTCCTACATCCCAAGGCTTCAACCCTTATGCTGAATGGATAATACCTCCTAGGAGATATCATCCTAAAGGCTATAAGAGTCAACCAGGTATGTCTTTTATTTCAGATTTTAAAGGTTATCAACCTAAGCCCAAGGTAAACTGGGTCAAAAACAAATAAATTGTTATACATGCAGGTGAAGACCTATCCAACAATAAACTAGCAATGGTATCTGGATAGTGGGTGCTCAAAGCACATGACAGGAAACAAGGATAATCTAACATCCTTCAAAGCCAAGCTTGGACCCAAGGTCATATTTGGAGATTCAAACTTTGGACGGACCAAGGGATATGGTGTAGTCCAAATAGAGTCAGTCACATTCAAGAAGGTGGCTTATATGGAAGGACTGAAGCAAAACTTAATCAGCATCAGTCAATTATGTGATGAAGGCTACCAGGTGACATTCAACAAATCCTCATGTAAAATCAAATCAGAGGACAACACAACTGTGTTGACAGGTAAAAGGAAAGGTAACATCTATCTTGTAGATTTTCATTCAACTAAGGTAGATATCTGCTTGTTCAACTCTGTTAGTAAACCAAATGAACTATGGCATAAGAGATTAGGACATAAAAACCTTAGAACCATTGCTAGGCTATCCAAGAACAACCTTATTAGAGGACTACCTTCTGGCCCCTACAAGAAGGAAGGACTCTACAGGGCTTGTCAATTAGGCAAGCAAACTAAAAATAGTTTTAAGTCACTTAATAAGAGTGATTCACCTAGGATCTTGTATCTGTTACACATGGATCTTTTTGTACCCATTACAGTACAAAGCCTAGGAGGGAAATCTTACACTTTAGTAGTTGTAGATGACTTCTCTAAATTCACATGGGTGTTCTTTCTGAGGAAGAAGTCTGATAACTTTAAGTGTTTGACAGAGTTTCTCAAATGCATACAGATTGAGTTCAATACTCACACTGCCCTGATCAGAAGTGATCATGGGACAGAGTTTGATTCTCTTCTTATGTAAGAGTTCTGTCAGAGTGAATGGATCAGACACACTTTCTCAGCTCTTAAAACTCCTCAACAAAATGGGGTAGCTGAAAGGAAAAATAGAACCTTTATTGAATCTTCTACTACATTATTGACAGATGCTCACCTTCCTCTATCCTTTTGGGCAGAGGTAGTGAACACCTCAAACTATGTGTTGAATAGAAGTTTGATACATAAGCTGAAGGGCAAGACTCCCTATGAATTACTCAAAGGGAAGAAACCTAAAGTAGATTATTTCAAAAAATTTGGTTGCATTTGTTACATACACAATAATGACAAGAAATACATAGAAAAATTTCAAGCCAAAGCTAATGAAGGAGTGTTTCTGGGATACTCCATGATCAGTAAAGCTTATAGGGTGTATAACAAATCTTCTCTTAAAATTGAAGAATATGTACATGTATCTTTTGATGAAACTAACATGTCTTATAAGGAGAAGAATACTTCTACCATAGAACCTTTGCAGGTGCATTCTCTTTCAGAGAATTTGGACAGGTTGAACATCATTGAAGAGGATACAACACCTTCACCTATTCAACAAAAAGGTGAAAGCAGTGAAGATGAAGAGGACACTCAACATCTTGGTGAGAACCACATTGAAGAGCCAGTTGTTATTCCACAAGAGGAAACAACAACACAGGTTGGTGAACAATCAACACCCCCTGTTGATTTAGTAACATCAAGAGATCATCCAATCTCTCAAGTGATTGGAGACATCTCAGCTGGTGTGCAAACCAAAATCAGGTCAACCAAAATCTGATGCACACCTGCTTTCTTTCTCAAATTGAGCCTCAATCCATACAAGATGCAGAACAAGATCCACATTGGATCATTGCAATGCAAGAGGAGTTATATCAATTTGAAAGAAACAAAGTTTGGGAGCTAGTGCCAAGGCCAAAGGATCACTCCATTGTTGGAACAAAATGGGTGTTCAGAAACAAACTGGATGATCAAGGAATTATTGTAAGGAACAAGGCAAGGCTAGTTGCACAAGGATACTCACAAGAAGAAGGAATAGATTATGACCAGACCTTTGCACCATTTGCAAGGTTAGAGGCCATAAGAATATTCCTAGCTTATGTAGCTCATAAGGGATTCAAGGTCTATCAAATGGATGTAAATAGTGCATTTCTCAATGGAGATATCAAGGAAGAAGTCTATGTTAGACAACCCCCGGGTTTTATCTCTCCAACTCATCCTGATTATGTTTTTAAATTGCATAAGGCATTATATGGTCTCAAGCAAGCTCCTAGAGAATGGTATGAGACCTTAGCATGCTTTCTTTTGAAAAATGATTTTATAAGGGGTAGAGTAGACCAAACTCTTTTTATTAGAACCCATAAGTCCAATATCCTACTAGTACAAATTTATGTAGATGACATTATTTTTTGATCTACTGATTCGAATTTGTGCAAGAGGTTTTCCAACCTAATGCATTCTAAATTTGAAATGAGTAGCATGGGTGAGCTTTCCTTCTTTCTAGGATTGCAAGTCAAATAGCATGCTGATGGTATATTCATTTCTCAGACCAAGTATGCAAAAGAATTGGTTAAGAAATTTGGTATGTCTAAAGCATCATGTATGAAAACACCTATGCCTACTAATGTTGTATTAGATACTAATGAACATGGGAAACCTGTTGATCAGACAACATATAGAGTAATGATTGGCTCTTTATTATATCTTACAGCTAGTAGACCTGACATAATGTTTGTTACATGCATCTGTGCTAGATTCCAAGTAAGCCCTAGAGAGTCACACTTAACATTAGTAAAAGGGATTCTTAGGTATGTGAAAAGTTGTCCAAATCTAGGTCTTTGGTATCCAAAAGATTCAGGATTTGAATTAACTGGATTTTTAGATGCTAATTATGCTGGATGTAGAGTAGATAGGAAAAACACCAATAGAACTTGTTAGTTTCTTGGTGACAGACTTGTCTCTTGGTTTTGTAAGAAACAAACATCTGTGTCCACATCAACTGCTGAAACTGAATACATGGCAGCAGGTAGTTGTTGCTCACAGATATTGTGGATTCAAAATCAGCTCCTAGACTATGGTTATAACTAAGATAAGTCAAAAATATTTTGTGATAACACCAGTGCTATTTCTATAGCACAAAATCAAGTCCTCCATAGTAGGACAAAATATATAGAGATTAGGCATCACTTTTTAAGAGATAATGTTGAGAAAAATAAAATTGAACTTCAATATATCCCAACTGATTTGCAAATGGGAGATATTTTCACCAAACCCTTGGATGAAAAGAAACACACCTTCTTCCTAAATCGGTTAGGAATGTTAGATGGAGGAAGTTTAAATTAAGATCCAAGATTTTGAAACTTTAAAAATTAACCAATACTAGGCTAAAAACTTGATTTTTCTAGTGTCTATAGGTTCTTTCTGACCTCTACTCGACATTTTTCCCCAAGATCGTCGAACGGAGATCGACGTTCTCATGAGATCGTCGAACGGAGCTCAGCATTTTCAAGATAGTGCTAGGCTATCTCTTTCCGGTCAGAGATCGTCGAACGCAGCTCGACGCTCTCCAATATCGTCGAACGGAGATCGACGATGTTGAAGACCTTTCAGATTCTTTTAGAAGCCCAGATCGTTGAACTGAGTTCAACGATCTTTCCTTTTCTGCGTCGAACCCTAATATAAAATTCATTTTTCGGCCGTCGTTCTCTTTTGCGCATTCATACTTTCTACAGAGCTTTCCTTCCCTCCAAACCTCTCTGCACTTGGTCTTGTTTGTTCATTTTTGTAGGAAAAACATGGCCGCTTCAGTTGCCATCTTAGCCGCAATGAAGTTTGACACCGGTTTTGATATAGACATGGATTCGTTTGAAGGAAGTGATCAGATATTCAAGGATATTCTAGAGCTGTTCAAGGAGCAACAGTTGGTGACAATCATGACTACGAGGATGAAGTTGGTTATAGATGAAATAAAAGAATGGGTATATACAGCCCACAATCTGGATCAAAATACTGTGGTCGGGAGTATATCAGGAACCCAGGTATCCCTTACTCCTACACTTCTAATAGAAGTTTTCCAATTAAGTACTGGACATGATACAGTGGAATTGTCTGGAGAAGAGTTTTCTACTATGTTAGATAGAATGGGACATTCAGCAGCAAACCCTAACAAATTGATTAAGAAAAACCTTTCAGTAGAGTATAGGTTTTTAGTTAATGTAGTGGGAAAAGTACTGTTAGCAAAACATTATGCTCATGATACAATATCTAGGTATCAGTTTTGTTTGATGGCTACTTTAGTTGATAAGAAACATCTGAATTGGGGAGAAATCTTTTTTGATTTAATTAAGAAGAAGATTAACAAGAACCTTGTTAACTTTGGGAGGATATTAGGCCTGTTTTTGCATAACAGATGCCCCCAATTGCTTGTGTCCAATGGTATGCACATAAATGCTTCCAAGAGACTCTCCTGTGCTCTCTTTGGAAAGTGGGATAGGCAAATTGCCAAACCCAGCAGGGGTCCTACAGCTACCACCACTTCAGGCACAAGGACTGTTCCAGTCACTTCCCCTCAGGAAACTGCCCCCCCCCCCTAGAAGAATTGCCTGCTTCCTCCTCATCTCCACCATCTCCACCTCCTGTTTCTTCAACCATCCCTACATTCACCATTTCAATCTCAATTTCTTCACCCATCATAATTTCCTCTCCCATCTCAATTTTATCTCCAACTATCTCTTCACAACCTCTATCCACTCATCAAGAGCAATTCTATCCTCTACATTACTATCCCCCTCTTGACATTGATTCATTCATCCATCTTCCATCTTTCAACATCTTAGATGATTCCTACATGGATGATTCTCTTTCATCACCTCTAGAGCCCCCATCATCTTCTACTTCTTACCAACAACTGCTACAAGATATTCTGGCTCAACCATTTTTCACCCCATCCATCTCCATTCCAGTGACATCCATCACCACCATTCTCATTTCACAACCATCCATACCACTTTCATCCACATCCTCTCTCCACATAACTGCAGCTCCATCAACACCATCAACTTCTGCACCTTTCTCCTCTACCTCTACTCAAGCATCCCTTGAGCAAGTAGACATTCCTGGCCTTGCAGATAAACTATATGAGATGTTAGCTCCCAGGCTAACACTCTTGCTGGATACCTCCATGGCTCCACTTCTTAAATCAATCAATGAGTTATCTACCAGGCTTTCTGTTGGAACACCCTATTACTAATTTGGGTAAGGATCACTATGCTTGTCTTAGGATCCTAGTTGACCTAGTTGTATAGTTGAGAAGGTCAACATTAGAATGAGTTTAGGGTCTAGAACTTAGTTTTGAAGCTGCCCCCAAGACCACTCCAAGATCAAGGATGAAGAGCTAAGTCTAAAGCAATTTTCGTCGAGCTCAGGCCGACGAATCGTCGAACTCAGTTCGACGCTCTCTGAGCTCAACTTCAACAAATCGTCGAACTCCGGTCGACGATCTTCGAGCTCAGATCGACTATCTGCTTTTAGCTAGCTTCTGCTTAGTCGTCGAACTCCCCTCAACTATCGTCTAGCTCAGTTCGACGATGCCTCCTTCAGCTGTTTCTCAGGTCGCTGAGCTAAGTTCGACGATCTTTGAGCTCAGTTCGACGATTTCTGTCTGCTTATCTCAGTTCATCTCTGAGCTCAGTTCGACGATCGTAGAGCTCAGATCGACGATTATTTGGAGAGATCAACGTCTTCAAGATTTCAAATGCTGCTGATTCTTTGGAATGTTTTTGAATATTATCAGCATTTATGACAGAAGATCTCCCAGCCGTTTGGAGCAAGTTTCAAGGTATCATTCAGAGAATGTTTGCTGGACTTTCCTCTAAAAGACAAGACCATTTATGGAAAACATTTATGACTGACCAACGGCCATCTTTGGACAAGGAGAATATTCAAAAAAATCAATTCTATTCCTATGGTCCTTTTAGATATACAGGAATACAACAACAAAAAAATAGATAGAGCTGATAGACAGAAAGAAAAAGAGAAAACACACAGAAGAATACTGTTAGCAGAAGAACAAGAAAAATACAACATCAAGATCTTCTAGCTGACTAAGTGTTCTTGCATCCTCATCTTAGATCTCCAGACACATCATCTTTCAGCTGTCCTGTTGAAACCATTCTTTGCTGGAGATCAAGTTCTGAAGACCTATCACCCTTCTGCAAAGCTTCTCTGCCTGAACCTCTCTACATCTCAGGGGGAGCTTTGACATCTTCAATCCACTTGTGCTTCTCTCATTTGACTGAGAACAGAGAAGACAACTTCAACTTTTACTTTTTCTTTTCCTGCTGTAAAAGGGTTCTTGAACTCCCTTCAAAAGTTCTGTCTGGTTCTGAGAGCCTTGTCAAAACTCAGTGGTGGCAAGACACCTTATCAAAAAATCTAGCTTTGGTTTTTGAGCACCTTATCAAAAGCTCATTGGTGTCAGGACACCTGATCAACTCAGTCCTGAGTGGATTCCTACCAAGGGTGGTAGAAGAGTGGATGTACCCAGTTTTGGGGAACCACTATATTTCCTTGTGTCTTCTGGTTGTGCTTGTGTGATTTGTCTGTTGTGTCCTTTTCCTTTCAGTTTTTAAGTTTCTGTTAGCACTCTACACTATAGCTTAAATAGAGTTTTAATTTGTGCTATTTTATTAATCTGTGAAAAATTATTTTAAGTAAACTCTATTCACCCCCCTCTAGAGTTGAGATAGATCTTACCCTCACTTTCACTTTCTTCTTTCCATCCTCCTCAGGCAATCCCTTATTTGGGGTACCTTGATCAAGTTTGCACTGAATCCAGGCAAGGGGAGATGCCAAATGAAGAAGTGATGCTGCCTGCTCCAGAAGAAGAAGTGCCAGTTGCTCCAGCCCCAACTCCAGTTCCATCCTTCAGTACAGTTGACTTCAGGTCACTGCTTTCAGCTTTTGATGCTCTCTACAGCAGATATCTTCCAGCACAAGATGCTGAAGATCTTACTAAGGCCATTGTGTCTGTCTCTAGCTGTGATCCCAGCTTGATATTATCTTACATCAATTCTATCAAGGCTGTGGAAATTATTACTACTGCTGATGATGTGTGTGTATATACTGCTGCTGAGAAATTTTGTTTTGATACTACTGATGATATAATAATGATAGAGGCTAGTGTTTCAGAGCCTGATATTGTTATTGAGCCTGCTGTTGTGGATAGTGTTGTTTCTTTTACTGCTGCTGCTGTTAATGTTGTTTCTGATATTTGTGCTGCTCCTGTTGTTAGTGTTTCTGTTTCTGCTGTTAGTGCTGCTCCTACTGCTATTTCTATTGTTGCTCCTGCTAGTGTTGTTAATTCTGCTCTTGCTCCAGCTTCTGTTACTGCTCATGTTCTTGCTGCTACTGCTTCATCTAAACAAACTAAACAACAACAAGAATATATTAAAAGGGTTGATGAGATGTATGACAATCCTCAAAGCTCAGACAGTGATGAATTTAGAACTGATTCTAATGACTCCTCTGCAACCATTGCAAGGAAGAGGAAAGCAAGAAGTAAGGCTATGAAGACAGTCCCTGCAGAGAAAGTCAACAATGATAATGATATTCCCTACTACATTATGCATGATTGTCCTATCACTGAACACTGGATGCAATTTTCTAAGAACCAATTGAAGGCTATGAAGAAGAGGAGGAAGTATGACAAAGGCACATCTCATCATCATCATCATCCTCCTCCTCCCTCTCCAGATGCAGGATTTGGTGGAAGTTCAGCACATCAAACCTCTCATGCTACAACTCAAAGCTCCTCTCAGGTTCAAGATAGATCACAATCCAGAGGACATCAAAAAAGAGGCTACCAGTCCAGAAGAGGCCAATATAGAGGAAATCAAAGAGGATACAGAGTATATTCAAGAGGACAATCCAGACAGCATCCTTATCAAAGGGAAGGACAAGGCCCAATTGATTCAACTTCTGGTCCATTCCCATATAAGCTCAAAGAAATTGTTCCCTCAAGAGCTCCTCTTGCTGATACTATCAATAGATATGAACCTCCTGTTCCCCATGAAGATCCAGAGAACAATCCTATCTCTTAGACAGCACGAATAAAGGAATTAGCTTCTTTAGACCAGATAAAAAAAGCAAGAAAACAAGGAAAAGATACTTCAAATATTACTACATTATCTGAATAAAGAAAGAAAGAGCTTGAGAGATATTCTTCTAGAAAATTCTTTGACCCAGAAAGTTACATGAAGTTGCACCCAGAGGCAGTTGTCCCCAGAGCCAAATCTCAAACCTCTTTAGGTGCAGCTGATGACAGAAGATCTAAGAAAGAAGCTCAAAATCCCAATGATGCAGTGACCCAGAGCCGACCCGCTCTGCCGGCATCGCACCGAGCCAGAGGAGCACGTCTAGATAGCCCACTGCCGGGCTACAGCCCAAGCACCCCACCCAAGACCGCACCTATTCTCAGTGCGGCGGGATGTTGAGGTGAGGTCTCGAACCCAGCCCCCTTGATAAAGAGCTTTCCTAACAGCTCTCATCACCAACTGATGTAGTGACCCAGAGCCAACCCGCTCTGTCGGCATCGCACCGAGCCAGAGGAGCATGTTTAGACAGCCCACTGCCGGGCTGCAGCCCAAGAACCCCACCCATGACTGCACATATTCTCAGCGCGGAGGGATGTTGAGGCGAGGTCTCGAACCCCAGCCCCCTTGATAAAGAGCTTTCCTAACAGCTCTCATCACCAACTGAGCTGCGCTGAGAATAGGTGCGGTCATGGGTGGGGTGCTTGGGCTGCAGCCTGGCAGTGGGCTGCAGCCCAAGCACCGAGCCAGAGGAGCACATCTAGACAGCCCACTGCCGGGTTGCAGCCCAAGCACCCCACCCATGACCGCACCTATTCTCAGCGCGGCGGGATGTCGAGGCGAGGTCTCGAACCCAGCCCCCTTGATAAAGAGCTTTCCTAACAGCTCTCATCACCAACTAAGCTGCGCTGAGAATAGGTGCGGTCATGGGTGGGGTGCTTGGGCTGCAGCCCGGTAGTGGGCTGTCTAGACGTGCTCCTCTAGCTCGGTGCAATGCCGACAGAGCGGGTTGGCTCTGGGTCACTACATCACCCAACAGAGAAATTTTATTCAAAAAGGGCAAGGAAAAGGACTAATTATGTAAGTTGAACAGTATATATCTCTCTCTGACTATCTGCTGTGATTATTCTTTTGCTTCTACCATTCTGTTATTCTCTATTCTGCAGTGTTGTATTTGATTTTGTTTCTGCTTGTATGCTTTTAAAATTCTTATATCTTGTAAATAGTAATCCAAACCCAAATAGGGGAGATTGTTGGAACACCCTATTACTGATTTGGGTAAGGATCACTATGTACTTAGGAATGTGTCTTGACCTCATTATATAGATTTAAAGGTCAACTAGAATAGGTCTAAGGCTTAGAACTTAGGTTTGGAAGCTGCCCCCAAGACCTCCTAGATCAGATTACAAGTGCAGAAAGACTCAGGCAATTATCGTCGAGCTCAAATCGATGAGGCGTCGAGCTCAGTTCGACTATCTCTGAGCTCAGTTCAACGAGTCGTCGAACTCGGTTCGACGATCTTCGAGCTCAGATCGACGTTTCTGTCTCTAGACAAAATCCAGATCTTTGAGCTCAGGTCGACGATAGTCGAGCTCAGATCGACGATTTCTATTTCAAGTCAAGTTCCAGTCTCTAAGCTCAGGACGACGGTAGTCGAGCTCAGATCGACGATTTTCTTGAGAGATCGACGATTTCAGGATTTCAAATTCAGTCAATTATGGAATTCAAATTGATTCAAGTCTAGCATTTAATGCAAAGGATTTTGTAGTCGTTTCAATTAATCTGGAGAAAGTTTCAAGGAGACTAAAGGAGAATGATTCTTAGAACTTTCCTCCAGAGATAATTATCAATTAAGGAAGTCATTTATGACTGGCTAACGGCTATCTAGAAGATTAGATTTCAATATATCATTTCAGACAATAGAGACAGACAGCATTATCAAGGATAACAGATAACAAGAGAAAAACTAAGAACAACATCTGAGATCTGTGAGACACACAACAACTACAGGATTACAGTATCTCATCTCTAATTCAAGTTTTTCAAGGCTTCATCAATCAAGACTCTAGACACAACACATTTAAGTCATTGCTGGAATCATCTTTTGTTGGAGATCTCATTCATTCTGAAGGCCTATCACCCTGTGCAAAGCTTCTCTTCCTGAACAACTGCAAATCTCAGGGGGAGCTTTGACATCAATAATCCACTAGTCTTCTCTTTGACTGTTGATAGAGAAGAACAAGTACACTTTCTTTCTCTTTTATTCTGCTGTAAAAGGGTTACTCAAAACTCCCTTCAAAAGTTTTGTGTTTGGTTTCTGAGACCTTATCAAAACTCAGTGGTGGCAAGACACCTGATCAAAAAATTTGGTTTGGTTTTTGAGCACCTTATCAAAAGCTCATTGGTGCCCAGGACACCTGATTAACTCATCCTGCAGTGGATTCCTACCTAGGGTGGTAGAAGAGTGGATGTAGCCAGGTTGATTGGGGAACCACTATAGATCCTTGTGTCTTCTGGTTGTTTGTGTTTTATTTGATGTGTGCTGTGATTTACTTTCTTGCTTTACTTAGTTTCATTTACTGCAAGCACAATACACCTATAAATAAATCAAGTCTTCCACTACCAATTAAATTTTAATTTGCAAAATTATTTTAAAATACTTTATTCACCCCCCCCCCTCTATAGTAAAGGTAGATCTTACTCTCACTTTCATCCCCCTTTCTGAATTCTACACTCAAATGTTCTATAGTTTAATCCTTGAAAGTACCAACTTCTTCACAGACTTGCATCACATGCTTTTGTGCTGACTTTTCAAGTTCAATCTGATTGCTGTCAAGAGTGAGGGACTGATTCATAACTTCACCTATGCTTGTTATAGAATGGTCCAGAGCTTTACCACCTATGTTGAAGAGATGTTTCAGTTGATCTGTATTGTTTTGAATTTCAGCAAATCCTCTTTGCATTTCCTTTTCTAGATCAGAGACTTTGTCTGTTACTGATTTTAAGGATTCATCAAAATACTTTCTCTGGTCAGCTAACATCATTTCAATCTTGTTGAGAATATCTGAACTGGAGGGGGTAGTAGCAGCAGCAGTAGTAACAACAGCAGTAGGAACATATGAGACAGAGGCACTAGGAGGTGCAGTCCATGGAGGAATTTCTGCAAGAACAACTGAGCTTTGAGCTCTTGTTGTCTGGACAAAAATAGCTTCAGAGTCATCAGCAAAGAGGGGAATAGAGAAATCTAGGTTTCTCAGAGGAACATCAGTAGGTTCTGGAGATAAACTGTCTTCAACTGAAAGAAGAATGTATCTGGAATATGTTGCTTATCATCTGGGGATGGAGAATGTGCTGGAGAAGCAGGTGGAGTTCTGACTGGACTTTGGGTTGTTGATGCAGCTGGAGTTTTGATAGGACCGTTGACTGGAGAAGGAGATCTGGCTGGAGTAGGAGAGGGGATTCTATCAACTGGAACATAGGAAGTAGGCTCCCCCTCAGCTGCTGCACCAGATGGTTCAGCAATACTATGAGAGGAGGGAGATGGGGTCCTGTCCTCTGAATCAAGATGAGATTGCTCTTTAGCAATCTGTTTAGGGTTCTGCAGTTTTAATTACCATCTCTGAATAGAAGCTAGGGAGATCTTTTTCAAGTGATGAAGGGGTGTACCTCTGGAAGTTTTGAAGACCACTGGATCAATCTCATGCAAAATCAAGGAGATTATCCTAGCAAATTTAGGTTCTTTAAGGTTGTCCCTTATCATATCAAAGATCATCATCCCATAGGGAAATCTCTTTCTGCATACAATGACAGTCATTACACCAAATAGATCATTTGTAATGAATCCAATAGATTCTTTTCTGCTCCATAGAATTTTTTCAATAATGTATACCAGGAGCTTACCAACATCATTCATGGCAGTCCTCCTTAGAGAAGTAGTGTCAGCTGAGACTCCACAGAAGCGATAGGTTCTGTCAGCATCTGCCCTAGAGATTTCATCCTCATCATCTCCAACTGGCAGCCGGAGGAGATTTGTGACCCTAGTTGGACATAACTGAATTTTTACTCCCTTAACATTGGATTTCAGAACAGTGTTGTACTTCCTGACTTTAGCATTCTGGTAAAACTCATCTACCTCTGGGAAGATGATTTTATAGCGTTCTTGAAGAACAAAACTGAGACCTGCACTGTCTAGGATAAGAAGAAGATTCTTGAAATCGTCGGAGAGGTCTGCAATCCCGGCCACGACAAGCTCACTGCCAATTCCTATCCTTGAATGTTGCGCCATTGATTCGGAAAACGTCGGAGAACTGAGCGCGAGAGAACGGCAGCGACGAAGCTCTGAGTCGGGTAAAATGAAGAGTTTTCGAGAGGAGTGAATTTGAAATGTCAGTTGATTAGGGATTTCTAAGGATTTATATATATATGTAACCCTAGGTTAGATAATTAAGTGTCTAATCAACTAATATTAGTCTTTTTAATAAAGCGGGCAAGATTGGTTTGCGAAAAGAAATGGACAGAATTCGAAACGGCGGGGCATTTCTCGAGAGGGAGAGTTTTGTTCTCGAGAGATAGAGTAATGGTTCTCGAGAGGTAAGTTAGTTCTCGAGAGGCAAGCTTCAGCTTCTCGAGAAGTGAGAGTTAGTTTTCGAGAAACAGGGTAGTTTTCGAGAACTGAACTGACATATTCTCGAGAAGTAGACTTAGTTCTCGAGAGCTTTTCATACTTCTCGAGAGGTTTACTTCATTTCTCGAGACATTTCTTCCACTAGAGAAATTTCTGGCCTTTTTGAAGTGTCCTAAATCCTTGAGCTTTGAAATGATCCACTTTGGTCTATCCTTCTCTGTTCAGCAATCCAAGTTCAGTTTTAAAGAAGTTGAACTTGGTCTCGTCCAGCGGATTTGTGAAAATATCTGTAACTTGCCGATCTGTTGGCACGTACTGAAGATTTACATCCCCTTGCTCCACATGCTCCCGGATGAAGTGATATCTGAGCTCGATGTGCTTTGTCTGGATGTGTGAGACTAGGTTGTTTGCGATTGCGATTGCGCTGGAGGAGTCGTAGAACAATGGAATGTCTTTGATCTTCATATTGTAATCTTATAGATGGTTCTTTAACCAAACCAACTGTGCACAACAACTGCCCGCAAAAATGTATTCTGACTCGATCGTTGAGATTGCGACACAATTTTGCTTTTTGCTGCTCCATGAGATAAGTCTTCTTCCAAGGAACTAACACGTCCCGGAAGTGCTTTTCTTGTCATCTTTGCTACCTGCAAAGTCTACATCTGAAAAATCGATTAGTTCACTATCATTACTTCTTGGGTACCATAAGCCAAGATTCGGTGTACCTTTAAGGTATCTCAAAATCCTCTTTGCAGCAGCATAGTGAGATTCCTTACAGTTCACTTGGAATCTAGCACAGACACATGTAGATAACATTATGTCTAGTCTACTAGCAGTAAGGTAGAGCAAGGATCCAACTATGCTTCTGTACTTGGTTTCATCAAAAGGTTTCCCTTTCTCATCCTTGTCAAGAGACATAGCTGAGGCCATTGGAGTCCTCATATAGGTTGCACTCTCCATTCCGAATTTCTTAATCAACTTCTTGGTGAACTTAGTCTGAGAGATGAAAATTCCATCTTCAGATTATTTCATCTTAAGTCCTAAGAAATACTTCAGCTCTCCCATACTACTCATTTCAAACTTCCCTTGCATAAGTTTAGAAAACTTTTTGCAGAGGTTGTCGTCTTTAGAACATAATATAATGTCGTCGACATAGATTTGCACTAGCAAAACCTTGCCTTTAATTTCCCTAAGAAATAACGTTTTGTCTATCTTTCCCCTTGTGAACTTGTTCTCGAGGAGAAAGCTAGACAGTGTTTTACCAAGCTAGAGGAGCTTGTTTCAAACCATACAACGCTTTCGATAATAAATAAACATGCTCGGGAAAGTTAGGATCAACAAAACCTGGGGGTTGTTCCACATACACTTCTTCCTTTATGTCACCATTCAGGAAGGCGGATTTCACGTCCATTTGGTATACTGTGAAGCCTTTCAGTGCAGCATAAGCTAGGAACAGTCTGATAGCCTCTAGCCTTGCTACTGGAGCGTATGTCTGGTCGAAGTCGATCCCTTCTTCTTGACGATACCCTTTGGCGACGAGTCTTGCCTTGTTCTTTATGATTGTGCCATCCTCATCCATCTTGTTCCTATAAACCCACTTTATTCCGATGATATTTTTACCTTTGGGTCTAGGAACTAGTGACCAAACTTTGCATCGCTTGAACTGATGCAGTTCTTCTTCCATGGCCAAGATCCATGAAGCGTCTGAGTTTGCTTCCTAAAATTTCTTTGGCTCAACTTGTGAGAGAAAACTTAAGTAGAGATTCTCGTTAGTTGTACCTCGACGAGTTCTGACACCATCTCGGGGATCTCCTATGCTTTGGTCCATTGGGTGATCCTTCGTATGTCTGAGCTCTAGATTCCTCGCATTTGGGACTTCTTCAGCCACTGGATTGACTCCATCAATATGGACAATATTTTCATCTTGATCCTCTACCTCTCCAACAGGGGTTGGAGAGGTGATCTTGATGAACTTTTCATCTTTACCTTTGGTCGGTTCATCCAAGCTGATCTCTTTAAACCTTGTACCTACATCTTCAACAAGCACACTAGATAATTTGCTTTGCAGCAAGCTCGTCTCATCAAATACAACATGTATTGATTCTTCTACGACCAGAGTTTTTCTATTGAAAATCCTGTATGCCTTACTATGACTACTATATCCTACAAAAATACCTTCAAAGCTTTTCTCACTAAACTTGGTAGTATGATACTTACCATTGTTAAGTACAAAACATTTACTGCCAAAAATTATAAAATATGAAACTGTTGGTTTCCTTACTTTTAGAAGTTCATAAGGTGTCTTATCATGATTCTTGCTTATGAGGGCTCGATTTTGCACGTGACATGCAATGTTGACGGCTTCAGCCTAGAAGTATTCCGGTAGTGAAGCGTCACTCAACATGGTCCTGCGGGACTCTATGAGTGTTCTATTCCTTCTCTCAGCTACTCCATTTTGCTGTGGAGTACGAGGAGAGGAAAACTCATGAAAGATACCTAGGCTTTCACAAAATTCTGTCATGGCCCCAGATGTGAACTCTGTTCCATTGTCACTTCTGATTTTGACTACGGAACAGTTATATTCATTCTGGACCTGCTTGACAAAATTTGTAAAGATATCAAAGGTATCTGACTTGTGTTTCAGAAAGAACACCCACGCAAAACACGAGTAGTCATCAACAATTACCAACGTATAATCCTTACCTCCTAAGCTTCTAATTTATAGTGGACCGAACAAGTCCATATGAAGTAGGTGTAAACACCTATTTGAGTTTTTGTCTATGATGCTTTTAAAAGTAGCTCTTGTTTGCTTGCCTTTTACGCATGCATGACAAGGTCTCTCTTTGACGTGCTTGACATTTGGGGCATCACGTACTAAGTTCTGGGAGAATAATTTATTAATAATTTTAAAATTAATATATGCTAGCCTCTTGTGCCATTGGTCACCAGGAGACGCACTGGTGTAGAAGAGTTTATACAAATGAAATTTAAGCAAAATATGTTCCTGCTTCGAGTGCCTGATAGAATTGTTTCCATATTGTCAACAGACTTTATCAAGCACCTGTCAGCGCGGAAATCAACTATGTATCCTTTGTCGCATAGTTGGCTTATGCTTATAAGATTGTGTTCCAATCCCTCCATATAAGCTACATCCGAAAAGGATACACTACCGTTAGTGATCATACCGTAGCCTTTAGTTATTCCTCGGTCTGAACCTCCAAATATGACCTTTGGTCCGTTGTAGACTGAAGTGAAATTCTGGAGTAGGCTTCTTGTCCCGGTCATGTACCGAGAGTACCCACTGTCCAAGTACCAGATTGGCATTTTGGTGGTCTTTGGACATACCTGCATTCATGATCACTTTGCCTTAGGAACCCAAACATGTTTGGGTTCTTGGTCTCGGGGTTAGAACACTCCCCCTACGAATTAGCATCCTGAGTGGTCAATCTCATGTTGCCAACTTGAGGAGTAGCGACCTTCCTGGTATTAAACCAACAATCGATGGTAAAATGACCAATTTTGCCACAGCACCAACAGTCAAACCTGTTGTATCTTTGCCTTATGTACTCCTTCTTGAACTTTTGAGATGGTGGTCTTGAAGCTTCATGGTGATGGCAGTCACATGATTTCTTCTCCTTCAGAGGCCTTTCCCCAACGGGCTTTACTTTAGGTGCTTTCTTGAAGTTGTGGCCATGATTATAAGGACCATAGCCCTGAAGAATCACTTCTTCAAAAGGTGCCTTGAAGACACTCTCACCAAAGTTCCGAGGGCGAGTCCATCCTTGGTACCGAGACTTTGGCTCTACATAAGTAGGCCTGGTCAAGTGACCATAGGATGAGTCCAGATCAAACTCATTTGTTGGAAAGATAACTTTCTTAAAGACAGTCTGATCCAGAGGGGCTTTCCCTTTTTCTTTGGCCAAGGCCTTCTTGGCGGCCTTATTCTTCCGTTGAGCCTTGTTTCTCCTAGAAGATTTACTAGGAGCACCCTCATGGCCTAGTCCAGTACCCTTAGCCTTAGTTGAGAATTCAACAATGAGTGGAAGAACATTCTTGGGCTTGGATAAACTTTCAACAAGTTTCTTTTCAGCTTCGAGTTGTTCTTCCAACTCTCTGATGATTTTCTCTTTAAAATCAAGGTGTTCTAGAGCTTGATTGTATTCCTCAATGGCAAGATTGAAGTTCTCTTGAAGAGAGTCAGTCTTAGCAACTTCTTCTCTCAAGTTGCTCTCTATGTCCTTTAGAGACTTAATCTCTTTTGCCTGAGTTTTCACGACTCAGCGACATTTGTCGTAAGTCATGATCAACTCCTTATACTGGGCCATAAGTTCCGACTCATCTTCAGAAGAGCTGTCCTCATGATCATGCTCAGAACTTTCAGATTCAGAGAGAGGAGTGTGAGATTTTACCTCCCCAGTGAACTTGGCTCTTGTTCGTCATCTGATTGAGCCCATGAGCTCAAAGTAGGCTTCCTCTTCTTCACTCGACTCAGATGAGTCAGAGTCGCTGAGAGTTTTGACTTTTTTGGCTAACAGACTCTTCTCTGTCCTCTTCTTGTGGTACGATGACTTCTTTTCCTCTCTTCTGCCACCCTCCTTCTTCTTGTGGGGGCAGTCAGCTATGACGTGACCTGGTTTGTTACAACAGTAGCAAACAATGTCAGTAGAAGTCTGTTTGTTCTGTTTAGAGGTATACCTGTCATGGCTACTTGAGCCTTTCTTTCGCTGATCACCGTCATGTCATGATCTTCTGTATGAGGCATACTATCTTCTCCACTGCTTCTTCTTGTTCAAAAATTTCTTGAACTGCCATAAGATCAACGAGAACACTCCTTCAGATAGTTCTGAGCCCGAGGTGCTTGGCTCAGAGTCTTCTTCTTCACTCACTTCTTGAGCAGGTGCTGGTGAGGTAGCTTTGCCCTTCCTTGAACTGTCAGCCTTTAATGCAACCGACTTCTCTTTTGAGGAGAAGCGACTTTTCTCTTCTTCAGCTTTTCTGGAATTGATCTGCAGTTCATAGGACATCAGCTTGCCAAATAGATTTTGTGGGTATGTCTCGGCTAGTCTGCCAAACTCCCGGATGACACAGAATTTGTTGTCCCATTCCTTTGTGAGAGGCCTCAGAAACTTTTCATTCAGCTCCCCCGACCATACACTCTTAGGCCATTTACTATCTTGAAGAAATTCTCAAAAGTATCTGCAATGGTCTCCTTTGACCCTTGCCTGAAGGCTTTATATTTCTAGTTTAGTAGGGATCTTTTATCATCTCTCACTTCTTCAGTACCTTCCATCAGATTTACTAGAGACTGCCACATCTTTTTAGTCGATTGGCAGTGAATTAGATTCTGCAGCATCGAGTCATCGACTGCACTTGCTATAATATTTTTAGCTTTCTTGTCCAAAGAGACAAGTGCAATCTCGTCCTTATCTAGGTCTATCAATTTCTTAGGAACCTTCTTGGATGGATCTATAGTGGAGGTAGTCATGGGGACGTAAGGACCTTCTTCAACAATCATGAAGATCCGGGGGTCCATAACTTCCATGAAAAATTTGATTCTCTCTTTCCACATGGGAAAGTTATTCTTTGTGCACAGGGGAAGCTTGGCAAAATCTTTGACCTTGTCCATTGTTTGAATATCCAAGAGACAACTTTAGAGAGGAAATTGATCAAGGTGTTAACTTTTTAACGACCAACCTCCCTCTGATACCAATTGAAAGTATAAAGTTGCCAACCTAAATCACCTAGAGGGGGTGAATAGGTAAATCGTGCGTCTATTTGCGAAATAAAGATTTTAATTAACTAGCACAAGTAATCAAGCAATCACAGAAAGACAAGAAGATTTATAGTGGTTCCCCAATCTTGGGTACGTCCACTTTACCTCACCGATCTAGCAAATCACTAGACTCGGCTACTCCACTATCTCGGATTGAAAATAATCCTACGCCTCGGAACCAAGTTCCTACAAACTCGATCCAAATGGATCTACACTCGGAAGATAACAACTTCCTACAACTCGGTGAGCAACGCTCCTACAAGATTTACAAAAAGGTTTGAAAAATACAAACAAATATTTTTCTTCAGATCTAGAAAAATTCGACTTTAGGTCTTCTTCTGAAATTGCGGCTTTTTCAGAAATGTTGAAGAAGATCCACTGAAAACTTTGATCTGATAAATCTTGAGATCTACTCGATCAAGGAGAGGAAGAAGAATCCTTGAGCAGTAAATCTTTCTTGATCGAAAATAGCTTTCTTTTCGATCTACGAGCAGTGCGGCGACGGCGGCTCTGAGAAAAAGATCTTGAGAAAGAGAGAGAGACGACCGTCAAAAAAAAATTGAGAGAGATTAGGGTTTTTCCGCTTCTGGGTGTATTCGGTCTTGTTGACAAGACCTTAAATAGGAGTACCCCAACCATTAGAATTAACATAAATGATGACACGTGTACTAAACACGAAATGTCATTTCAAAAATCTCGTCAACGTCAATCGGACTTAGAAAAATTTTCTGAATAGAACATCAGTTCTCGAGAGGTATGAGAAAGTTCTCAAGAACAGGCTGACTTCTCGAGAACTAGCATTCTGGACATAGGCTAGTACTCGAGACAAAATGGCGTTGAGTCTGTTCAGGAAGAATCAGAAGGATCTCGAGAACTGAAGAAAATAGTACTCGAGAACTAAAGCTTGTTCTCGAGAACTACATAGACTTCTCGAGAACTAGAAGTTAACTTCTCGAGAAAAGTAGACTGAGACTTCTCGAGAACTAGAATGAGCTTCTCGAGAACTAACAAATGTTTCTCAAGAACAAGTATGCGCTTCTTGAGAACTAACAGATGTTTTCAAGAACTAGCATGCGCTTCTTAAGAACTAGCAGATGTTCTCGAGAACTAGTAGCTCAGCTTCTCGAGAACTAATAGATGTTCTCGAGAGCTTCTAGCTCTACTTCTCGAGAACTAATCTTATGCCTCTCGAGAAGTGGACTTAGAAAATTTTGAACTTCTAGAAATCTTATACTTCAAGCAGCCAACCTTCAGCCCATGGTCCAAGTATTTGAATATGAAGTGTATCCCAATTGAGAGGCTACCCATGAGTCAACATCTTGGATCACCCAGTGAGGGATTATACTGTGTGGTCTTGTGTTCATGACCCACAGTAGACTGACATTGGTCTACACTTAGCACTAATAATCTACAAACACAACTAAACAAAGATATCAAATACAACTTAATTCATCTTAGTTCAAGGGTGATTTCAAGCAAATCTGGGTTATTGTGGATGCAATGCCCAACAATTAGGTTGAGTTTGACCCACATTGTATAGTAAGGGTCAAGTCCTTGAGTCCTAGAGTTTAGGCTAGTCATTAGGTTCAATCTTCATGGACCAGCCAATAGAGGAACTCAGTAGACTCAGACTTAGAAGATTCAGAGATCAAAATTATCAGTTCGAAATTCTTCGAACTCAGCTCGACGATCGTCGATCTCAGATCGATGAACTCAGAGTTATTTCTCTGAATTGAGCTCGAAAATATTCGAGCTCAGGTCAACGATCAATTTATTTCAGACAGATTCTCAGCTCGACGATCTCGGAGCACAGAATTGGCAAGTTATTTCCAGAATGCAGTTCGTACAGCTCAGGTCAACGAACATGAATTCTCAGGTCGACGAACTTGGAACTCCAGTCGACGAAATCTGTTCAGAGGTCGACGATTTATGTCCCAAGCTAGAATGAGAGTTTTCCTTATTTCTGTCCTTATTTATTATATTATTTAGCAGTAATTTCCTGAGTAATTAATGCTCATATTCTCCTGAATATAGTCGTTATTGGCAGCATTAATTATGGTCTTCATCGAGGTTAATTACTTGCTTATTTTAATAGGACAGTTGGGGAAAATCATTTAAGTCAAATATTCCAGCCGATTCATTCTGCAAATCAGTCAACATTTAATGTTTGGAATTCAAATTTCAAAGGAGAATTTTGACAGCAGAATATAAAAGAGATTTTCTCTTTTTAGACGAAATAGAATCACTACAAGCATGCACATAGCAGACAGTACTGAGAATACAGAGAAGAGACACATAACAACATACAGAACTCTTTCTCTGTGTATAGAAAACATTCTGTTTTCTCCCTTGATCTTTGTGAAGACTGAAGAACAACAACCATCAAATATCAAGAATCTTCTTCTACTTCAACTCTAGGAGCATTCAAGGACAACAGCTTTGAATCAGTCAGAAAGTTCCAGGATCTTTCAAGACAAGGCTGAAGACCTACACCCTGAGCAAGGCTCCTAGTCTTCTGAACCATTTCTACATTTCAGAAGGAGCTTTGACAACAGAAATCCACAAGTCTTCTCTGTTGTATAGAGAAAAGAGAAGATATCATCACCTCTCTCACCTCTTGTAAAAGGGTTTATTAACTCCCTTCAAAAGTTTAATCTTGGTTTTTGGGCACGTGATCAAAAGCCTAAAGGGTTGTAAGATCTCTCTGGAAATAGATCTTGTGGTGGCAGTCACCTGATAAAAAACCTGATAGTGGATTCCTACCAGGGTGGTAGAAAAGTGGATGTACCCAGTTTGGGGAACCACTATAAAATTCTTGTGTTGTCTGTGTGTGATCATTTTCTTTCTTGTTCTTGTTGTGCTGGGATAGATTAGCTTAACCTGTTTTTATTTCCTTTCTATATTACTATTGGTATCACTTATTTTACTATGATAAATTCAAAAATAACCAAAAGTTTTAATTACTCTATTCACCCTCTCTAGAGTAAATCAGGTCTAACCCCTATTTTTCAAATTGGTTTTTTGAGTGGTGTAAAATAGGCTACTTTAGAGTATCAATCTACCACTACTAGTATCATAGTAGATCCCTTAGAATTTGGCGGGAAGGTGACATGTGACTTACCAGGCGCGAGTGGAGGATCGCCTTGAACAACTTAGAGGTCAGTCTCCATGGCCATCATCTCGCTCTCTCCTTCGTGCGAGAGTGGATGGACGTTCCTTAGGTTTTCTCTCGCAACTTGCTCTTCGGGAAACCTTCCCTGTTAATGTCCAAAGAAGTTTTATTCCATACGTCTTGGCGGTAGGCGGGCTAGACGGTAAGTAAGTGTACCGGGGGAACAAGTTCAGTGGCAAGTGGAGGGGTCAGAAGGGTGGATCCGCCCTCTGCCTGGTTGCACCTGACCATCTTGGCCTTCTTTAGCTTAAAAGGCGAGCCCGAGGTCTGCCGGGAAAGCTAGGGCGCAAACTCCACTGTAAAATACTTTCTCTCCTCTCTCGCGGCGTCGATGCGAGCCTGAATTTCTTTTGGGAGCGACATCGTGCAACCATAATAGAGGATCAGGGGAAAAGAGAAGAAGTTTCGAAGCCCCCTCCCTCATTGTTTGTCAGTATTTATAGTGCAAAGGAGGGACCCACAAGAAAGATTCCCTCCAGGTTTGCAAGCACTCACCGAACATGGAGGTAGGACTTTACTTTTCGAGTTTGAGACAATCTCACAAAGAGCGGAGATTGTGTACAACCCCGTGTTTGCTGAGTGGGCGACCTAGAAGAACCCAAAGAAGAAAAGAAGGGCCCCAGACTTAGGCGAGCCGAATAGGCGAGTATGATAGGCGGGGCGAGCCGAGTAGTAAGACCACACTCTCCCCAAGCCACAACGAGGAGGTGGGCGAATGCCAGCTTCAGTAGGCACTCGCCACTCCGAGTGGGGCGAGTCAGGAGGAGCGGAGGCTAGCTTAATCGGGCACTAGCCGCTCGAGAGAGGAGCGAGTGCCAGCTTCATCATGTACTCACTCGCCCTAAGTGGCGTGCCAGAGAGGACCAAGTGTCAGCTCCATCAGGCACTCACCACCCTCGGAGGTTGATGCCCCATCATTGACATGTTTCAGAGAGATTTTTCACAGGATTCTATATACATATTTGTTTGCCAATAACCTTTCCAAACGACGAAGTTTGGTTGTTAGCAGGCTAATTTGAGGTGCATTTAGTAAAACCATAAAACGTGATTCCGTTATGTGCAAACCAGACTTGGAAAACTATAAATAGAACCCTAAGGGTAGCTTGAGAGGGGATCCTTTTCTTAGCTCCTTCCTCCTCATGCTTACTTTGGTTGATATCCAGTGCCCTCCAAGGTGCCCAACTCAGCCTTGACTTGGGAAGGAAACTCTCTTAGATCTTTTGGGTGAGTAGCGAGACCATTTCGCTGCAGCTCAGGGTCTGTTCATTAGTTCAAAAGTCTTTGGCCAAGAGTTCAAGCTCAAGACAAGTAAGAGCGGGCTACCCCCTTTGGGTCCGAACTCTTCTTGGCACCCGGTTCCGATTCTAACACTATCTATACACCAAATCAAGATTTAATTAGATCAAGACATTACACGGTCTATCCATCTTGAGGGATTGAAGGGGTCCTTCCTACTCATTCAAGAAAGATTTTATTAAGGGAGATCAAAAGTTTATCTTTCAAAAGGATTGAAGGAGACTACCAAACGATTATCAAACGCGTCTTCTCTCTACTTCCTTTTGGCGTCCTCATGCCACAATAAACTCATATCAAGCGGAGAGTTCCAAAGATCTTAAGGACAACGTAGAGGAAGACTCTCGACCCACAAAAATCGAACCTTTGTAAGAGAAGCAACAACAATATCAAAGGTTTCTTTAGTAAGGAGTTCTTTTCTTCTCATTATTGTATTTTCTATCTTTATCTTTTCATCACGTTTTCTTTTACACGTTCGAATTCGCCCTTGTGCTTGTGATTAGGGCCGTGCGTGGCTTATGGAGAGAAATTCGCTCGTATGATGACGAATAAGTCCATGTGCAGGTTAAGAGGTAATTCGCCTTGTGTGTAGGCGACTAGACTGAGATTAGGTTTAGGGAGCAACTTGAGGCATATATAGGAAGAGAAACGCTAAAGCCAACTGATTCAAGGTGCTAATCAGTATAAAAAAAAAGATTTTATTTATCCTTTTGATATTTAGCGTTATGATGATTAAATTATAATTATCTTTAAATGAAATAACAATCATGTCACTGCTTTTACCTTTATAAATATCTTATTATCTAATCTCAATACTAATATCTTTAAATATTTTAATTAACATAATTATAACTTTTTTTATATAACCCTTATTTTGACCATCCTATAAGGGTGCTTCGCAATCTAACAAAAGTATTCCCCTATGGCCATTAGAGTCTCCACAACTTATTAATTGGTCCAAGGGCGTCTCCTTCAGTCCAAATAGTTCATGTTTAGGGTTTATTCCGGGCAATTTCACACCTATATATACATTTATTTACACATTTTAATAAAAAGTTATTTTGTAGTTCCTGCGCCGGAGTCAAGCAAAACGAGCATGCCAGATGATGGTGGTGGTCCGGTTGAAATCCCCGGTAAGTATCCACTCAATGCTGCCACCGAGTATCGTACAGCAGAGTATTTAATGTCGAAGGCCATCGCCCCTGTGAACGTTGAGTATCTCCGACCGCTGCCTTCAATAAATTCCCTTTCCGCCGAGATTCATGTCGGGGTCGACGACGATGATGCTGGAAGGAAGACCATTCCTTCAGCTATTGTCCAGGAGAAGAAATCCAATCGGCAACTTAAGAGAGAGCGAAAGCAGGCCAGTGCTGAAGATTGCTTTGCTTTTATCACGCATTCTCATCGTTTATAACAAGAACTAGCAACCTAGTTTAAACCACTGTTTGAAAGAAAGTACTATTATCATAAACAAGAACTGTTCTTTAATCTCACCATTATATGCTTTAAATACCATCTCCCTAAATCTGATCCTCTGCCATCCTTTTCTATCTTCACCCATGAAATTTCATTTTATAGGTCAGCTGGAAGTAAGTTTAAATTAATGCTTTTAATAGTTTGCTATTAAAAAAAAACTGAAACTCTTTATATCAGAACTCATTTATTATTCAAATGATGCGTAGCATGGGTAACTACATTATGTTTCTCCATTATTTTACCTTATCTAGTTGAACCCTATATCTTCGAGGGTTCTGCAATCATGACAGTAAAGCAATCCTTATGTAACAGTTAGAAGGGCTTTCACATCCTGATGTGTATTGTTAGTTGTTATTTATAATTGTATCACAGTATCAATAGGAGATCGGTGATCTATTGCTGAAAAAAATTAATACATTAGGAGTTCTAGAGAAAAGTTAATGAGTGTGCTCTAATACAAGAGAAAAATGTGAATGTGACACCTTTAATGAAACGGTCTAATCTAACAAATGATGGAGTTAATTATAAGGCACTGGCTAGAAGGAATGCTCTTCTAGATTTTTCAGAAGAGGTCAAATGTTGGAGGCATGCTATTAAAGATCTATTTTTTAAAAGATGGACAATCATACTTCCAGGCATGTCTTTAAAGAATATTTATAATGTAACCCAAGGAATAATCTTATTATAACGATTGCCAAGGCTGAGTAATTTTTTTTGCCTAAACCACACATGAATTGCAAAGAGTTCCTACGTTGTTACTAGGGATGGAAGAATCCACCTTTTATTGGATCCGGTGGTCTTGAGAATCAACCCCAAGCTTATCGTGGCCTGATGTCACAAACGAACTCATTCGACACTATGATGTACGCTATCTTGGGGCTGTCGTCGAACTAATTTGCGGTGTACTACAAACAGTCTCACTTGATGATTGCATTGATGTATTTAGTGCATTTGTTGTCACACGTACTCAGTTTGCCACTAGATCATTATCTGGGATTTATTATGCAAAATCTATTATCACAGATCCATTCCCACATCCGTTCGCATCACCCATAGACAGTTGCTGATGCTATAGATGTAGATCACCTCCTGGAGGTTGGCGTCAGTGTCAAGCTTGTAGAATATGCGAAAGCGCCACTGAACACGATGGGAGGTGGCGTCCAGCCTGCCTTCCACTTCCGACCTACTACCACGATGCTGGGTTCAGACAACATCATGCCCAAGCTCGCACCCCCTTAGGACACCTCCGCGAAGGCAAGCTCGACCACAACACAACCAACGACACTCCAATTATGTGTATAACGACCTATACAATTGCGTAATATGTTTCCGTTGTAAACATCCGTACTCACCAATGCATGATTGCTCCATGAAAAGCTTCATGCGATCATTGGAGAAGACACTTTGTAAGACATTTTTGCCGGTTTTGAGGCACTTGAATTGGACGACCTTGGACTGCCGAAACTTTCCCTCGATTGCTTGCACTGTATCAACATACTAAAGTACTCCGTGGGGTAGCTTTTTCGTATTGGATCTATAGGTAACCTTAGAGGGGGAGGGTGAATAAGTGCTGTCTTTTTTTATAAATGAATCAAAGTTTTGATGCATCAGAGATCTAAATGCACACACAAAATCCAGAACATATTGAGAATGAAAGAAAAAAAATAAGATTTGTATTGGATAATATTTTTAGGTCTCGTAACACTAAGACCATGATGATGATTGAAATAACTTTTTTTTACCCTGGATTGCAAGCCGTCAATCTAATTTACTTTGTGAAATTGCAGAATGTGATTTGAGAATTACTCTAGAGGGGGGTTAATAGTTATTTTAAAATTTTTCACAATCAATCACAATACATACCACAAATTATATAAAGACAATAAAGATTGTGCTGTAAATAATTTCTAAGCTATAGAATAATCATCCAGATGACACATAAGTTTAATAGAGGTTCCCCAAAATTAGGGTACGTTATCTTTTCTACCATTCTGTAGGATTTCACTATAACAATGATGAGTCTTTTGATAAGAAGATATTTAGAGCCACAACTGAATCTTTTGATAATCAGATTCTTAGAATCATTGAGTCTTTTGATAAATAGATTCTTAGAACCATTGGGTCTTTTGATAATGAGACTCTTAGATCTACTAAATCCTTTGGAGATGAATTCTAAAAACTCTTTACTGAATCTTTTGGAGAGGTATTCTTAAAAAAATTCACTAGATTCTTTGAAGAGGGATTTTTAAAACTCTTTGGGAACGGATGAATGATGAGTCCGATATTTATAGGGTTTTTCGGACTCATCTGAGCTTGTTTTCTCACTCGTGCACCGCATTTCAGCCGGTAATCGGTTATATTTGCTTCGTTCGGTCTATGACCACTTTGTGCACTGTTTTGACCCATGGGTGTGCAATTGCGCATTCTGTTGTCGGGGGTAAGCACCTGGTGCTCCCTGTGGCTCTTTCTGGATGTTGTTGATTGCATTCTGGTGCTGGGAGCTTTTGCTCCAGCTTGGTTTTTTTTGCTATGCAGGTAGTCGGGACGTCCAGGATTCATTTTCCAGGTTCTGTGTAAAACGCACGGTCGTGCGAATTTCTTCTCGCACGGCTTGAGATTAATCGTGCGTTATACACAACAATTCTGGGGGCGTCTGTGGTTACCCATGCATTTTGTTCCCGCACGGTTTCGGCCAAACCGTGCGAGAAGGAAACACACGGTCTGCATATTTTTCTCTGAATTTCAGCTTTCTGGGGTTAATCGTGCGTTTCCTTCACGCACGGGCATATGCGCCCGTGCGCGAGTAAAACGCACGGTTCCCCTGTATTATCTTGTTTTCCTACGCTCTGTGTTTACCCGTGCGATTTCCTTCACGCACGGGCGGAAGCGCCCGTGCGCGAGTAAAACACAAGGGTCAGCGCATCTTCATCCGCAAGCTTGGCTTGAAAGTTAATAACGCACGGTTAGCGCACGGTCGTGCGCCAAACCGTGCGTGATTATTTTTCTGACCTGCTTCTATTTAAGTGCAGATTTTCCTCCATTTCGGGAGAGATTTTTCTCCCGCAATTCCTCCCGCCGTTTTAGGGCAAAGCTCTGCCTTTCCACCTACACCCTTCATCTTCCATCAAGGAGAGAAGCCCCGGCCATGCTCGCGAAGCCTACATCTTGCCGGTGCTTGATCTCGGCCTCTTCCTTCATCTTTTAAGCTCCATTTCAAGATTGACGCCATAACCAAAAAGCAAAGGGAAGCTTGCAACCTTCTTCCGCATCATGACACGAAGAAGACGGGTCCATTGGAAGGTAGTGACAACCTTCTCTATCCCGGACGTAGTTGAGGACCGTGCTTGGACGCGGATTGACAACCCGGCGATTCCTTCCGCGACCCCTCGACGAGCCTTCGGATTCGGTCGATCTCTTGACTTGTACTTGCTTTCTTGTTGAATATGTGTGTTTAAATCTGTTTATGTAGATGATGTGCACTTTAGTTGTAACATTATTTGTTTCATGTCTATGTGAACCTGTTTTGTTTTACCGCTTTAGTTGCTTGAGTAGCGCCCGCATTTCCATCTGCCACCACATCCGGTTCTGCCGCTCTAGCGATTGCTAGAGGTGTGCGTAGCGAAGAGGTGCTCACGACCCTCATTCTGCCGTTCTCACCACCTCATCCGCAAGCCTACTCGTCCATCCGCCTAGCGATTCGGTGCATAGCGGCCCGTGTAGTCTTCCATCCCGCCTGACGAAGCATCGCATAGCGGCGTTGCATAAGAGTAGTTTATAGTATTTTACTTTCTTTATCCGCAGCTAATCAAAACCCCCTTTGTAACCCCGACCTAAGGACTTCAATCTCCAGTCCTCCTTAAAATTAACTCCACCTTGCCATGTTCCTTGAGAGATCGATACTTGGGAAAATTCGCCCATTTTATATTACTTGTGCGACCGGTACACTTGCCGTTCAACGCATCAAGTTTTTGACGCCGTTGCCGGGGAACACAGTCGTGTGAGTTTTTGGAGAGGGAGATATGAGTTAGAAGTCCTTTTCCATTTGTTCATTTCATTTTTCTTTGTTCCTTTTCTAGTTTTAATTTTTCAGCTGCAGACATTCCTTTTATTTTATTGCTAGTGTGTAGTTAATTTTTGCTTAGAATATTTCTGTTGGTGAATTCTTTCTTGTTGCACCATGTTTTCTTATATGAATATCCGTTGCAGATGGTGCGAGGATTATATGCATGGTAGTGATGAGTGCCCCACTGAAGATAGTGAGCATAATTCTCGTGGTTCAGTGTATGGAGCACCGTCCTCTTATGGTACTTCATACACCATACCAAGTCTTATGGTCACTTCTCTTTTACGCCTTCATCTTTTTCTTATTCCTCTCCGGTCCCACCAAGACTGAGGAGTAATGGAAAACTGTGTTTGTGTTGTCGTAACACCGAACACGTGTTGAAAGATTGCGCAGAATTTCAGTGCCAGTTGGATGAGGATGATGAACCAGGAATTCGATTCGTTTCGTCCACCTCTCAATTGGCTGCCCCTTCTGATTCTTATGATATATTCACAGTACCACCTTATCTATGGGGGACTGCTGCGGATATACCCATCAGACTTTCTGCTGATCAGTGTGATGACATTATGGTGCCGTCTCTCCCTATGCATTCTTCCCCTCTTTTGGATTCACCACCGGAGGAACCCGCACATATTTTCTCTGATGTTGTTGTTCCTCCGCTTTCTTTGCAAGAATTATCTATCCCAATTTTTAGTGAGTCGGTTGATGATACCGACGATGATCTATGCTTGGATACTGCTGGGAGTGAGACCGGGACCACTCCCCCTATTTTTGATTATTTTAGTTCTTCATCTCCTTTATTTCTTGATCCCCTTTCTGTATCTAAGCCTGTGCGGGTTGAGTCTTCGCAGGTGCTTCAGGAGGAATTGGAGCTTTCAGCTCGAGTAACGACTGATAACATCCTCTTTTGCGAGGAGGTTGATTCCTCCTCAGTTGAGGAAGCTCCATTCATTGCTTTTTCCTCGTACCGTCTCCCTGTAGACGATACCTTGCTGGGCAAGGATTCATTTTGTGTTAAGATGAGTGAGGACCAACGCTCCTCCTCTTCTTACTTCCTATTTCCTCTACCTGTGTTGGGCAGATATTATTATTTAGGTAGAGGGGTAACTGCTCTATCTCCGTATCGGTACTCGTTACCGAAATGGATAATGGAACAGTTACATGTGCATTTTTCTTTTCATAGGCCCATTAGCTAGAAATGTATAAAATTTAATAAGTCGTGCTGGGAGGACAATAACCCCAGTAGTTATCTTTCATTTTCTGCATTTTTAATTTTCATGTCTATCTGAGTTTTAGTATTTCTTTGTATTTTGTATATTTTTCTTTTGTTTTTGCGGAGCTCACCCCTGCAGGTATTCATGACAAATTTGTATTGACGGAGTTGTGATTCTTCGTTTGGCGGGCCTGCTTCTGTTTTTCACGCGTCTTCTGGTATGCTCACTGGCTGAGCATTGGGTAACCTCTTCCCTTGTCTCTATTTGATTTAAATTTCAATATCATATGCTGTGTAACTTAGTTTAAGTCTGGGGGAGAACCAATATTTGTTACCTTTTGCACGCGCACATTTCATGTGCATACTAGAAGCTTTTATTGTTTTATTTTGATTACTTCATTGCATCGCATACCACTGCACCCACATGAGCGCGTGCTTAGCTGTTAGCGTGCTGCGAGTTAAACTCGTTTCTTTTGTATGATTCAGGAAAATTATTGTGCTGACATAGGATTGTGAGACAGAGTAAAATGTTGACTCCTACAGTGCTCCTAGTCGAGTGCTCTCGTCTCGTGTAGAAATTGGAGTAGATTTAATTTTTCTGTATGCTTATAGTTTTATATTTTTCTAATTGCGTAAAGACTTTTTATTCTACTCAAAAATTGGTGAATCTGGGATGAATCAAACGGTAGTGTAGGGATGTATGTAGCCGTCACTAGACTCGTTTTGCTCTAGTCTGGAGGAAGGATCATCTTTCTCGGTGGCTAAGAACTTGTCCCAAGCTACTCTCGAAGGATTGGTGCATGGTTAGTCAAGCGTGAGTGTGATGTAAGCCATCATTTTGGCCCGGTTGAGCTTTGTACCATTCCTAACGTCTTATCCTCGCTAGCCCTATTGTGCCTACCCCTTCTTTTGATTCAGCTCCACCATTATTTCACCAAAGCCTCATAGCTGATCCTAGTCGTACACCCAAGTCGAGCTTTAGTGTTTTACATTTTCATTTTGGGGTGTGATGTGGTGGTATTCATTGTGAATATGTGGATGTGCTCCAAAGTTTATATTTGCTGAAATTGTTAAAATAAAGATGATTTGAAAAAAAAAAATATATCTGTGAAAAAGAAAAGTTAAAAGAAAAAGTATAAATGAAAATTCTATTTGAGATGAGTTTGTATTTGGAGTAGGCGGTGCACACACCCATATTTAAAAAATTAAGTCTGGGGGTGTGGTGTACCTGCATATATTTTGGTTAGCGGATAAATTCCTTTTTATGCTAGCTCATTTGGGTTAGATGCGTAGTCTTCTTATTTATCTTTGTTTACCTCACCGAAACCCAAGCCCCATCTCTTTACCTAAAGTCCTACGAATTCACGCTTGAGTCGAACTAGTACCGTGGAGAGAGTGTGAACGGGCAAGCGTATGGTCCCCGACATTTGTGGATTCCTTTGGAGGTGATCCTGAGCCCCGGTCTTTGGCAAAGCTCACCTTAGTGGCCTGCCTACTTTCTCCCTGCGCGTGACCGGAAGATTCATCGTGATTCTATTTTTGAGTAGTAATAAAATTTTGATACGCATTGTGAAAAGTATAAATTATTTTGTATACTTAGAAATTTCCTCTATTATATTTTTATACGCGAGAGCATGCGACTTCGCATGGTACTCCGTATCTCAATTTCTTTGTTAGCTAGTTTATTTTCCCTATCTGCATTGAGTTTGTTTGCTCGGGACGCGCAAATAGGTAAGTCTGGGGGTGTGAGGAGTCCGATATTTATAGGGTTTTTCGGATTCATCTGAGCTTGTTTTCTCACTCGTGCACCTCATTTCAGTCGGTAATCGGTTATATTTGCTTCGTTCAGTCTATGACCACTTTGTGTACTGTTTTGGCCAATGAGTGTGCAATTGCGCATTCTGTTGTCTGGGGTAAGCACCTGGTGCTCCCCGTGGCTCTTTCTGGATGTTGTTGATTGCATTCTGGTGCTGGGAGCTTTTGCTCCAGCTTGGTTTTTTTGTTATGCAGGTAGTCGGGACGTCCATGATTCATTTTCCAGGTTCTGTGTAAAACGCATGGTCGTGCGAATTTCTTCTCACACGGCTTGAGATTAATCGTGCGTTATACACATCAATTCTGGGGGCGTCTGTGGTTATCCATGCGTTTTGTTCCCACACGGTTTCAGCCAAACCATGCGAGAAAAAAACACACGGTCTGCATATTTTTCTCTGAATTTCAGCTTTCTGGGGTTAATCGTGCGTTTCCTTCACGCACGGGCATACGCACCCGTGTGCGAGTAAAACACACGGTTCCCCTGTATTATCTTGTTTTCCTG
Organism: Platanthera zijinensis; assembly: GCA_039513925.1. Taxonomy (NCBI): domain Eukaryota; kingdom Viridiplantae; phylum Streptophyta; class Magnoliopsida; order Asparagales; family Orchidaceae; genus Platanthera; species Platanthera zijinensis. The sequence goes on from CM077078.1 coordinate 192,825,484, forward strand.
CGCTCTGTGTTTACCCGTGCGATTTCTTTCACGCACGGGTGGAAGCGCCCGTGCGCGAGTAAAATGCACGGGTCAACGCATCTTCATCCGCAAGCTTGGCCTGAAAGTTAATAACGCACGGTTAGCGCACGGTCGTGCGCCAAACCGTGCGTGACTATTTTTCTGACCTGCTTCTATTTAAGCGCAGATTTTCCTCCATTTCGGGAGAGATTTTTCTCTCGCAATTCCTTCCGCCGTTTTAGAGCAAAGCTCTGCCTTTCCACCTCCGCCCTTCATCTTCCACCAAGGAGAGAAGCCAACATTCCGCCGTTCTCACCACCTCATCCACAAGCCTACTCGTCCATCCGCTTAGCAATACGGTGCATAGCGTCCCGTGTAGTCTTCCATCCCGCCTGGCGAAGCATCGCATAGCGGCGTTGCATAGGAGTAGTTTATAGTATTTTACTTTCTTTATCCGCAGCTAATCAAAACCCCCTTTGTAACCCCGACCTAAGGGCTTCAATCTCCAGTTCTCCTTAAAATTAACTCCACCTTGTTGTGTTCCTTGAGAGATCGATACTTGGGAAAATTCACACATTTTATATTACTTGTGCGACCGGTACACTTGCCGTTCAACGCATCTTTTGGAGAGGTATTCTTAAAAAAATTCAATAGATTCTTTGAAGAGGGATTTTTAAAACTCTTTGGGAACGGATGAACGTAACATACTTTTTCACAATGAGATTCTTTCGTCGATAAGCTCCTAATGGATCTTTAAATTTGATAATCTATGTAAATTCTGATTCTTCATTGATCTTCTATTTTTGAAGAGAGAAAACAGAACACCAATCAACTTTTTTTTTCTGTTCTTGATGCTAGCTGCAACTACTACCCTTTCAGTTCGAGAGAGGAGAGAAAGAATGAGAGTTAGAGAGAAGATGAGTCTTTCAAAGATTGTGAGAGAGGAGAAGAGAAATCACAATATTAATTTTCAAAATCTAATTCTCAAAATTTCATCTCCCTCGGCCGAATTTTCTGTATATATAGAGAACCCCTCTGATTTAATACTTTCCATTCATCGCAGATTCAATATTTTCCATTCATTTCAGATTCAATATAATGACCTTCTTTAATTGGAGTATCTACAACTTGATTTGAATTTCAATCTAAACGTTAATCCGCTTAACTGTCTTAACTGTCATTTTGTAAGAATTTGACACAAGCTTAAGAAAACACCGATTACTTCTTAATGTTCGCCGATTACTTCTTGACGTTCGTCGATTGCTGATAAGTCAAATCAACTTAATTTAAATTCTCATATTCTGAACTTCGACTTCTTCTTTACTTCTTCATAGAAGCCGACGTAAGATGTAATCACTCTTCGACGTACGTCGATTACTTCTCGATGTACAAAACTTTCTTTAGACATTTTTATTTGTTGTTTTATGCCTTCATTTTTTTGATAGCTTTCCTGTTTACATTACATTTGTAACTCTAAAATTTTACTAAATCACTTATTTAATCTGATATACTAAATCACTTATTTAATCTGATATACTAAATCACATATTTAATCTGATATACCAAGTCACAACGCTCCCGTCGATCGTAAACACCCGAGCAACCAACTCTTTGTTTTTTTTGAATTAATTGAATCTTGCTTCAAAATTTCAAATTTTGAATTCTAGATTTAATTAAAAAAATGAAATTTTCCTTGAAATCAGAAAAATAAAAAGACGTGTCATCAAAAGTACATGGGGAGGTGAGCCAGGGGCAGAGCTCCTAGCCCAATTTTTTTTATTTTGGAACCGCACTCTAATGTCATGTCACTTGAGTGGGAGTGGGCAACTTACATTGTTTGTCTTTAAATTTAACTTATTTTCAATTTTGATGTGCTTCGTCCACGACAACAACACACTCAATCCTTTATTCCACTATAGTGGGGCCGACTATATGGATCCTTTGTCGTCATTGTGCCCTATCTTCTGTCATAATCTCATTAATGCTTAAGTACATCATGTCTTTCCTTATAATTTCGTTGCAAGTCTTTATTGGTCTACCCTTCCCTCATTTAACATGCCTAGTGACTAGACTCTTACAACGCCTAACAGGTGTCTCTAATGGTCTCCTTTGTAGGGGTTTGCATGGTGCGGTTTGGTGCGGTTTTGGCCCAAACCGCAACCGCACCCCGTAAGGGCTCGGTTTTTGCCCGAGCAAAACCGCACCGCACCGAAATTATGCGGTGCAGTTTTGGTTCAGTGCGGTTTTTTGCGGTGCGGTTGCGGTTTCGGTGCGGTTTTTAACATGTATTTTACATAGACTACAACTAAGCATCAGAACTATGAATGTTGCTTGATAATTTATGAGTTCTTTTATGTTTTGCTGTTTTTCTCTCTTTATTGTATTAAATTACATCATTTTCTTACAACATGTGATTTCATTTTCATAAATTTTAATGCAGTTATTTGTCTTTCTTTTTGGAGATGTCATACCAATTTATGAACTATATAATATTTTGTGAATATCATGTTTTATAGACAAATATTTTCACACTAAACTTTGTTGCAAGAGATTCATTCATTCTTATATATCAACACTTCTTATGCAATATTTTGTTTTAATTTGGATTATTAAAACTAAGAGACTGTTTTAATTGATATCCAAGTTGTCTGTGTGTGGTAGAGATACAACAACACTCAAACCTTTATCCCACTATAGCGTGGTCGGCTATATGGATCATTTGTCGCCATTGTGCCATATCTTGACATATTCCCACTAATGTGTACATCATGTTTTCCTTATAGTTTTAAGCCTTTATTCCACTATAGTGTGTGTGGAAGAGATGATTCAACAAAATATCTCACCTAATTATATTAACTCTAACGGTAATATATCGTAAAAATATATCAACTCTTACTTAATATACTTAAATGTGACGTCACATAATTATAAAAAATTAAATACACAAAATATTCGGTGCGGTGCGGTTTTTGCGGTTTTCGAAATCCAAAAACCACACCGAACCGCGCTCGGTTTGTAAAAGTTCAAAACCGCACCTAAACTACGCGGTGCGGTTTAAAAATTGGTACGGTTTTTGCGGTGCGGGCGGTTTTTTCGGTTTTTCATGCTCACCCCTACTCCTTTGTATGTGTCCAAACCATCTTAGTCGAGCTTCTCGCATCTTTTTTGCAATTGGTGCTACTCCTATCTTATCCTTGATACATTCATTTCTAATTCTATCCAGTCTCGTGTGTCCACACATCCATCTAAGCATTCTCATCTCCGCAACTTCCATTTTTTGCTCATGTACACAATTCACTGCCCAACACTTAGAACCAAAAACAATGCAGGGTATTTTTGTTATTCCAAATATTTCACCAAATGGTAGTTATCACTTTTAATATAGTATAGATATCGTATCTAAAGGATGCGTTTTTCCCTGCAGCTCAACCACCGACTTCTTGCGACTGCTTCGCCTTTGATGCAGAGCAGAAACGAGGACGCGTTTTGGGCCCGTTCGGGGATGATTTGGCAGCTTTCCATATTTGGCGCGCCCGGATCGACGATCGGACTCCACGATTGCGTCCGGAACGTCGCTGCGAGTCAAAAAACTATATTACTTTATATTTTTTGAGTTTATTTTGATGTATTTTAAGGGCTAACCCACCGGCCAATCATAGCCGTTGATGGGGATGCCCTAGTTTGTGTTTTCTTATAAATAGGATGCCAGGGGGCTGATTTGAGACCATTGCTGAAGTTTGGAGAGATCTTCTTCCTTACTTCCGGTGGTCATTCCTCGGTGCCGACGCCGTGGAGCCCTTGGTGCCGACGCCTTGGGGTAAGTTTCCTTGTGTTTTCCCTCCCTCCTTCTCCAAGTCTTGCTGCCGCCTACAGCCCCTAACCGCCCGCCCCGCCTAGCAGCCGAACCTTCCTGTCCGCCCAGTTTTGGGACTGCCGGGACCCTTCCCTCCGCCCGTTTCCTCTTCCCGCTGATCCCCTTTCCACCACCCTCCCTCCTCAATCCGTCCAGCACCCCCAAGGGTATATTTGACCTAGCCGACCCTCCCTCCCTCTTCCCTTATGTGGATCCACTTCCCACCGCCCCGAAAACCCTAGATCTATTTTGATCTAGTTCTACCACCCTCCGATCCGTTATTTCCACCGCATAAACCTTCCATTTTTGCCCGGATCCGCTCCCAAATTGCGGATCTACTCACCCCTGGTCCGGATCTACTCATTTGTGGCCGGATCCGCCATTTTACCTTCCGTTACCGCCACTTTTCGCCGAAGGCAGCCACCGTCATCGCCACTTCGCCTCCGGTTCCACCTCCGATCGCTCGTTTTGCATCCGGCTCTTCAAATCCTCCATCGCCTCGGATCAGCCCACTACGTCGTGAGTATTTGTGGTATCGTGTTCTGTAACTTAACATTTTCATTTGGTTGTTTATCTATATTGTGCTGCGATTATGGTTATGTAGTAGTTGTTCTCTTTATGCTAATAATTGCCTGTGGAAGTATTCGCCGCCGCTTGCCTTTGCCCTCCGAGCGGAGGAAGTCGTCGCCCAATTGCTAAAATTAATTGTTTGCCTCTTTTATTTCAATTATTTGCGTGGTGCTGAAATTTATATTGCTTAAATTATTTGTCAAATACCGATCATTGCATTACATTTAGAATTGCATTAGCGTGTCACCTTCGCAACAACACTAAAGTCCTAGTTTTCGAGCACCACTAGCCTACCCCTACATCAAATTGGTATCAGAGGGAGGTTAGGCCATTTGCATGCTTTGTAGTGGTAGGTCATATAGAGTCTTTAGGTTTATCCATGTCTAGTTATCGTCGTCGTTCGTTTCCTCCATCTGAGTATTCTAAGTCCGCCTATACCCGATCTTATAGAGCAACTTTAGAGAAATCCTCACGTTATCATGATGATTATTATCGTCTGCGACACACCACTTCCCGAGTTCGTGTCGACCCACCGACACAACCTCACTATGCTAGAGATGATCAGTATGATGATTGTCGTCGTTCTTATCCTTGCACGCGAGCGGATCGTGTTGATCCTTCGACTCAACCCGATTACCTTAGGGATGACTATTTTGAGGATCCTCACTTTGAGAGAGATCGTGAGAGTCAGTTTCGTACAGTTTCCCCTTCCTTTGACGGCTCATCGAGTCCCGAGTTTTTCAGTTATTGGCTCGTGGATATTGAGTATTATCTTGATTATTTTGAATTATTCGGTGAGCGTCGCATCAAGTTTGCGAAACTTAGGCTTTTAGATCAGACGAGAGCATATTGGTCTAGCGTAGAGAGGACTCGCGAGCGAGATCGTCTTCATCGTGTCACGAGTTGGGTGGGCATGAAACGTATTTTGTGCCAGAGGTATCTGCCTTCATCATATCGGAGTCGCTTGCTCGACCAATTATTTTCCCTTCAGCAAGGACCTATGTCTGTCGTTGAGTATAGGGATCGTTTTGATGAGTTGGTTGTGAGAAGTGATATCTGAGAGGACCCAGCCATGACCACCACCCGATTTCGGTCTGGACTTCGATCTGATATACGTACTGAGGTGGCTTATCACAGTTCGAAGTCCCTCGAGCAGACATATCAGTTCACCCTCCGCTATGAACAGTCCTTGAGATCCGCAAGAGCTGGTCGATGGGATTCTCTCCTTGACCTCCGCAGTACGAGTCCCTCCCCTATGGAGGACACCACGATGCCTGGTGCGGATTGCTCCCACCCCAGTGAGGTGCTTAGCCCAGTGAGTGACCTACCTTTGGTTTCTGACGATCCTCTAGTGGCACTGCCTGAGAGTAAGCCTGAGCGACCTATTGAGTCTGTAGTGTTGTGCCCCTCACCCACACCTCCACTTTTGGCATGTCCGGGTTTGATTAACACTCATACCCTAGACTCATGTCTTGACACCGCATCCGCAGACCCAGTCTTGAGCGTAGGTTTATGTCACTTTTCCCTTGGCATTACCCTGAGCCACGTTACGATCGAGAGCTCAGAGTTTGGTGTTGATCTCGTAGTGGCTATGTCACCCATGCACAGGGGCACTACCCCTTTCGATGGTACTCATCGGGAGGACCTTGACCTTAGTGACGAGCCCTATGACGAGCCCCCTGTTGAGCCTCCTGATGATCCACCACATCTAGGTGAGGTTGAGACTCGGGTGAGCCACTCAGGTATGACGCCTCTTTCATTATCATCTCTGGCCTGGCCCCAGAGCAGGGTCCTTGAGTGGAGCATGATATATGTAGGGCCTACCTTGAGTCCATTTGAGCATATTCATAATGTGATGACCTACCTTATGACACCTCACACACTGGATGAGTTTTGGGACATGCCACCCGCTGAGCCACCCGATGAGTTCTTTCTTGTCTGGGACGCTCACCACATATTAGAGTCACGATTTCTAGTCAATGCACACGATTTTCACTCAGGTGGTCGTCTCCTTCGTGATGACTTTTCTTACACACCTCCTGGGGACCCCCCTGATGCGCCACGTTCCCCGAGAGACATTTGGCTATTTACGAGCTCGTATTTGAGTATAGTTGTCTCTCACGGTCATCTGAGCACTAGTCACACACGGGATGAGTTTGTCTACACTCCACCGAAAGAACCTCCTGATAGGCCACCACATTTGAGAGACATCTCAGGAATTATTAGATTTTCTTATAAGGAGTGTACTGTGTCTGTCATGTTGTCTTTGCATCATTTGCATTACCTGCATGAGTCTGCTGAGTCATTTGCACAACATTTGCATGATTTGCATGAGTTGGTCCGCCGACGAATAATAGCAAGCAATGAAAATTACAAAGCCCATGCAGATAACTGAAGGAGAGAGCAAATACTTAATGTAGGAGAGAAGGTAATGGTGCGAGTCCGCCCTGAGAGGCTCCCTGCGGGGCCTGCCAAGAAGTTAAGCGCGAGGCAAATGGGTCCGTACTCAATTATTAGTCGTATTGGGACCAACGCCTACCGACTTGACATCCCGACCAGTATGGGAATTCGCCCTGTGTTTAATGTTGAAAATCTGACTCCGTACTATGAACCTCATGAGTATGTGGACCCGAGCAGTAGAGATACCCAGCCACCCCCATCCCCACTGTCGTTACCATATCACCCTCATACGTCTTCACCCATTGTTGACCTCCACCCACCTGGGGACTCGTCTTCTTTGGCTTCACCACAGGCACCACCGATCGCACCGGGATCCACCACTCGTGAGTTGAGCGTTGAGAGCTTCATGGAGACCAGACTCCACCATTGCATTTCCACTACAGACGTTGGTGACTCTTGGGTACTTGCAGTAGTGCTTGATCGATTCGCCCCTGAACTTCGACTTCAGCACGTCCGTCTCCATTCACCGGAGATGACATCTTTTCAGTCAGGGGGAGTTGATCGGCGAGAACAATTTCCAGCGACGACACTTTCGCGACCTCTGGTGGACTTCTTCGAGTTTTACCCGGCATGCAGCGAGAGAATTTTAATCCCTATTCATCGGGAGATGAATTCTTTCAAGCCGGGGAGATTGATGCGGAGCAGAAACGAGGACGCGTTTTGGGCTCGTTCGGGGCTGATTTGGCAACTTTTCATATTTGGCGCGCCCGGATCGACGATCGGACTCCACGATTGCGTCCGGAACGTCGCTGCGAGTCAAAAAACTATATTACTTTATATTTTTTGAGTTTATTTTGATGTATTTTAAGGGCTAACCCACCGGCCAATCATAGCCGTTGATGGGGATGCCCTAGTTTGTGTTTTCTTATAAATAGGATGCTAGGGGGCTGATTTGAGACCATTGCTGAAGTTTGGAGAGATCTTCTTCCTTGCTTCCGGTGGTCATTCCTCGGTGCCGACGCCGTGGAGCCCTTGGTGCCGACGCCTTGGGGTAAGTTTCCTTGTGTTTTCCCTCCCTCCTTCTCCTAGTCTTGCTGCCGCCTACAGCCCCTAACCGCCCGCCCCGCCTAGCAGCCGAACCTTCCTGTCCGCCCAGTTTTGGGGCTGCCGGGACCCTTCCCTCCGCCCGTTTCCTCTTCCCGCTGATCCCCTTTCCACCACCCTCCCTCCTCAACCCGTCCAGCACCCCCAAGGGTATATTTGCCCTAGCCGACCCTCCCTCCCTCTTCCTTTACGTGGATCCACTTCCCACCGCCCCGAAAACCCTAGATCTATTTTGATCTAGTGCTACCACCCTCCGATCCGTTATTTCCACCGCATAAACCTTCCATTTTTGCCCGGATCCGCTCCCAAATTGCGGATCTACTCACCCCTGGTCCGGATCTACTCATTTGTGGCCGGATCCGCCATTTTACCTTCCGTTACCGCCACTTTTCGCCGAAGGCAGCCACCGTCATCGCCACTTCGCCTCCGGTTCCACCTCCGATCGCTCGTTTTGCATCCGGCTCTTCAAATCCTCCATCGCCTCAGATCAGCCCACTACGTCGTGAGTATTTGTGGTATCGTGTTTTGTAACTTAACATTTTCATTTGGTTGTTTATCTATATTGTGCTGCGATTATGGTTATGTAGTAGTTGTTCTCTTTATGCTAATAATTGCCTGTGGAAGTATTTGCCGCCGCTTGCCTTGGCCCTCCGAGCGGAGGAAGTCGTCGCCCAATTGCTAAAATTAATTGTTTGCCTCTTTTATTTCAATTATTTGCGTGGTGCTGAAATTTATATTGCTTAAATTATTTGTCAAATACCGATCATTGCATTACATTTAGAATTGCATTAGCGTGTCACCTTCGCACCAGCACTAAAGTCCTAGTTTTCGAGCACCACTAGCCTACCCCTACATCAGTCTTCCTCAAGTTCAAACTCGTTGGATCGTCTTACTCAAACTCACCCTTGGAAGCTGGCGCTGCATCATTTTTCTCAAGTTCGCTGAACTCTATTTTCCCGAGCTTCATCGGTGTTATCTCTCTCCTCACCGATTGTCGTTCGCCTCTTCATCATGGTTGACATCTTCTGACAACATCTCTTGCTAGGGGGCCTTCGCCTATTCTACTATCCCCTATTTCGAGCCATGTTTGCTTGTTTTTGTTTTCCTTTTTTGTGCACTGTGTCCACATCGCGACAACTTGTGTTTAGGTCGTGTTGGGCCCAGCGCCCCCAATATAAGTAATTAATCAATTGATTAGTTAAATTTTTAGAATTACTTAATTAATTATTAATAATTGATTAATTTTAAAAAAGTGTTTGGTCTTATTATTTAGTGTCATCATAGGAAAGTGCCGCAGATCGCGTTGCTCCTTGAATACCACAATTGTCAGTTAGAGAAATCACTTTGAAAACAAGCATGCTACATGATCAGGCTCAGGATGGGGGGATGGGGATGTCGAGCTCATGCTAGGCATGAAAAAATGCTTATTATTCTTTATAGCTTATTTTAACACATTTAAGTATAATAATGACATCTGCTACCTTCATATGTTTTGCACATTTTTAGTAATTATGTAGAAATTGTTTCTGGCCCGTAACTTATCATAGATTTTCATTTTAAGAACATCTAATGTTTGATGTGCTCAATTTGGTGCCAGTAATAATTTATGAGGTTAAAATAAATAATTAATTATCTGATTATAATAAAATAAAAAATAACTTGCGACTTGGAATCCTAAAATAATAAAAAAGGATAGCAATTAATAAACCTTTGTTACCTGTTTTTTTGATAAAATAAAATATTCCAATAGAAAGTAAATGAAACTTCAGAGGATTCAAAACACTTCTAATGTCATTGGAAATTAAAAAAAAAGAAAAGCAAGATGGAGGCGATTGAAACCTCAGGAGAAAAAGTCATTGTTGGACCTTAACACCTTAGTATATTCATAGCATTAACAAAAAATGCTCGTTTTTTTAATTTGTTTTGGAAAATTTTTAACCCTAAAAACCAAATTAGCCTATTTCAGTAGCATGTCAAACATAAACCAAATCAAATCCTATCCAAATCTAGCCAAACCCAATATAAATAGTTTCTCCGATCTAATTGTGATTATAAGGTTAAACGATTTCTCTTCATACTCCTAGTTATTGTTTAGTTTATAGTGACATGGTTTAGAGGGATGAAATTTTTTTTGGGAATTTTGTGCCAAAAAATATTGAATTTATTGGCATATAAATATCTATAAATAAGACATCGTCAAGAGTGTATTTCTTCGTCTATAAATAATCCTCTCACCCTTCTTTATGCGAAGGAGATAAATTGCCAAGCTTGGTGTGCATAGCTGTTTAGTGAGAAGAATGTGACATCCTTCAGAAGCTATACAGTAGGAAGCGTAATATGTGATACTAAAATCCTCAAAAAGAGCAACTGAGCGACATGCAGTCATTTCTCGATCTTGAGCCCAATTTTAGAATTATATGTTCACGTGCCTCCACATTAACTAGGGGCTCATTAGCTTTGATGGGGGGCACATGTGGCCCAATAATATGCAACTCAAACACCAAATTACTTTAGCAATGTGTTAAGACAATAAATGGTTTTAGATGTTATTGGCAATATGATCACAAATATGATAGTAGATCTCTCTATAAATATTTAGGGAATAATTCCAACCATCACGTAGGTATAATTAAGTAAAAAAAGAGGCAGGAATGCATGCTAAGATCTACATTAAGCACGATTGCAAATGTCGATTGTCGGGTTCATGTTGGTTTGAGTTTGAAATGTTGAATTATGGGGGATATATTGGGAATAATTTACAATATTGTATTTAATATTTAAATAAAGAAATAAATATATACAAATGACAGTGCATGGGGTACCCCCGTGAGGTGAACGTTCAGCGGGTAGAAATATTCGGCGGGTGACAACATTCAGAGGACAACAACATTCGGTAGGTGGCAACATTCGGCGGGTGGCATCTTTTGGCTGGCGGCGTCATTCGGCGGGTGACACCATTCAGTGGGCGACATCATTCGGTGGGCGGATTCAGCAGGAGACAACATTCAGTGGGGGGAGCCATTCGACAAGCTGCATCATTCAGTGGACGACAACATTCGACGAGCGACATTATTCGGCGGGTGGAAACAATCGGCGGACGACATTATAAGGTTAAACGATTTCTCTTCATACTCATAGTTATTGTTTAGTTTATAATGACATGGTTTAGAGGGACGACGATTTTTTTGGAATTTTGTGCCAAAAAATGTTGAATTTATTGGCATATAAATATTTATAAATAAGACATCGTCAAGAGTGTATTTCATCGTCTATAAATAATCCTCTCACCCTTCTTTATGCGGAGGTAAATTGTCAAGCTTGGCGTGCGTCACTGTTTAGTGAGAAGAATGCGACGTCCTTCAGAAGCTATACAGTAGGAAGCACAATAGGTGATACTAAGATCCTCAAGAAGAGCAACTGAGCGACATGCGGTCATTTCTCGATCTTGAGCCTTATTTTAGAAGTATATGTTCATGTGCCTCCACATTAATAAAGTGCTCATTAGCTTTGATGGGGGCACAAGTGGCCCAATAATATGCAACTTGTTGGAAAAGCCTATGTAAAAAAGCCCATGATGGAGCCCATTTGTTTATTTTTCTTCTTCTCTCCTCTTTAGTCCCACATCATGTATATGAATCTCTTCTCTCTTTCTCCCTCCTATAAATGTGTATTCATACCTTGTATTTGATTATTGAGAAAGTATATACAAGTTTCAGGTTTTCTCCACATGGTATCAGAGCAAACCGGTCCGGCATGCGGTTAAGCCTTCTCTAACCGCTGCTTCCCGCGTGGTTACGCCGTCTCTAACCGCTGCTTCCCGAGCGGTTAAGTCTTTTCTAGCCGCTCCTCCTTCTGCTCTCTCTCGTGGCTTCCACCTCCCTTTCTTCCTCTTCCTCTTGGCCCTCTTATGACTCTCTCTGTCAGGTGGGGCCATTTCCCCTTACCGCGCGGTTTCTTCCTGTTTACCCGCTCCTCTTTCTACTCGCTCGCTGCGTGATCTCCTTGTCTACTCGCCTTGCCGCCACGGTCTCCCCTTCTCGCTGCGTGCTTTTTCTACTCGCCTTCTCGCCGCGGTCTCCTCTTTTCTTCTCGTTGCGACTTCTCTAACCGCTGCGGGATCCGCATCTTGGTCACGGCCTCCTTTCTTGGCGCTGGTGTGTTGTCACCGTCACCGTGCGGTCTTCTCGCGCGGTTTCTTTGCTGCTTGGTCACTGCGACTTCTCTAATCGCTGCGGCTTCTCCTCTCTGCTGCAGGTTCCACATTTTTGGTCGCGTCTTCTTCAATGCCACTGGTGTGTTGTCACCGTGACCGTGCAGCTTCTCCTCTTCTCTAGTCGCGGCGGCTTCTCCTCTCTAACCGCTCCGTATCTTGGTCGCGACCTCTTTCTTGCCGCTGGTGTGTTGTCATCGAGACCGTGCGGTCTTCTCGCGCGGTTTACCGTGCGACCTCTTTTTTGCTCGTTGTTTTGATCGCCCGATCTGCTCACGCGGTCTCCTCTCTTGTCGCTGGTCTTCTTGTCGCCGATCTAGCCGCCTGACTGCCATGCCATGGGATCCTCTCTTGATTCTATCGGACAGGCGGCTTCCTCTCCTGCAGATCGCCCGACCCTTGTCCCTGAACTCCGGGATGAATTGCAGATCACCACTATTTCTTTAGCCGGAAAGAAGAACTTTGTGGAGTGGGTGCACTCTGTTCGCCGAGTTCTTCAGTCCAAAGGCTTTCTAAATCACTTGACCCAAGCTGTTCCCGCTGCTCCTACTGAAGACTGATTGCGCAACGATGGTCGATTTCAGACTTGACTCCTCAACTCCCTTGATGACGAACCTTATCGCATGACCATGTATCACGAGACGACTAAGGCGATGTGGGACGAGCTCCATTCTCTCTATTCTGGAAAAGATAGTCTCTAGCACCTGTATGACATCATAATAGATCTTCAGGCTCTTGACGTTGGCGGGGCCGCTGACCTCACCTCCTTTGTCGCTCGGGCCAAGACTCTGGTTGAAGCCTGGATTCAACATCAATCCCCTACGATGGATCTTGCTGCCCAACGTGCCCAAAAAGAAGCCGTCGGTGTTGCCATGATGATGGCTCGCGTCCCGCCTCATCTTCAGAGCATTCGGGCTCAGATCCTCTCCTTTGATGCTACTCCGTTACTATTTGATGTGTGCTCCATTTTGCTCAAAGTCTCACCACCTCCTGACAGTTCTGGACCTCCGTCACCAGCCCTTACTGCCTATCCCTCCTCCTGCTCGTGGTGGACGTTCAAGTTCTCGGGGCAGAGGCCGGGGTGGCCGACCACGACCTAAGTGTTCCTTCTGCGGTAAGGAAGACCACCTTAAGGCCACTTGCTACCGCAAGCATGGGCTTCCTCCTCGTCCGCTTGCCGCTTTTGCCGCCAACGACTCATCTGTCACTCGTACTGACCTTGAAGAGGTCGTCCGACTTCAGCTCCAACAACTTCATGGTCTGCTCAGCCGCCCACCTGTCTCCATCTCAAATGAAGGTATCACTTGTCTCTCCACTAGTCCGCGCTGGATAGTGGATTCTGGTGCCACTCATCACATAACCTCCCTGCTGCCACATCAGCACTTGGATTCTTCTCATCCTAAGTGTATCACAGTGGCCAATGGGGATACTTTTCCGGTCTCCGGCTCTGCTGATATCCCTCTCACTTTGTCTCTATCCCTACGCTCGACTCTTCATGTTCCGGGCTCCTCGTTTAATTTACTTTCTTTTGGTCGCCTCACTGCCGATTTGAATTGCTCCGTAACATTTACATCTTCTTTTCTGATACAGGATTGACGGACGCGGAATACCTTTGGTAAGAGACGACTGCAGAACGGGCTCTACTTTCTTGATGACTCTCCTACTATCCTCTCCTCCGTCGATTAGCATCGACGTCTTGGGCATGCCTCTCTACTTGTCCTCCAGAAGGCTCTACCAAATGCATCTCTACCTCCTTTTCAGTGCGAATCTTGTATTTTCGGCAAACAGCTCCGTTAATCTTTTCCATCTCATTGTTCTCGGAGCACTACTCCTTTTATTTTAGTACACTCCGATATTTGGGGTTCGTACAAAATCACTAGCCTTTCTGGGTATCGCTATTTTTTAACTTTTATTGATGATTATTCTCGGATGACATGACTATATTTACTTCATGATCGCTCCAAGCTTCCCTGTGTCTTTCGGGCATTTCTCCTTGAGACTCGCACACAATTCTCCGCGAACATCAAAACTCTTCGCACCAATAATGCTCGCAAATACACTAGCCACGAATTTGCGACTCTCTGCTCTGAATTTGGGGTCATTCACCAAACATCCTGTGCCTATACCCCCAACAAAACGGAGTCGCGGAACGTAAGAATCGACATCTGCTTGATGTTGCTCGCTCTCTCATGCTTCACATGCAGGTCCCCAAAGCTTATTGGAACTTAGCGCTTTCAACGACATGCTATCTGATTAACCGTCTCCCCTCCCCCATACTCCACAATGCCACTCCGTTCAGCCTCATGTTCCCCTCCACTCCCGCATTCTCTCTCACACCCCGCATCTTCGGTTGTACTTGCTACGTTCACATTCTTGGTCCGTCCACGGACAAGTTGGATCCCCGGGCGGCCAAACACATCTTCGTTGGTTATTCACGAACTCAGAAAGGCTACGCGTGCTACTCTCATGCTACCCCTGTAAGGTGACCGTTTCTGCTGATATTACCTTTCCAGAGGATCTTCCTTTCTTCTCCGCTCCAGATCCAACTCCTCTCCCACCACCTGTCCTACGACCTGTCATTCCCGTTACCACTCCTCCACCACTACCCATTCCTGACAAGGCTCCCGCTCTTCCCAAGCCGCCTCTTATCTGTGTCTACACTCGTCGCCATCCTCGCTCCGTTGCCCCAATGCAGTCGGCTTCAACTTCTGATGCTCCGCGTCCTGCTGATCCGACACCAGAATCAACTGCTCATCCCATGCCGAACTATGTATCCTTACATCGCCTATCCCCAAAGCTTCAAACATTTGCCACTTCATTATCCTCGATTTCTGTACCTAACTCTGTGCAGGAGGCTCTCAAACAACCTGGCTGGCGGGCAGCCATGGAAGAAGAAATAACAGCTCTCTAGGCTAATCAGACATGGAACCTGGTACCTCTCCCTACCGGCCAGACACATGTTGGGTGTAAATGATCCTTTGTCATTAAACATGTTCCTGATGAGACAATTGACCGTCTAAAAGCCTGACTGGTGGCTCGTGGCTTCACTCAACAACAAGGTCTCGATTATGAGGAAACATTCTCTCCAGTAGCCAAGCTCAACACCGTTCGTGTCCTCCTCTCCGTGGCTGTGCATAGCCACTGACCCTTACATCAACTGGATATCAAGAATGCATTTCTGAATGGCGACCTCTAGGAAACAGTCTACATGCAGCAACCTCCCGGGTTTGAGACCACGGGGGTGTCCCGAGTTTGTTATCTTAAGAAGTCCATCTATGGTCTCAAACAATCCCCTCGGACATGGTTCGACAGGTTCAGTAAGGCAGTTCGGGAAGTCGGCTTTACTCGGAGCTCATCAGACTTCTCTCTGTTCACTCAACATCGGGCAACAGGAACGGTTCTTCTGTTAGTATATGTTGATGACATCTTAATCACTGGAGACGACTCAAAGGGAATCCAAGCGGTCAAACAACATCTTAGCTCCGTCTTTTAAACAAAAGATCTGGGGCACCTTCGATACTTCCTTGGTATTGAGGTCGCGAGACGCCCGGATGGACTTGTCCTCTCCCAACGGAAGTACTGCCTTGATCTCCTTCAAGATGCTGACTACTCTGGATGCAAGCAGACTACTACTCCAATCGATGCAAATCATAAGCTGTGTGCACATGCTTCCGATACAGATCTTCCTCTCCAAAATCATGAATACTATCGACGACTTGTTGGAAAATTGATCTACCTAATGGTCACAAGACCGGATATATCCTTTACTGTTGGGGTGGTCAGCCGGTTTATGAATGCTCCTCGAATATCTCACCTTCAAGCCGTCGAACGCATCCTAAGATATCTTAAAACAGCTCTGGGTCAAGGGCTGGCATACAAAACCTCATCCTCTACTCCAACATTGGTTGCGTATTATGATGCAGATTATGCTGATTCCTTGGATGATCGACGGTCAACTAGTGGTTTTTGTACCTATTTTGGAGGTCATCTTGTTACCTGGCGGAGTAAGAAACAAGCCGTGGTTGCTCGATTCTCAGCTGAAGCAGAATACCGATCGATGACATCGGTTGTCTTTGAGCTCACATGGCTTGATAATCTTCTCGCCGATCTAGGAGTAAAACTTCCCTCACCAGTCATCCTATTATGTGACAGCCAAGCGGCTATACACATAGCAAAGAATCCGGTCTTCCATGAAAAAACGAAACATATTGAGGTGGATTGTCACTTTATCCGGGAGAAAGTTCAAATGAAGAAGATAGAGTCAAAGAATGTTCCGGGTACTGAACAAGTTGCTGATATCCTCACGAAGGCCCTATCAAGTACCCTATTTTATCAGTTTCTGTCCAAGCTGGGTGCCTATGACTTGTATGCTCCAGCTTGCGGGGGAGTGTTGGAAAAGCCTATGTAAAGAGGCCCATGATGGAACCCATTTATTTATTTTTCTTCTACTATTCTCTTTAGTCCCACATCATGTATATGGATCTCTTCTCTCTTTTTCCCTCCTATAAATGTGTATTCATACCTTGTATTTGATTATTGAGAAAGTATATACAAGTTTCAGGTTTTCTCCGCACAACTCAAACATCAAATTATTTTAGCAATGTGTTAAGACAATAAATGGTTTTAGATGTTATTGGCAATATGATCATAAATATGATAATATATCTCTATATAAATATTTAGGGAATAATTCCAACCATCACATAGATATAATTAAGTAAAAAAATAGGCAGGAATGCATGCTATGATTTATAAGAAGCACAAATAATAAGCACGATTGCAAATGTCGATTGTCGGGTTCATGTTTGTTTGACTTTGAAATGTTGAATTATGGTGGATATATTGGGAATATTTTACAATATTGAATTTTAATATTTAAATAAATAAATAAATATATACAAATGACAGTGCATGGGGTACCTCATGAGGCGAACGTTCGAGTGGTGGCAATATTCGGCGGGTGAAAATATTTAGAGGACGACAACATTCGGCGGACGACATCATTCAGCTGGCGGTGTCATTCGGCGGGCGACACCATTTGGTGGACGACATCATTCGGCGGGCGAATTCGACAGGCGACAACATTGGGCGGGGGGGGGGGGGGGCACCATTCGGCGTGTTGCATCATTCAGTGGGTTGCATCATTCGGTGGGCGGCAACATTCGTTACATTCGACGAGTGACATTATTCGGCGGGTGGAAACAATCGGCGGATGACATTCATCGGGAAGGAACATTCGGCAGGCGACAACATTCGTCGGGTGACAATATTCGGCGGGTGAGATCATTCGACCCGCAACATCATTCGACCGTTCGACATCATTCGACGGACAACATCATTCGACGAGGGCATCATTCGACGGGCGGCATCGTTCGACAGGCGGCATCGTTCGACAGGCGACATCGTTCGACGGGCGACATCGTTCGCGGGCGGCATCGTTCGACGGGCGGCATCGTTCGACGAGCGGCATCATTCAACGGGCGGCATCATTCGACGAACGACATCATTCAACTGGAGGCATCATTCGACGGGGGCATCATTCGACGAGCGACATCATTCGACAAGCGACATCATTCGACGTGCGACATCATTAGACGACATGATTATGTGGTGAGGGCACACGATGATGGGAAGCAAAGCTTCACTTTGGTTGCAGGGAGATCTGGAGTTTCGCGAGTTTGATTTGGTTGGAAAACGAAGTTGGGAGGCTTCACTCGATGCTATCTTGACGGGAAGCAAGGCTACGCCCATGCTCGATGCTATCTTGGTGGGAAGCAAGGCTATGCTTATGCTCGATACTCCCTACGGCTTCGGCTGCAAGCCAGCGGGCTGTGCCCGTATACTTATTCGGTGAGCAACAACATTTGGCGGACGATAACATTTGGCTGGCGGCAAACAAACAGAGAACCCGATATGTGAATGCTGAAGACGACACAAAATGCGTAACTTGAATAGCACCTAATCTATGTCACGTTGAAGATAATACAATCTGTTAAAAATGAAGGTTGTTCAAACTCCGCGACTCTGAGGACCGCACATTCCATGTACATGAAACTACATCTGGACAAAAATAACCAAAAAATGAACTTTCCTTCTACATTCCATGTACATGAAATAACAGAACAAAAATTACCCAGGTTTAAGTATTTAGTAAAGTCCATTTTGAAACTACATCTTGTTCTAATCATAATATTTATGTTATCTTGCCTTTGTATAAACTTAGTAGAGGATACATTTAATGCTTTGAGAATTATTGAGCTTAGAATTATGCGTGCTAAAATCAGCCACTAACAATAATCTGTGCTAAAATCAGCCACTAACAATAATCTGTGCTAAAATCAGCCACTAACAGTAATCCGTATGTTAAAACCAGATGAAGAGCTGTGTGCGGAAGAACACAGAAAACTGGATGACAGAACTTAGTAAGAACATCATGCATGGAGGGTGAAGAGGGGAGAAAGAGGGTGCAAGAGGAAATTGAAGGATAAGGATCAAACAGTCTGTGGTTGATTATGAGTTTACATCTATTGATTTGAGCTTTACAATGATACCCAGCTCAAAATCTCTTATATCTTGATTATGAGTTTGCATTTATTGATTTGAGCTTTACTAATACCCAGCTCAAAATCTTTTATGTCCTAATGAAAATCCTTATGTTTTTGTCCCGAAGAAAATATAGATGTAAACCAAATTTTAGTTTGATAACAAGTGAATTTTTATAAAGACCCAACATCTCTAGTGATCTTCTAGAAATCCAAAGTAAAAAAACTGATTTATCAGGAAACAAAATGATGATGACATGCAGGGGATTGCATGAAAAAAATAAAACAACACATCAAATTCTAAGCTATTGGAAAGATAAAGATTGCAAATAACAAAAAGACATGCTTGCTAGCTCATCAAATGCAAAAAAATCTAAGCTTCTCATTTGCAATCTCTTTGCACTAATAGTGGTAACCATCACCTAAAAAATGATGAAAATAATAAATAAATTAAAAAAACATGGGTTTTAACCAACACATCAAATTTTACACGACACCTCGTCGTCAGGAAGATTAAATCCCTTATCTTCTTTTATAACCATCATATAAAATTTTGCAATGCTCTGTCTTTCTTTTATTAGCAATAAAGAGAATATAGAAAATCTAAAATGCTTATTCCCTCTCTAATCACAGTTCTTTGAATATATCAAACTCTCCATACTTAAAAATTTAGGAAAGCCATGCTTTAAGCTAAATCCATGTGGTGACAATTAAAGTATTATTAAAACTTTAATATCAGTAAAGCCATACTTAAAAATTATTAGGTAAATGCTGCATTAACTATTACTTAAAAAAGATAAATTGATTAAAGAAATACCTGTAATAGATCGTTCCCTTTCAAAAATTTATGAAATGCACGCCTTAATCATAAACATACAATAATCAGATGAGAATCAAAAGCAGGCAGTCTAACTGAACAATACGCTAATATTCTGTCATGCATTTCATCGAACATGTAAAGGGCATATGTAAAGATTAAAGATAAAATTCTATACACTTTTTTAGCTAAATAAAAAAAAAAGATAAAAGTAACATCTTATCAAAATATAACATCAAAATAATAACATCAGGTTAAGGGAAACAATGCCAAGTCCAATATGAAAAAAGAAGGGAGGCAAAGCAATTTGATACTCCTTTGATCCCAGTACCGGTGAGGGGGCAGAGCAAATTTATTATCAGATACCCTTATCAATGTTGCTGGGCATGGACATTTTTTTTTCTAACAACTGATTAATTTACAGGAAGAACTCACTTTTTTCGAATCATGAAGAATCTGAAGTTGCTCAGACTGTGCAAGGCTCTGTCGTCTTTGTCCACCATCACTGGTCGATGCCCCTGTGCCCTAGCGGTATAATACAAAAGCGATTGGCCTTGTAGAAACGTTGGAGGCGGAAGAAGGACGAAGATGAAATTAGTAAAGTGAGGAGAACCTGAAGCCTAGGAGGAAAATGAACTCTGGGAGGAAGATGAGATCTGGAAACGTGGGGAAGTGGACACCGATCATTGAGTGAGCGTTGTAGAGGAGCAGTTTCAGGGAAGATTATCTGCGGGAGCTGTGGGGAGCAATCAATTTGAGATGCATGGGGAGCGAGCACGAGGTTGCTTTGAGGACTGAAGAGGCAAAGCGAGGTTGCTTGAAGGATTGAAGAGAAGGGCGAGATGACGCGGGATACTGCTGAATGAAGTTGAAACTAAGAAAAATGCTCATACCTGGACGGAGATGCAGAACCTAGCTGGAGATGCAGAGCCTCACCGGAATCGATGAAGAACACAAAAAACATCAAGCCAAAACTTGGCCAGAAATGCTCATACTTGGAGTGTGAAGAGGGGAGGAAGAGGGAGAGAGAGAGGGACAGAGAGAAAGGGAGAGAGGTGAAGGGATTCACCGATGAAGGGAGGACCTGGTGATAGATTCAGCTCCCCGTGTAGCGACAGGCGAAAGAGGAAATGCTAGAGTTAAGGGTTGCGCGAGAGGTTTTCCCTAATATTGAGTGCCTGAGCAGAGAGAAAGTTCCCGCGCGAGAAGAAGCTGAGATCTTTCGACATCGAGGGAAGCAGGAGCGCTGGCGCTGGAGCATAGATCTGTCACTGGAATGAAACGAAATGCGGGATTTCGATTAGGTCGCGGGGATGCGATGGATCAATGGTGTAAGTGTTTCTTAGGACGAGTAAAAATAACTGTGTAAATCTGTTTTAGTGGGGATCTTATGGATGATTTTAAAAGTATGGTGTGAGTTTAGATATGTATATTGCATTATTATATAGTATAGATAAATATATATATGCTTATAGGAACATTGTAAGGGAATCCCTAGTCAACAATTAAACATCTGTCACATTCACAAATGATATGATACAGAAAGATGAAGAGAGCTAGTGATGCGGAGCAGAGACGAGCACTTGCAGTGGAGGACGAGTTTTGTGCCCGTTCGGGGCTGATTGGTGACTTTCCATGTATGACATGCCCGGATCGACGATCGGACTCCGCAGATGTGCCCGGATTCGCGTTGCAAATCGATTTGATATATTATTTCATTATTTTTGGTTTATTTTAGTGTATATTGAGTGACCCCACCTCTGACCAATCATAGCCGTCGAAGGTGGGATGCCCTAGCCTTTTTATTATAAATAGACTTGTAGTGGGCTGGTTTAGATCATTGCAGAATTTGGTGAAGAGAAATCCCGGATTCCAGCGATCAAGCCACGACGCCGACTCCGTGGAACCCAAGGTAACCCCTAACCCTAAGCCTCTTTTCGCCCTCCCAAAACCCTCCCGCAGCCCCCCTACAGCCTCCAAAACCAACCACGGTTTTCTGTCCAAAAAACCTTTGTTTCTATTCAGTGTGACTATTCAAAAATAAAATGAACTGTTCACTTCTATAGTTTTTTTCCCCCGTACACTGCCGGCCAGCCATAGCTCCGCCGCTCCCTGCTGAAACCCTGAAGCCACCATCCCCCCTGCTCCCCTCTCCAAACAGGCCTGTTCCTTCACCCTTCCTGCAATTGTTGGCCGTCCAGGCCTCCCCTTTTCCAACCGCACCACCTGCCAGCCTCCTGTCAAGCCGCCGACCTTCCTGCTCCAACTCCACCCCCTCCACCATTCCTCAGATTTGTGGATTCACCTCCAAACAACCCCAATTTCCAGATCAATCCATATCTGGAAATTTCAGCCATCGATCCACTATTTCTACCACCCGTCCAACACTCCCTAACCCCGATCCATTACTACATCATCAGATCTACCCACCCCCGCCCGGATCTCCACCTACGTGGCCGGATCTATCCATTTCCGGTCCCTTTTTCATCTTCCGCCGCCGAGGACAGCCACCTCCATTATTTCCACGCCGCCGATTCCACTCTCAATCGCCGATCCATGCATCCGACTCCGGAATCTTCATTGCCTTTTGTCAGCCCACTATTTAGTGAGTATTGTTGTATTGGATTATTATTTTTCAGCATTTATTTATCGGATTGGATATCATATTGACTTGGATATCTTGTATGGTACTAGTTTGTTAAGTAAATATTGTGATTTGCAGGACTTTATTCGCCATGCGCTCTAGCTTTGTCTCTTCACGCAGAGGAAAGCCTAAACTTGCTTTGTCCCAAATAAATTATTCTGTCTTGCTTTTGAATTATTTGTGTGGGATGTTTTAATGCATTATCTAATTTGTGATCTAACCGTCGGACTTTTGCATAACATGTAGGGTTAGATCACCGAGTTTCCCGCCGCCTATAGATTTACCCTGCGTCAGCTAGAGAAGCTAATTGTAAATTATAAACCAACGAACCTTATTTAAGTACAATACCTAGAATGCTCCCATCAACCAACACATTCACAGAAGATCCTGTGCAGGAAATAGGATTGAATTACATTACTTAAAAAAACTCACACTTCGGTGAAGAAATGTTGAGAAGAAGCATGATAAAAGATAGAATTGAATAAGAAATCGTAGAACTAGAGGCCCTAAGACAGCGGAAGAGAATCCCTACTCTAGAAGTTGGAGACGATCGGAGAAACAATTGTCGCCAAAAGAAATGAAGAGATTCGAGAGATCGAAGCCAAACACCAGAGCAACAGATTAGGGCGAGCATAACTCGTCGAGAGTCGAAGGTATGAAATGAAATTAAATCGATATATTGCCCGTTGAGAGTTGAAGGCAGGAAATGGAATTAAACCCGATATGATAGGATATTCGATATATTGGGCAACATTTTTGCCCAAAATATCGACGTCGCATTGTTTTACCCCCCAAAATGACATGTTAGGTGAGATGCCAATTATGTTGGCCGACATCTACAACAATGATAGCAAGTCAGTCACAAATATTTTAATGCTCTCTATAGGGTACAAAATACCTTCCACTGGAAAGGGAAAAAGAAGTGTGAAGGAATTTTTTGCGGAGTTTATTACTTGTGAGTGCAACAAGCTCCCAAGCACTTGCAACCTACCGGGCTACTCTAAGCCTTGGTGATCCCTTTAGGGATGCGGGTTGACATCTCCATGGATTTTGTGGCTCATCCATATACTACAATATTGTTGACTCTTGCCTTCTTTGGCAATGCCTTCCGCCACCATAGGTTGCTAGCATACAACATTTTCGATCACGATATGCTTTTCACAAACCATTTATGACAGGAACTTTTCACACTTAGCAACACAAAGCTAGCCCTATTATCATCCGCTTACCAACCATACAACGATGGCCAAACAAAAATGGTCAACCACATCATGGAGATGTACTTAAGGTGCATAATGGGGGTACGATCCAAGGAGTGAGCACGATTGATTTCATGGGTAGAATATTATTACATTACATCCTACCATAGTTCGCTCAAAACCAACACGCTCAAGATCATGTTTGGGAGGAACCACCCTTTCCGATATCTTATGGAAAAGCGACATCACTGCATGAGGTGTACCGAGCTCTCCTAGACCACCTATTTTAAATGTCCTCTGACATGTCCAACATGTCGTTTTTGAGGGCAAAAAGATATTTTTTCTAAAAAAATAGATTATCATTTTGTACAATATAGACCGATATGTCTGATTTTTTCCGATAACACGACATTTAAAAATATCGTCCGCTATTTAATTTTATGTTATATGTTAGAAGAGTGACATTATACGCTTAAATAACCTATAAGTATTATATTATGTATGTTTAAACTAATTAGACTTATTGTTTTAAATTTTAATGTTTTATCTTAAACCAGCCTATGCCGGTCCCAAGCCCGGATGAAAAATTGTGAGGGTTGTGTTAGGTAGACGGCCAGCGTAAAATTTAGTCACTTTTATGAATATGGATCATTTGAGAAATTGTGCAAAAGCTAGGTTGTTCCCCTTAAGGAACGCGTCGCATGGTCCGAATGCGGCGTCTTGGCAAAGACCGCTGCATCTCCAGGACTTGGGTGTAGTGTTAAATATGCAAGATTCCTCGTCGTATGGTCCGAATGCGGCGTCTCGGCAAGGACCGTTGCGCCTCCAAGAGTACTTGAGTGTAGTGTTAAATAAGCAAAAATCTTCACATATTAGACGTCGTAGGGAGATATGTCGTAGGATTTGTGATCAACTTAGATTTGGAAGTCGGAACATAGGTACGCTAACGGGAAATGCGATGAAATTAGTGGATACGATGATTAAGAGAAGGATAAATATTTTATTCCTGCAAGAGACTAGATGAGTGGGTGAGAAAGCCAAAATTTTAGATAATTTAGGTTTAAATTATGATAATAGGAAAAAATAAAACAAGTAGTGGAGTATGTATTATTGTGGATACTACTTGGAAGGATGAAGTTGTTGGGGTAAGTAGAAAAGATGATAGAATCTTAACTCTTTAATTGATCATAAGAAAGAAAACTATTAGTGTGATTAGTGCTTACGCGCCACAAGTAAGATTAAGTGAAGCTTTTAAAATGCAATTTTGGGAAGACTTAGATGATCCAGTAAGATAAATCTCACAAAGAGAAGATTTTCATAGGATGAGACTTAAATGAATATATATGGAAGAAAAATGTAGATTATACAGCCATTCATGGAGGATTTGGATATGGAGAAAAAAATAAAGAAAGACGAACTATTTTAGACTTTACTGTAACACATGATCTAATTGTGTCAAATACGTTTTTCACAAAGAGAGAAGAACATTTAATTACATTTAAAAGCGGACCAAATAAGTCACAAATTAATTATTTTCTGACTCGCAAAATGGATAAAATGATTTGTAAAGATTGCAAAGTCATACCAGAAGAAAGTTTGACAATACAACATAGATTAGTGGTGTTAGATGTACAAATTAAATACAATAAATTTAGTACAAGAACAAAAATGTTGCAAAAAATTCGGTGGTGGAATTTGAAGATGAAAAAGCAGGTTGCTTTCAAGACAGCAGCTATGAAACAACTAGTTGATGACCTTTATGTTGATCCTAGTATTTCATGGGAGGTTATGTCTTCACATTTAAGGATAAGTGGAAAAAATGTACTTTGAGTATCAAAAGGTCATGCACCTCCAAATAAATAATCTTGGTGGTGAAAAGAGGAAGTACAAGACAAAGAGAGGGCAAAGAGGGTCAACTATAAATCACTCAACGCTTGTAGCAATGACGAAAACTTAGCCAGGTATAAAGTTGCCAAAAAGAATCTAAACATGCAGTAAGTAAAGCAATAAGTCAAGCTTATGAAATTTTTTATAAGCGACTAGATATCAAAGATGGAGAGCGTGACATATATAAAATTGCTCAAAGTAGAGAAATGAAGACAAGAGATTTAAGTCAAGTAAAATGCATAAAAGATGAGACAGATACAATTTTGATGGATGATGTCGATATTAAAGAGCGATGAAAAAGATACTTTTATCAACTCTATAATGAAACAAAAAACAATGAATTGAACTTGGAATAGTTAAGTTAATCAGAGGAGTATAGGAATATAATGTTTTATCGTAAAATTCAAGTATCAGAGGTAAAATGATGCTTTAAAAAAGATGAAAAATGCAAAGGTGATTGAGCCAGACGATATACCCATCGAAGTATGAAAATGTCTAGACAATGAAGGAATTTTATGGCTTACATGTTTTTTTAATAAGATACTGAAGTTAAAGGAAATGCCAGACCAATGGAGAGAAAGTATCTTGATACCTTTGTATAAGCATAAAAGAGATATACGAAGATGTGTTAATTACAGAAGAATTAAATTGATGAGTCATACCATGAAATTATGGGAACGAGTAATAGAAAGAAGAGTAAAACGGGAGACTAACATCTCAGAGAATCAATTTGGATTCATGTCAGGGCGATCGACCGTGGAAGCTATACATCTCTTGAGGAGATTCATTGACAACTACCAAGAAAGAAAACAATATTTGCATATGCTGTTTATTGATCTTGAGAAGGCTTATGATAGAGTTCCAAGAGAGATCTTATGGAGAGTCTTGGAAAAGAAAGGTGTAAATATATCATATATTAATATAATCAAAGATATGTATACAAATTCAGTGACATAGGCAAGGACATATGGAGGATTAACACAAGAAATCCCTGTTGACTTACATCAAGGTTCAACTTTAAGCCCTTATCTCTTTACCCTTATCTTAGATGAGCTTACCAGTCATATCCAGCAAGTAATATCTTTGTGTTTATTGTTTGCGGATGATATCGTTTTGGTTGATGAGATGGGCGAGGGTGTAAACGCAAAACTTGAATCCTGGCGAGACACTTTAGAAAAGAAGGTTTAGGTTGAGCAGGACAAAGACAGAGTATATGGAGCTTAAATTTAACAGTACAACAAGGACGAATGACGTTGTTATTAAGTTGGGTGATCATGATATTTCCCGTAGTGAATGTTTTAAGTATCTTGGATCGATAATTCAAAAAGACGGATGTATTGATAAAGATGTGACACATAGAATCCAAGCGGGTTGGTTGAAGTGGAGAGGCACGTTAGGGATCTTATGTGATCGTAAAATACCATTAAAACTCAAGGGAAAATTTTATCGTACCGCAATTAGACCAACAATGTTCTATGGTTCTGAGTGTTGGGCAGTGGATTGTGTACATGAGCAAAAAATGGGAGTTGCGGAGATGAGAATGCTTAGGTGGATGTGTGGACACACGAAAGTGGATAAAATTAGGAATGAATGTATCAGATTTAAGGCAGGAGTAGCACCAATTACTGAGAAGATGAGAGAAGCTCGACTAAGATGGTTTGGACACGTACAAAGGAGACCATTAGAGGCACCTGTTAGGCCCTGTGAGAGTCTAGTCACTAGACATGTTAAATGAGGGAGGGGTAGACCAATAAAGACTTGGAATGAAACTATACGGAAAGATATGCCGTACTTAGGCATTAGTGAGATTATGACAAAAGATAGGGCACAATGATGACAAAGGATTCATATAGCCGACCCCACTATAGTGGGATAAAGGCCTAAGTGTTGTATTTCACACAAAATTTTCTATTTCATCTATACTATATTAAAGGGAAAAACACTCTTTGGTTAAACATTCAATTTTTCGATTTTACCCTTCTTTAATACAAAATTTTCAATTTTTTAATTTGTGTTTTTTTAATTTTAAAAAATGTGCTCTCATATAAGCAAAATTTCTTGCATACAATAAAAAATATGCCCCCTCCCTTGCCTTTTGCAAACCCCCGTACATAAGGAAAAAACAAACGACATACGTAGTATAGTGCTCGGGGGTTTGCGAGCAATGAGAGGGTCGTCTTACCGGGGCAGTGCCGTGGCTAGAGTACTGTCACGTGGGGAACTGGGGGCCGCCCCATGCATTGTTGTGATCGGGGTACTATCGCGGTTGGCCATAGGAGCGGGGCCCGTGCCTGTCACTCGTATTATAAAAATGTAAAAATATTTAACACATTTCTTAGTTGATTATTTGTATGTTTTTAATATCAATTTATAAGTTTGGAAAAACATTATAATCAATCAAAAATATTTAACTTTTAAGTCTTCTTTATTTGCTATAAACTTAGTGTTATCAAAATAAGATTATTGTATAATATTAAATATAATTTACAACAAATCATTTTGTATTTGTTAATAATATTTTATCTTGGTTGCTATTCAAATTTATTTTGTAATATACATGACTCATTTATCGTCTATTTGTTATGGTATTTTTTTAACTTTTAGAATGTATAATTATAGTTAGTACACAAAAAGTGAATTTTTTTATAAGAAATGGAAAATCGATTTTTTAAAATATCCCTAACATGTCTCTGACTTCTGACCAAGGTTGCAGATGTCGGATGTCGGACTTATGTCGATTTGGGTTTTTTATGTTGAATGTCGGATTGCGGGGGATATGTCGGGGACATTTCACAATGTCATATTGTAATATTATAATTAATTATATATATTTATATTTCATAATATTTTCATTTATTAATTAGATGGTAATTATTTTATCTAATTAAATGTAAATTAAAATTCATACGAGAAAATTAAACTACTAACAAGTGTTTAGTCGTATCTGATTGGTGTCATTTGGAGTCACCTTCTCACCAAATGCCCAACACAGATCTCGACCCATAGTTGAGGTGGGCGTTAGGCGGTTCCTCCAAATTTTTGGTAGGTGCAGTGCTCGCCTCGGTGACCTTGAGCTTCTTCTTCTGCGGCTCAGAGGAGGGGGAGATCTCCGAGTTTGCTTTCTATCTTCCCTTTAGGGGAACTGATGATGGCCCACCGACGTGCACAACGACGACCCCGGTCTGGAGGGAAGTGAGGGCCTTGCTGGTGGGCATTCGGTTACCGAAGGCCAGGATGAGGAGCCACCGTGGAAGGTATACGCACGGCGAGCTCGTACGACAGAGCCAGGCGGAGGGAAGGAGGCGTTACCGCCGGGCGGTAGTGGCGGCGGTAGCACCAGCGGAAGCACCGCATATCCTATTAAGGAATAATGTTTTACTTGGCAAGGGCACTTTAGTAATTTGTGTATTGGAGCCTTATTATATAAGAGGACTATTGTAAACCCTAATTTTCATCTTTGGATCACTTAACAAGTTTGAGGGCTGCTCCCTCCTTTTTTCTTGGCTATCTCTCTCTCTATCTCTCTCGTCCCCAAGCCGGCCTCCCTCCTACCGGGTTCTCCTTCCCCTAGTGCTAACAATTGGTCCGACCTGCCGCTCCGCCCGCCACCGCGCCGCCGGATCTTCACGATGCCTGTCAACACCCGCACGGCCTCCAGCACGTCCGACGCCCCGGACAACCTCCGCGCTCGCGCGGATGCCCACGATGCCGCCATCGCCGACCTGCACGCCTCCGTCTCCGCCGTCCAGTCCACCACGGCCGCCATCCTCGCCCGCCTGGAGCTGCTCACCCCCGTTCCGCCCTCGCCCGCGCAGTCCTCGGCCGCCGTATCCCTTTTGGGACAGCCGCCCCTGGTTGCGGCCGATCCGCGGCCCGCTGCCCCGCTGGCCCCAGCCGGCCGGCCGCCTCTCGCGTTGGAGTTGCCCTCTTTCTCCGGTGTCGACCCCATGGACTGGGTCGCCCGGGCCGAGCAGTTTTTCGATCTCCACCTCACCGCCGATTGCGACAAAGTCGGCACCGCCATCGTCGGCCTTTCCGGTTCGGCCCTGCATTGGGCCCGTTGGCTCCGTCAGACGCAGCCACTTATTTCGTGGCCGAGTTGAAGCACGAAATGATTCAACGCTACGACGCGCGGTATTCCGGCTCCGCCATCGAGCGCCTCTGCAGTCTCTGTCAGTCGGCCGACCTTGATACGTACATCGATGAATTCGTTGCCTTGGTCTCGCACGTGCCCGGCCTTCCCCCCGACCACTACCTTGGGTTCTTTTTGCAAGGCTTGTTGCCGTCCATCCGCTCCCGCCTTCGCACGCATCACCCCCCGACAGTTTCGGCGGCCATTGACCTTGCCCGTGCCGTAGAAGCTGACCTGGGTCTCCGCCCCCTTGCCCCGGCCGCCGCTGCTTTTCCGGCCCCTCGGCCTGCTCACCGGCCGGCCCCACCTCGGGACGAGGCCCCGCGCACTACTCCTCATCACGGGGGTCCTCGCCCGGGCCGCGGGCCGCCTTACCATTTTTCAGATGCGGATTACAACGACCTTCGCCACCGGGGTTTGTGTTTCCGCTGTCGTCAACCCTACGCACCCAATCATGTTTGCTCGGTCCACGAATTCCACGCCTTGTTTAGCGACGACCCCGCTGCGGAGCCTTGGGAGGGCGACGACGGCGTTACTCTGCCGGCTTCCGCGCCTCCACCCCCGGCAGATGACGACCTCCATTGTTTGGAGCTTCCTTATTTCTCGGTGGGGGGCATCACGGGCCCTCGCACGATGAAACTCCGTGGCCGTCTCGGCGACCGTGACATCATCATCATGATCGACAGTGGCGCCAGCCACAACTTCCTCTCGACACAGCTCGCGCGGGACTTGTCCCTTGACGTCCAGCCATCGCCTGCCTTCACCGTCTGTTTGGGTGACGGTCGTCGCCGCCCTACGCAGGGACTCTGCCGGGACGTCTCCATCAACCTTGACACGTGCGCTGTCACGACCGATTTCTACCTCTTTGGGTTGGGCGGCCTTGATGCTATTTTGGGGATTGCATGGCTCCAAACACTCGGCGACGTCCGGGTCAATTGGGCCTCTATGACCATGCAATTCTGTCGTGGGCCCACATCCTATTGTCTCACCGGCAACTCGACTCTCCTTCGGACGCCGGTCTCGTTCCGCGCCTTGCAGCGCACTGCGGAGGTGGACTTTTCGGCTTGGCTCCGGCCCATGCAGGGCGCCGAGGCCGAGCCGGTGGCCCCACCCGCGGATCTCGCCGCTATCCTGCGGGAGTTCGATGACCTTTTCGCGGCTCCGGTCGGTCTTCCCCCGCCCCGCCCCACCGACCACGCCATCGTTCTCCAGCCGGAAACTTCCGCGGTCTCGGTTCGGCCTTATCGTTACGGGCACGTTCAGAAGGACGAGATCGAACGCCTAGTGCGGGAGATGCTCTTGGGAGGTATCATTCGGCCCAGTGCGAGCCCGTTCTCTAGCCCCGTACTCCTCGTGCGCAAGAAGGACGGCAGCTGGCGTTTCTGTGTTGACTATCGGGAGCTTAACAAGGAGACCGTCGCCGACAAATACCCCATCCCCGTTATCCAAGAACTCTTGGACGAGCTTCACGGTGCCACCTTCTTCACCAAGCTGGACCTCCGGGCCGGCTATCATCAGATTCGGGTGCGGCCCTCCGACGTGCCCAAGACGGCGTTTCGAACTCACGATGGCCACTTCGAGTTTTTGGTTATGCCATTCGGCTTGACCAACGCCCCGACCACCTTTCAAGCGACCATGAACGACATCTTCCGACCCGTCCTCCGTAAGCATGTGCTCGTTTTTTTTGATGATATTTTGGTCTACAGCTCTACTTGGCAGGCACACCTCCAGCATGTCCGGACCACCCTCCTCACTCTCCGCCGCCACCACCTTGTTCTCAACCGGAAGAAATGCACCTTTGGATTGGCCACGGTTAGCTACCTCGGCCACACTATTGCGACCAACGGGGTGGCCATGGATGCGGACAAAGTGGCGGCCGTCCTTCACTGGCCGACGCCTACTTCGACCCGCGAGGTTCGCGCGTTCCTGGGCCTTACCGGCTACTACCGGCGTTTTATTCAGGGATACGGCACGCTCGCCCGTCCCCTTACCCAGCTGCTCAAGACTTCGGAGGAGGGCCCCTTTCTGTGGTCCGCGGAGGCCCTGGACGCCTTCACGGCCCTGCAGTCCGCCCTGGTCCACGGGCCGGTGCTGGCCATGCCCGATTTTCACCAACCTTTCGTCGTGGAGTGCGACGCGTCGGGTACAGGAGTGGGTGCGGTTCTCATGCAAGCCGGCCGCCCCATCGCTTACTACAGCCGGGCGTTTTCGTCGTCCATCCGAAGCCGTTCGGCCTATGAGAATGAGCTCATGGCTCTAGTACTCGCGGTGCAGCATTGGCGGCCGTACCTACTTGGTCGGCCCTTCGTCGTCCGGACGGATCATCATAGTCTTCGGTACTTACTTCAACAAAAGATTGCCACACCGGCGCAGCAACTGTGGGTCGCCAAACTCATGGGGTACGATTTCACGATTGAGTTCCGCTCCGACAAATCCAACCGAGCAGCCGACGCTCTATCTCGCCAGTCGCACGCCCCGGAACTCGCGGTCATTACTCGGCCGGTTTGGGAGGAAGGTGCCAGTATTCAGGAGGGCGTCGAGCAGGACCCCGTGTTGGGCCCGATACAGACGGCCCTCATCGCCGATGGCACGGCACACCCGCCGTATTCTTTGATTGGCGGCCGATTGTTCTATCGCGGCAGGTTGGTGTTGTCCGGCCGTTCCCCCTGCATTCCACGCCTGCTGGCCGAATTTCACGATTCGCCGACCGGCGGCCACGCCGGAGCATTCCGCACCTACCGCCGCCTCGCGGCCTCCTTATTCTGGCCACGGATGTTTCACCAAATCAAGGCCTACGTCGCGGCCTGCTTGCCGTGTCAGAAGGCAAAATATGAGTCCCTATTTCCGGGGGCCCTGCTGCAACCCCTACCCGTACCAGACCGCATTTGGGAGGACATCGCCATGGATTTTATCACCCGGTTACCGTACTCTGCAGGGTTTGATTGCATCTTGGTGGTGGTGGATCGTCTCTCCAAGTACGGCCACTTCATTCCCCTCCGTCATCCGTATACAGCCAGCACCGTCGCCGACAGTTTCATTGCCGAGGTTGTGCGCCTTCATGGGTTTCCACGGTCTATTGTCAGCGACCGCGACCCGCTCTTTTTGAGCAGTTTCTGGACCACTCTCTTCCGCCTGCAGGGCACTCGCCTCCGAATGAGCACCGCCTACCATCCTCAGACGGACGGCCAGTCCGAAGTACTTAATCGTTGCCTGGAGACCTATCTTCGTTGCTTCATCGGCGAGCGCCCGGGGACGTGGGCCAAATGGTTACCATGGGCAGAGTATTCCTACAATACGACGTATCATTTGGCCGCCCACACCTCTCCTTTCGAAGTCGTGTACGGTCGGCCACCCCCTCTCTAGTGCGATACCTCCCAGGCGAATGCCCGGTGCCCAGCCTCGCCACTCACCTCCAGGACCGCGACGTCATCGTGGATAGCTTGAAGCACCACCTCCGCCGCGCCCAGGCTAAGATGGCCTCCTTCGCCAACAAGAAGCGCCGCGATCTCCAGTTCTCCCCGGGGGAGAAGGTGTTCATTGAGCTACATCCTTACCGCCAACTAACGGTCGCCCGCCGCGCATGCCCCAAATTGGCGCCCCGTTTTTTTGGACCCTTCGAGGTGCCCAGCCGCATTGGGGCCGTCGCGTACCGCCTGCGCCTGCCGGAGGGCAGCCGGATTCACCCTGTGTTCCATGTATCTCAATTGCGGCGGGTCATCGGCGATCACCCCACCTTGGACCACATCCCCGCCACCCTTGATTTTTCGGGCCCGGCTCCCATCTACCCGGCGACCATCCTCGAGAGCCGTTCCCCCACCCCAGCACCGGGGTTCCCGAGGAAGTTCGCGTCGCATGGCAACATCGCCCGCCCACGGCAAGCACATGGCTTCTCCGTGATGATTTTCGTCGCCAATTTCCGGACTATTGCCTTGAGGACAAGACAAATTTTCCAGACGGCGGCATTGTTGCCGAAGGCCAGGATGAGGAGCCACCGTGGAAGGTATACGCACGGCGAGCTCGTACGACAGAGCCAGGCGGAGGGAAGGAGGCGTTACCGCCGGGCGGTAGTGGCGGCGGTAGCACCAGCGGAAGCACCGCATATCCTATTAAGGAATAATGTTTTACTTGGCAAGGGCACTTTAGTAATTTGTGTATTGGAGCCTCATTATATAAGAGGACTATTGTAAACCCTAATTTTCATCTTTTTGGATCACTTAACAAGTTTGAGGGCTGCTCCCTCCTCTTTTCTTGGCTATCTCTCTCTCTCTATCTCTCTCGTCCCCAAGCCGGCCTCCCTCCTACCGGGTTCTCCTTCCCCTAGTGCTAACACATTCTCGCGTGCCCAGACAGTAGGATCTCCGGTAGGGATCACACACCTGCGAATACAAATTCAACGTTGATTAATACTTAAGCGATTACTAATGAGAGGGAAACCAACGAGATCATACCTTCCCCTGGAAGGATGAAGGCGAGTTGGTCCAGACGTCGCCGCAGGTACAAGACATCAAACTCTTTGCCGCGCAAGAAATCATAGAGGGCGAGAGCGTCACCCTCCACACGAGGCGATTTTTACATGCTCTCGCTTTGCTGGATCGACGCCAATGACAACGCTCCGAACGCGCCTCACACGAAGAGAAACTTGTTCGTCCAATGGTGCACTTTGTTGAGGGTCTCGATGACCTTGACGCAGGCGCTGGAGAAAAAGATGATGCCGTCGTTGGTCGCCTTCAGGGTCAGGATCTTCCTGAAAGTGGCGAGGTCGAACTCGATTCTCTCCTCGCGCATATAACAAGCGATGACGACTAGGGCGGTAATGCCATTGGGGTTGGACTTGCGCGGGAATCATCCCGAAGTATTTGGAAACATGATTTACCTCAGGCCACAGGGGTAGTCGCAACCCCGCCTGGAAGTGCGCCAGAGGAAAGGCGATTTCATCACCATAGAAGGTGATGATGCTCTCGCCCGACACAGGTCGCCTCGCAAAAAAACCTTCCGGAATGAAACACGCCTCAGACACTTTAAACTCTGTGGGGGTGGTCGTTGAGTTGGGGAAGCAATGGTCAACAAAGTTAGCGATGCAATGTGCGCACCCCTCTTTGCCCTTGGCTTCACGAAGCATCTTGGAGGAGGCGAGGA
The DNA here is from genome assembly GCA_039513925.1 of Platanthera zijinensis. Taxonomy (NCBI): domain Eukaryota; kingdom Viridiplantae; phylum Streptophyta; class Magnoliopsida; order Asparagales; family Orchidaceae; genus Platanthera; species Platanthera zijinensis. The sequence goes on from CM077078.1 coordinate 192,859,978, forward strand.
GAGCTAAAAGTGTCAAGCAAGCAAGCTGAAGGAAATGTCGGAGGCAAGAGAGCGTTCCCTCATCCCCATCCGCCCTATTTATAGAGTCAGGCCAAGCCAAGGCCCTGACCGTCGACGCATACTAATACAGAAGGAGATGGTGCACGTGGTCGCCGAAGCATTTTAACTCGCGCGCTGACGCTCTCGCTCGATCGTGAACTCGCATTCACAAATCGTCTCGTGTGTCCCTACTCGCATAATGAATATAACATTCAAAAAACTATAGGGAACATGAACTTCAGAGAATAATTCCTCATTTACTTACAATATAAAGCGAGCTCAAAAATTTCGTATCTAAAAGTAATGCGAGCGCAAATCAGCGTGGGTGCAAAAAGCGCGAGTTCAAAAAATGGTGTGCACAAAATGTGGTAAATACATACTGACAACAAAAGAGAAAAAAATAGAAGTCCTGGCGGCGCAACGCAACGGTCCGCTCTTTTTCTACTCGCGGCGCAACGGTCCGCTCCCCTGGCGACGCGGGTGGGCTGGGTGCCAAGCATTCCAGGTTATTCCCATGGCCTCATGAAACTTCTCTTGAGCTCAGCGCAGGTACTCCTCACCTTTGTGCATGGCCTCTTCAAGCCTACTTGCCTCGCCGACGGATCCCGCAACCTGAGCGAACATGTGGAGATGATCTTCAGTGGCGAATTGGTGGGTATCCAACTCGTATATCCTCTCCTCGGCATCTAGCATCCGCTGAAAGTGACCGCCATTGCCCTTCAACTGCGCCTGATAGTTCTCCACCATTTCGACGCGATTTCGGAGCTGGTCGACTTCCTGCCTGGTCTTAGCTGGAGGCACGACGACGAGAAGGGAATCATGAGTTGCGAGGACCACGAGCAAACGAGTCCCGAACTCGGCACTCTCCACTCACGGATCGACCATGAACTCGTGTATAGAGCTCGATATCCTGGGAGGTGACGACCCCGACGGGGTTCCCAACGAGGAAAGATTTTGTGAGTCGTGAGAGCCTGGTCCTGCAACGAAGGTTTCAGCAAAATTCGAAATCTGGAAAAGCGTGAAATATTTGGACATAATGACGCGCTCACCTTGGGAAGACACGACACGCCTCCCTCCGTCGGGGAGGCGACATCAATGCATATAGCCAGAGACTTCCCGCTTGTGCGAGGTCGACTCGATTCACTGGTCTCGTGGCGTCGGGCAGGGACAACGGGCTCAAAAACATTATCCAGGGGAGGCGGAACCTGGGCCTTAGCTAAGGCAGGCGAACTTCGTAAGGCCGCATCGTCTCAAACCAGTTCACCCAGTGAATCGCGAAAGGCAGGAACTGCGGAGAAAGGGAAAATAACGGCATTAAACCAGTAGGATCACAAAGAGCTTTATTAAAAGTCTTACCAAAAATGTCAGGGCGGGGCGGCTTCTTGGACTTGGAGAGCCTTAATTTATTTTGTGTGAGACTGGTTCTCTCCTGAGAACTCGCCATCGCTATCACCACCGATGGGTCATCTACAACCTACCCTATCCCGAAAAATCCTGCAATCAAGATTTACTCGCCAAAAAGCTAGGTAAAGGAAAGGGACAAGCTCGCTTACCACGATGTCAGGATTAAGATCAAGATTCGATTGGCCGGCGCCGCTGGTCCTTGGGGGCCTTTCAACAGAAGGTTTGCGTCGCGGCGTCGTCTTAGTCGGGACGGTACCCACCTCGCCGGGAGGCTCAACGAAAGTTTTATTCTTCTTTCTCTCGGACTAGTCATCTTCTCGCTCTCGATGCCGCTTCAGAGCTCCTCCCGTAATCAGACCGAGAAGAGCAGCCACGCTAACGTTACCTCGTTCGGGCGGATCCATCGAACAAAAGGATCAGCATGTCAACGAAAGATGAGTAGTTAAAGAGCCAAGGCCCTGCCCCATTATTTATAGGAGAAGCAGGTCGACTCGCAAGGCCCGCCCATACAATAGCCACCGACTCGCTAAATACGGGTTGAACGTTTCTTTCCGACCCCTACCGGGCTCGCAAAGAGCGGAGATTGTGTACAACCCATATTTAGTGACCTTCAACCCAAATTGCGCCTAAAAACGTCTGGCGAACTCAAGCGTGGCTAGACAAATCCGAGTTGGCTCGATCTCAGTGCGGTGAGTAGAACCTCGCGAGTCCAAGTTCGGCGAATCCAGACTTGCGAGGCTCGAACCTGGCTTAATGAGTAGGACTTTGCGAGCTTAGGCTTGACGAGCTCAGGCCGCACGAGCTCATGGCAAGGGCGAGCTGTATCCTGGTGACTACGCGCCAGGCGAGCCCCAGCCTCACCCGAGCTCGATCCCGACGAGTAGCCTATATTTCCAATCGAAGTACTCGCCCAGACTAGGAGGATCTTGTTCTATAGGCTTTTAGCTATTTACAAACCACCGGGTTTGCATATAACATTCCCAAATAGAGGAATTCCGCTCTCCGCAGGACAATTTGGGCTGCTGATAATTGTAGAGAAAAACTCAACCTTGTATATACTATCTCAATGATGAAATACAATGTATGAATACACATTTATAGGAGGGAGAAAGTGAGAAGAGAGTCCTATACAAGATGTGAGACTAAAGGAGAGAAGAGAAGAAAACCACAAATGGGCCTATTTACTTGGGCTTTTCCAACACTCCCTCGCAAGCTGGAGCGTACAAGTCGTATGCACCAAGCTTGGACAGACACTGGTAGAATAGGGTGCTAGGTTGAGCTTTTGTGAGGATATCCGCCACTTGTTCAGTACCAGGAACATGCTTCAATTCTATCTTCTTCATTTGGACTTTCTCCCGGATAAAGTGACAGTCTACTTCAATATGTTTTGTTCTTTCATGAAAGATTGGGTTCTTCGCAATATGTATAGCCGCTTGGCTGTCACATAACAGGATGGCAAGTGAGGGAAGTTTTACCCCTAGATCGGCCAGGAGACTCTCAAGCTAGGTGTTGAAGCTGAGACAACAGATGCCATCGATCGGTATTCTGCTTCAGCTGATGATCGAGCAACCCCTGCTTGTTTCTTACTTCGCCAGGTAACAAAATGACCTCCAAAATAGGTACAAAAACCATTGGTTGACCGACGATCATTCAAGGAGCCGGCATAGTCAGCATCAGAGTACGCAACCAATGTTGGAGTAGATGATGAGGTTTTGTTTACCAATCCCTGACCCGGGGTTGTTTTAAGATATCTAAGGATGAGCTCAACAGTTTGAAGGTGAGATGTTCGCGGAGCATGCATAAACCTGCTGACCACCCCAACAGCGAAGGAAATATCCGGTCTTGTGACCGTTAGATAGATTTATTTTCCAACCAGTCGTCGATAATATTCCGGATTTTGAAGATGGAGGTCTGTATCAGAAGAATGTGCACACAACTTATGATTTGCATCCATTGGAGTAGTAGTAGGCTTGCATCCCGAGTAGCTAGCATCTTGAAGGAGATCCAGATAGTACTTCCTTTGGGAGATGACGAGTATATCCGGTCGTCTTGCGACCTCAAGACCAAGGAAGTAACGAAGATGTCCCAGATCCTTTGTTTGAAGGATGGAGCTGAGGTGCTGTTTGACTGCTTGGATGCCCTTTGAATCGTCTCCAGTGATTAAGATATCATCAACATAAACTAACAGAAGAACAATTCCCGTTGCCTGATGACGAGTGAACAGTGAGAAGTCAGCTGAACTCCGAGTAAAACCGACTTGCCGGACGACCTTACTGAACTTGTCAAACCATGCCCGAGGTGATTGTTTGAGACCATAGATGGACTTCTTATGATGAAAAACTCGGGACTCCCCCATGGTCTCAAACCCGGGCGGTTGTTGCATGAAAACCGTTTCCTGGAGATCACCGTTGAGAAAGGAATTTTTGATGTTCAGTTGGTGTAATGACCATTGGCGATGCACATCCACTGAGAGAAGAACACGAACGGTGTTCAGCTTGGCCATAAGGGAGAATGTTTCCTCATAATCGTTGCCTTGCTTTGGGTGAAGCCATGAGCCACCAGACGGGCCTTCAGATGGTCAATCGTCCCATTAGGAGCATGCTTGATCACAAAGACCCATTTACACCCAACAAGTGTCTGGCCGGTAGGTAGAGGTACCAGGTTCCATGTCTGATTAGCCCAAAGAGCTGTCATTTCTTCTTCTATGACTGCCCTCCAGCTAGGATGTTGGAGAGCCTCCTGCACAGAGTTAGGTATAGAAATCGAGGATAATGCCGTGACAAAAGATTGAAGTTGTAGAGATTGGCGATGAAAGGATACATAGTTTGCCAGGGGATGAGCTGTAGATTCTGGTGCCGGATCAGCAGGACGCGAAGCATCAGAGGTCGAAGCCGACTGCAGTGGGGCACCAGAGGTAGGATGGAGATGAGTGTAGACACGGATAACGGGAGGTACAGGTTTGGAAACGGGGGGAGCCTGGGCAGGAATTCGTGGTGGTGGAGTGGTAGCGGGAGGTTTTGGTGGTGGACTGGTAACCGGAATGACAGGGCGTAGGACGGTTGGTGTTTGAGGTGTAGGATCAGGAGCGGAGAAGAAAGGTAGATCCTCCCGAAAGGTAACATCAGCAGAGACTATCACCTTGCGGGTAGCCGGAGAGTAGCATACATAGCCTTTCTGAGTCCGGGAATAGCCAACAAAGATTTGTTTGGCTGCCCTGAGATCCAATTTGTCCAAGGATCGACCAAGAGTGTGAACGTAGCAGGTGCACCCAAAGATGCGAGGTGTGAGAGAGAAAGTCGGAGTAGAGGGGAACATGAGGCTGAACGGAGTGACATTGTGGAGTGTTGGGGCGGGAAATGCGCCTTCTAGTTAACGGATTGTTCGGTCTCACAAGCTAGATGAATAAGGGGGTTGCGGGGAATAGAGGAGAAGGTTTGGCGAAGCAAGGGAGGAGTTTGATCGGGAACTGTCGATCAGACAGTTACTTTGGCGGTTAGCTCTGATGGTTAGACCGAGAGAAGAAAAGAGAAGAGGGGGCCGCTAGCAGCGGCAACAACAGACTTCGCCCACCGCGGCTTGAATACCACTCTTGCGGCGGGTTTTCCTTTGATTATAATCGAAATTACAGCTCGGGGTTACACCTTAACATTGAAAGCAGAAGAAAAGGTACAAGAGGGAAGCTGGCGGCTAGGGAGAGAAGAATGCCAGGAGGCCGCGCGGTTTGACCGATGAAGGTCGGTAGACCGCGCGATCATCGATCGGGCAGCTCGCTAGAATAAGCAGAGCGGACTGCTCGATCAAGCAGAAGGCAGGCAGGTCGCGCGGACTGAGGATCCGAGTCCGCAGGAGATAATGACGGGTCCTTGACCCCTCTCCCTCTCGTCCTCCCGAATGAGAGGTCTGGGACCTATTTATAGGCTCGGGGAGGTGACGGTCTTGGTAACGTCCCCACTGGTGAGGCGGTAAGCTATGCGGGTAAAAACACTGAGTCCGCAGAGTCCGCACCGGGCCGCGCGGTCTGGGACTGCCTGGAGTCGAAGATGGTTGCCGCTGGTCGTTCGAGTACGAATGATGAGTCCGCTGAGTCCGCGCCGGGCCGCGCGGTCTGGGACTGCCTGGCTGTTGGGGGAGTGCTAAGCGAGTCAGCCTAGCCCGCTGCGGTTGAGGATGAACAGGTCGCCTCTTGCTGAAGGCTAGTCGCACTTGGTGACGGGCTGATGACCTGGCGGACTTAACACCGAATCCGCCACCTTTTGAGCTTGTTGCTACCGAGCGGTCTAGGCGGATAGGAATGCGAGTCTGCGTTGGGCAATTTGCACCTGAGGAAGAATAAAACACCACACGGTTAACCGGTTTAACCGTGCTGCCTACAGGAGCGGACTGAGGAAGCAGTCGGCAGACCCTGCAGAGCAAGAGGCTGCTGCGCGACCTGGGAGGTCTTGCTAGAGAGACCCTCCTAGCCGCGCGGACTGAGCGGCCTGAGAGATCAGTCCGCGCGGCCTTTAGAAGAAAAGGCCAGCAGGCCGCGACCTACCGGAGCAGGCCGCAACTTACAAGCTGTCTACTTTGGGAGGGATCACCGATTTCTAGGGGAACATGATCCCCGCACTTTTTTAAGTTCAGAGAAGAACTTCGAAAAAGTTGGAGACCCACGAAAATCGTGATCCTTCTCTAGAGAAAAGGAAGGGGCAAGGAGAGATGGAACCTGATGCCACTCCATAGAGAAAATTTGCTAATGCCCAGCTTCTTCCTGCGAAGGAAAGAGTTGTCATAGGTGGAAGTAGGTACATCTTATACGTACCTGGGTCGCTTTGGCAGAATGAAGAAGACATGAATGTCTCCCAATGGGCACTGCAAAACATTGATGAGAGGAGGAACAAAGAATAATGGTAATTTGCAAGTACCTGAAGGAGGATCGCAAGCACCTGCTAACTTCTATAAAAAGAAGAGTGAGTGGTAGATACGAAATAAGACTGAGTTGCAAGTACCTGAAATGAACTTGCTAATATCTACTAATCTCTACAAAGGAAGAGTAAGCGACAGATATGGTAGAAAAGTAAGGTGCAAGTACCTGAAGGGAACTTGCTAATATCTGCTAATCTCTGCAAAAGAAGAGTAAGCAACAGATATGATAGAAAAGTAAGGTGCAAGTACCTGAAGGGAACTTGCTAATATCTGCTAATCTCTGCAAAAGAAGAGTTAGCAAACTGATGTGACGGAAAAACTTAATCGCAAGTACCTGAAGGGAACTTGCGAATGTTGATTGTTGATAGGATAAGACATGATAGAAGAGATATCTGGCAAACTTTGCTATTAACTGAATAGAGATCGGAACGCAACAATGATTGTCTCGCGTGATCAGATATAATGTCGACGTGAAATCCAGATCAGTAAGATTGAAACCATCTCAACTTAAAAATCGTAATTACTTGGCTCGTCAGTTAAAGTGAACCAGATACTATGATCAATGATTTGTGTCAGAAATATCTGATAAGAGTAGTAGAGAATTTGTAGATCACCATCCGATAGAGCTTCATGTAAGCAATGTATATAAGATGATCATAAGCTAAAAGATATAGGGGGTCTCTTAGATAGGTTGGACTTAACCTGTTAACCTGTAAGAAGACAAAAGTACAAAGGAGGGCTATACCCCGAGGATGAGTTAAAAAAGGTTGAATGCTGCCACAGGAGAGCACCCGTGGGCCTTATGCATCACTTGCCAAAAGATCATCCAGGGCGTAGTCCTACCTAAAGCGGGCTGGCCGCATTCCCTTGACAGAGCACAAAAGGGAAACATGCGCAAAAAATCCTAAGAAGGAAGCGACAGATACACTGCTCTCTTGCCCCGGGTTACAAACATTGTTGATCCGTTCTACCAGGTGCGCCAAATGGTCTACAACATTGCTCGTCTTTGAAGGGATCAACAAAGTTGTGGGTCCCGCGAAAGTACGGATTGAGAGTACCAACGAGTGTTCGTCCGTTACAGTTGTGAGATGATCGAAGAGACAAGGCTACACTTGATCGCCATTGCTTGTCACGCAAAGATCATCGTAACTGTAACGTATCCTTAGCGAAGCACAGTAGAGCCAACACATAGGTCCTCCCTGGAAACGCGCTCTGTGTTAGATGCCGACTAGGATCCGAAGTCCCGTCACCCTCCGCACGAGAGTTGAGCGGCCCCCACTACACATATGAGAAACTCCTCATCATACATGGTCATTGTGGTTTTACGCCAGAGGACAATCTCGAGGGAGTACTGTGCAAGACTTGGCGATATCTCGGTGGTTCAGTGATCTCTTTGGCAAAGAGAAAAATATAGAAGAGACGTATCACAAAAAGGGAACTGTGTCAGTATGAGATCTCTGACGTAAGCTTTATTGAATGAAAATGAAAGAGCACTTAGAATTGTTTTTAGAGAAAGGACGAATGTTTGAGGAGCATAAAGGAAGATATAACCGGCCCAGATTGTGAGGGGTTTTGAGGAGCTGCGATGCCCTCTTTGCTTTAGAATAACCTTCCAAGGGAACCCTCGTCAATGACATCGGAGGTCTCGCCCATGAGATGGTCATGATACGTATTGATTTGATTCACTCCGCTTGAGCTGCAAGGAAACTCCGCTATTTCTTTGCCTTTTGAAGTTGACGGATCCGAGTGGCCATCTTTCGGGAACAGATCGCGCATCTTACCCTGCTTCAGCAATCTCTGCACAAGTTGACGAAGCGCTCGACAGCTTTCAGTTAGATGCCCGCTTTCTTTGTGAAATTCACAAAATGGGTCTGAATCTTTTGATTTTTGATTTGTCGGCTGGTAAGGCCTTTTGGAATTTGCTCTATCTTTCATAATCTGGCAGACTTCTAGCATGGCCTCATCGAGTCCAGAATATGATAAGTCATCATCTTGTGACTGATGTACCGAAGCTGTTTGCAGAGATGGGGCTGGTGGTAGCAGTCGTTCTTGAGCACGATCCTGGCCCGGGAAGAGGTGTTGATGATGATGCTGGAATCTTTTTGCTTTCCGAGAGTGGGATGAAAAATCTTTCCGAGGAGATCTCGGAGGTTGCTTGCAAGGTTGATTTCTCTCTGTTACGAGCCTGGAGACAAAGTTGGGGTTGCTCTTCTCACCGCGGATGTACGAGTTGGCTAAACTAATCAGCTCTTGATAAGTCTTTGGTGCTCGGACGTTAGCCTCAAACTTGAGTGGTCCTTCACGTAGGCCGTGGATAAGAGCCACTCGATATAATTCTTGATCGACAATCTCAATGTCCAATATTTCCTTCTGAAAACGATCCACAAAGCGGGACCAAGTCTCATTCTCTCGCTGCCTGATCTCAAAGAGAGCCTCTGGACCGCCCTTCCTCCTTGTAGAGGTAGAAAATCTGAGAAGAAACTCTCTCCGCAAATCAGCGAAGGAAGAGATGGACTGAGCACGAAGTCCATAGAACCAATCCCTCACTTGACCGTCGAAGGTCGTTACAAGGAGTTTGCATTTGGTAGCATCTGAGAGGGTCTTGAGAGCTACGGCTGATTCAAAGGCTTGAAGATGTTTGACTGGATCAGTCTCCCCAGTATAAGTGGGCAATCGTGGCTCTCTGAAGTTAACTGGAGTTGGTTCATGCTGAACATTCTCTGTAAATGGTGACTGCTCTTCTTGTTCTCCTGAAACATAAGGAAAAAAGGGAGCATAAGTTGCAGCTGCACAAGGAGCTGGAGGATGGAAAGGAAAAGTTGCTGCGGGAGGAGCAAAGGCAGGAGCTGAAGAGTAGGGATGACTTCCCTGAAAATTCAGGAATCTTGCAGGATTTCCTCGAGCAGCTTCTTGGAAAAAATTCTGACGAGCTGCGAATTCGTCATTTTGAGATTGCAAAGGGGCTGCAGGCCCTTGCGGAAAGGTTGGAGTGTAAGGAGGATAGATCGGCGGATAGGCCGGTGGGTAAACTTGAGGAATCTCGAACGCTGGCGCTGGATTGATAGGAGGAGCTGGTGCTGCTGAAGATTGTGCTTCCAATCGCCGAGCGATAGCATCTAGAGTACAAGTGATCGCTCGAAACTGTTGTGCAGTTTCTTCGCGAGAGAGCTCTAAGGCTTCCCAAAGGGAATCCTCACTATAACTTGGAGCAGGGCTCTCGGCTGGCTGACGGTCTGACATGAGTAACCGTTGATTTCGCTATCTGATCGAGATCTGAAGGCCGCGTGTTAACTGTTGGGGCGGGAAATGCGCCTTCTAGTTAACGGATTGTTCGGTCTCACAAGCTAGATGAATAAGGGGGTTGCGGGGAATAGAGGAGAAGGTTTGGCGAAGCAAGGGAGGAGTTTGATCGGGAACTGTCGATCAGACAGTTACTTTGGCGGTTAGCTCTGATGGTTAGACCGAGAGAAGAAAAGAGAAGAGGGGGCCGCTAGCAGCGGCAACAACAGACTTCGCCCACCGCGGCTTGAATACTACTCTTGCGGCGGGCTTTCCTTTGATTATAATCGAAATTACAGCTCGGGGTTACACCTTAACATTGAAAGCAGAAGAAAAGGTACAAGAGGGAAGCTGGCGGCTAGGGAGAGAAGAATGCCAGGAGGCCGCGCGGTTTGACCGATGAAGGTCGGTAGACCACGCGATCATCGATCAGGCAGCTCGCTAGAATAAGCAGAGCGGACTGCTCGATCAAGCAGAAGGCAGGCAGGTCGCGCGGACTGAGGATCCGAGTCCGCAGGAGATAATGACGGGTCCTTGACCCCTCTCCCTCTCGTCCTCCCGAATGAGAGGTCTGGGACCTATTTATAGGCTCGGGGAGGTGACGGTCTTGGTAACGTCCCCACTGGTGAGGCGGTAAGCTATGCGGGTAAAAACACTGAGTCCGCAGAGTCCGCACCGGGCCGCGCGGTCTGGGACTGCTTGGAGTCGAAGATGGTTGCCGCTGGTCGTTCGAGTACGAATGATGAGTCCGCTGAGTCCGCGCCGGGCCGCGCGGTCTGGGACTGCCTGGCTGTTGGGGGAGTGCTAAGCGAGTCAGCCTAGCCCGCTGCGGTTGAGGATGAACAGGTCGCCTCCTGCTGAAGGCTAGTCGCACTTGGTGACGGGCTGATGACCTGGCGGACTTAACACCGAATCCGCCACCTTTTGAGCTTGTTGCTACCGAGCGGTCTAGGCGGATAGGAATGCGAGTCTGCGTTGGGCAATTTGCACCTGAGGAAGAATAAAACACCACACGGTTAACCGGTTTAACCGTGCTGCCTACAGGAGCGGACTGAGGAAGCAGTCGGCAGACCCTGCAGAGCAAGAGGCTGCTGCGCGACCTGTGAGGTCTTGCTAGAGAGACCCTCCTAGCCGCGCGGACTGAGCGGCCTGAGAGATCAGTCCGCGCGGCCTTTAGAAGAAAAGGCCAGCAGGCCGCGACCTACCGGAGCAGGCCGCAACTTACAAGCTGTCTACTTTGGGAGGGATCACCGATTTCTGGGGGAACATGGAGGATGGGGGAAGGAAGACGGTTAATCAGATAGCAAGCCATCGAAAGAGCAAAGTTCCAATAAGGTTTGAGAATGTGCATTTGGAGCATGATGGAGCGGGCCACATCGAGAAGATGTCGATTCTTCTGCTCAGCGACTCCGTTTTGTTGGGGGGTATATGCACATGAAGTTTGGTGAATAACCCCAAAGTCAGAGCAAAGAGTCGCAAATTTGTGACTAGTGTATTTACGAGCATTATTCGTGCAGATAGTTTTGATGGTCGTGGAGAATTGCGTTTGAGTCTCAAGGAGGAACGCCCGAAAGACCCGAGAAAGCTCGGAGCGATCACGAAGTAGGCATAACCACGTCATTCGCGAATAGTTTTCAATAAGCGTTAGAAAATAACGATAACCAGAAATGCTAGTAACTTTGTACGGACCCCAAATATCGGAGTGTACTAAAATAAAAGGAGTAGTGCTCCGAGTACAATGAGATGAAAAAGAAGAACGAGCCTGCTTGCCTAACACACATGATTCACACTGAAAAAAAAGTAAAGAAACATCTGGGAGAGCTTTTTGAAGGACTGGTAAAGGAGCATGGCCAAGGCGCCGATGCCAATCGATGAAGGAGACTGAAGAGAGGATAGCTGGAGAGTCATCAAGGAGGTAGAGCCCGTTCTACAGTCGCCCCTTACCAATGATAGTCCGTGTCCTGTGATCCTGTATCAGAAAAGACGAAGAGGTGAATGTTACAAAGCAATTCAAATCATTAGTCAGACGACCAACATAAAACAAATTTAACGGGGAGCCCGAAACATGAAGAGCCGAGCGTAGAGAGAGAGAGAGAGGAGGTGAGTGAGATGTCAGCCGAGCCAGAGACAGGAACAGTGTCCCCATTGGCCACTGTGATACACTTAGGATGAGGAGAATCCAGGTATTGATGTGGCCGCAGGGAGGTGATGTGATGGGTGGCACCTGAGTCCACTATCCAGCGCAGACTAGTGGAGAGACAAGCGATACCTTCGTGGGAGATGGAGGCAACAGAGGAAACTGAGGCAGGTGGGCGACTGAGCAGACCATGTAGTTGTTGGAGCTGAAGGCGGACCTCTTCTAGGTCAGTACGAGCGGCGGAGTCGGTAGCAGCAACAGTGGCCTGTGGACGAGGAGGAAGCCCATGCTTGCGATACAATGTGGCCTCAAGGTGGCCGTCCTTTCCGCAGAAGGAACACTTTGGGCGAGGCCGGCCTCCCTGTCCGCGGCCCCGAGAGCCAGAACTCCCCCCGCGAGGAGGAGGGAGGGAAGACAACAGGGGAGCAGAAGTCTGCTGCAGGAGAGCCGGGGACAGAGGAGCAGAACTATCAGGAGGCGGTGAGACCTTGAGCAGCATAGAACACACATCTGATAGTGAGGGGGTAGCAACCGAGGAGAAGATCTTGGCCCGAACGCTGTGAAGATGAGGTGGAACACGAGCCATCATCATGGCCACCCCGACGGCTTCTTTCTGAGCCCGTTATGCAACAAGGTCCAACGTAGGAGGTTGATGTTGGATCCATGCTTCAACTGGAGTCTTGGTCCGAACAACAAATGAGGTTAGGTCGGTTGCCCCGCTAACATCAAGAGACTGAAGATCAGTAATAATGCCATAAAGATGCTGAAGACTATCTTTTCCGGAATATAACGACTGGAGCTCATCCCACATTGCCTTGGCCGCTTCGTGATACATGGCCATGCGGTATGGTTCAGTATCAAGGGAGTTGAGGAGCCATGTCTGAACCCGACCATCGTTGCGCAACCAATCATCAGTAGGAGCAGCAGGAGGCGCTTGAGTCAAGTGATGGAGAAAACCTTTGGACTGTAGTACCCGACGAACAGAATGAACCCACTCCACGAAGTTCTTCTTCCCGGCTAGCGAAATGGTAGTAATTCGCAAATCATCACGGAGTTCAGGGGCAGAGATCAGACGGTCTGCAGAGGAAGACGCCGTCTGTCCGGTTGACTCTGGAGATGTCGCCATGACTATGCGAGCAGGAGACTAGGCCGGCGGACAGAAAAAGAAACAACGACCAGACAGGAGACCGCACGGTCTGGGTGGCAGTCCACCAGCGGCAAGGCAATGAGGCCGCCGCGACCTGAATGCGGAGTCCGCAACGGAAGGGAGAAACCGCTAGCGACAAGGCAGGTAGCAGCGACTAGGCAGGAATCCACACGTTCAAGATGAGTACACCAACGACAAGGAGAGATGCCACGACCTAGATGCGGAGCTTGCCGAGAAGAGGGGAAATCGCTAGCAACAATACAGGTCGCAGTGACTAGGCAGGAATCCGCACGGTCAAGGTGAGTACACTACCGACAAGGAGAGATGACACGACCTAGATGCGGAGCGTGCCGAGAAGAGGAGAAGCCGCAGCGAGAAGAGAGGCAAAGCGCGGCGAGAAGAGAAGCCGCGACGACTAAGGCAAGCCGCGGCGAGCAGAGAGCAGAGCAGCGAGAGGAAGATCGCGGCAGATAGACAATAAGACCGCAACGAGTAAGAAAAGAGGGACTGCGGCGACAAAGTCAAGTCGCGGCGACTTTAGACAAGTCGCGACGACTATAGACAAGTCGCGACTAGCGGAAGAAGGAAGGCGGTTAGAGCGGGGGTGAGAAGCGAGAGGGAGACCGCGCAGATTGAAAGGGAGGTTGCGCGAGCAGAGGAAACAAGGAGGGGAGGCCCCCACCTGTGAGAAAGGTTATAAAAGGGAGGAAGAAGATGAGGAGAAGAGGTGGAAGTCACGAGAGAGACAGAGCAGAAGAAGCGGTAAGGAAGACCTTGTCCGTTCGGAAGCCGCGATTACGGAGACCGCGCGACTAGAAAGAGGCAGGCCGCACTAGACCGCGGCTAAGCAGGAGAGGAAGCCGCCCGGTAAGTCGGAAGAACAGGCAGTTTCAAAAAACAACAAGCCAGACCGTTCCCTCTGATACCATATAGAGAAAAACTCAACCTTGTATATACTATCTCAATGATGAAATACAATGTATGTATACACATTTATAGGAGGGAGAAAGAGAGAAGAGAGTCCTATACAAGATGTGGGACTAAAGGAGAGAAGAGAAGAAAATTACAAATGAGCCTATTTACATGGGCTTTTCCAACAATAACAATAACAAAAAGGCGAATGCCGCTATATGCAGGCCAAAAAAGACTATTTAACCCTCGATCAAGAGTTTACCTATAAATAAACCCCAAAAGCACCTCGGAGGGTCAGACCCAGCCTTTTAGAGCTCCTCATTTTGCGAGTTCTTGCTCCATGCCATCCGAGGTGCCGAGCCCAGCTTTGGCTTTAAGAGGGGAAGTTGCAAGCAGCACTTCCGGGTGTGTGACGGTACCTTCTCGCTGCAGCTCGCGGGTCTGAGTGTAGACAAACCATTTCTCAATTAGTGAGGGTCAACTTCGAGCTCAGAACATCTCGGTCTAGAGTGCTCGACGGCGAGTCCAGTTACTCGAACTGCTCCCTCTTAGTCCGAACTCAGTTGAACCGATATCCGGGCTTCAACAGTGCCCACTTTCGCTCTCTTATTTGACGATTGGTCCTTCCAAAGATGCCAGAGATGTGAGGACACGATTTTCGGTAGATCCCATTCTTGCTGGTCACTCGATGAAGGGAGACCATAACATTTACATGGCAGATATGGATGTCTACTTAGAGCTTTATCTGTATTAGGTGATAGTTTCGGCATAATAAATGATCTGTAATGTGATCCTTCGCATTGTTTCGTAGGCCGTCGGAGGTTGGGAACCCAGCAAACGCCGCCGGAGTTCGGGACCAGAGTGGAAGGGCTATGACTGGGAACAGAGTCGTTTCTCCGTTCCGCAGAGGGAGGGCGGGAGCAAACGCCGCCGCGCGCATGAGCGAGGCATTTGTTTTTTTTGCCTTGTGGTGGCGGCTGCCTCTGCACTAGCATCCCGCCGCCCATCCAATCAGAGCCTTCATCTATGAAAGTATGATTGGACTTGTTAGAAAAGACAATGTAAATGCCTATGTTTTTGCCGATTTTTGTATTTTCTTCTTATTTGTTTTTAGTCTCACATATTGGATTTGAGATTCTTTTTTCTCTTCTCTCCCTATATATTTGTACTTATACTTGTATGTACATACACATGAAGGATATACAAGGTTTCATTTTTCCGCCTAAGTGTTCTTCTACATGGTATCAAAGTTAGGCGATCCCGAGCGGTCTCTGAGTTTCTAACCGCAATCCTCCTTGCGGTTTAGTGTCCGCACCTCTCGCGGTTTATTTCTTCTAACCGTCAGTCTCTCTGTTGCTTCTTCTCGCGCGGTTTTCTTCTTTTAACCGCCAGTTTCTCTGCTACTTCTTCTCGTGGAATCACTTTCCTCCCCTCCTGCTCTTCTCCTTTTATAACTCTCCCAGGTCTGCTCTGTGGGTCCTACCTCCTCTCTTACCGCGCGTCCTTCTTCTTTAGTCGCAGCGGTCCTCTCATCTTCTGGATCCTCCTTTAGCACCTACCGACGTTTGGTTGCGTAACGACGGTCATGTTCAGACCTGGCTTCTCAACTCCCTTGATGGCCAACCTTATCGTATGGCCATGTATCACGAGATGGCTAAGGCAATGTGGGATGAGCTCCATTCCCTTTACTTCGACAAGGATAGTCTCCGACACCTCTATGACATCATCACCGATCTCCAGAGCCTGGACTCTGGCACTGCTGTTGACTTAACCTCCTTCGTTGCTTAGTCTAAGACGTTGGTTGAAGCCTGTATTCAGCATCAGTCCCCGACTACGGATCTCGCTGCCCAGCGCGCTCAAAAGGAAGCTGCTGGTATTGCTATGATGATGGCTCGTGTTCCGCCTCATCTTCATTGTGTTCGGGCCCAGGTCCTCTCGTCTGCTTCTACTCCCTCCTTCTCTGATGTATGCTCCATGCTGTTAAAGGTTTCACCGCCTCTTGACGCTATCAGACCTCCTTCATCGACTCTTCTTCAGCATTCCTCTGCACCATTACTCCCTCTCCCTTCGCCGACCCATGGGGGACGTACAAGCTCTCGGGGGAGGGGTCGCGGAGTCCGGTCGCGGCCTAAGTGTTCTTTCTGTGGTAAGGATGGACATCTTAAGGTCACTTGCTACCGCAAACATGGTTTTCCTCCTCGTCCAAATGCTTATGTTGCTTCCCTCAACCTGTCGGCCACTCATGCTGATCTTGATGAAGTCCGGCTTCAGCTTCAACAACTTCAAGGGTTGCTGCACAACTCGTCTGCCTCTGTTGCCTCCGTCTCCAACGAAGGTATCGCTTGTCTCTCCACTAGTTCAAGCTGGATAGTGGATTCGGGCGCTACTCACCATATCACATCCCTGAAGCCGCCCCGATACTTGGATTCTCCGCATCCAAAGTTTATCGCCGTCGCCAATGACAACATCGCTCCTGTCTTCGGTTCTGCCGACATACCCCTCAATTCTTCTATTTCTCTTCGCTCGGCTCTCCATGTCCCGGACTCTTCCTTTAATTTATTGTCTGTTAGTCGGCTCACTGTAGATTTGGATTGTTCTATCACGTTCTTCCCTTCTTCTTTTCTGATGCAGGATCGCAGGACGCAGAGTATCATTGGTAAATAACAACTGCAAAACGGGCTCTACCTTCTTGTTGTCTCTCCTACCATTCTCTCCTCCGTCTCCTCAATTGACTGGCATCGGCGTCTTGGGCATGCTTCGCTTCTCGTTCTCCAGTGGGCTCTTCCTGATGTTCCGCGTAAAGTTTTTTCCTGTGATTCATGTATTATGGGGAAACAACATCGTTCCTTGTTTCCCCCTCATTGTACCCGGAGCTCTGCTCCTTTTATGTTAGTTCATTCTGATGTTTGGGGCCCCTATAAAATATCAAGTGCATCTAGTTATTGTTATTTCATTACTTTCATTAATGATTATTCTCGAATGATCTGGTTGTACTTACTTCGTGACCGCTCCGAAGTTCCTCGTGTGTTCCGAGCTTTCATTCTTGAGACTCACACTTAGTTTGCCGATAAACTCAAAACACTCAGGACAGATAATGCTCGCGAATACACTAGTCATGAGTTCGATACTCTCTGCTAGGCGTGTTCATAAAGCCCTCCGGGCCCAGGCCTAAACTGGGCCTCCCGGGCCCGGGCTTTCCCGAACCGGGCCCGAGCCCTGATTACAGTCGGGCCGGGCTTCTGGCTCCGGGAAGGGGCCTGCTAAGGCCCCCAGGGCCGGGCCCTGTTATTTTTTTAAAAAAATTTAAATATAAACTAAATAAATAAAAAAAACTTATATAATTTATACCAATACTCCAAATCTCCAATACGAATATACGATTAATTTCATATTTTGAAAGGAGAGTGGGGGGTGGGAGTGGGGGGTTATAGAATTTTAAAAAAACTTTTAAAAAATATTTAATTATTTATTTTTAATTTTATTAATTTAATATTTTAATAATTAATTAATTAATTAATTATTAATTATAGGCTGCCAGCCCTATTTAATAGGGTTGGCAGCCTATAATGAGCCAACGACTCTAAGAGCCGTTGGAAACAACGGCTCTTAGAGCCTTTGATTGTTAAAGGGGGCCGGGCCCGACCCGGCTCCGAGCATAGCCCGGGCCTAGAAACCGGGCTTTGCCCGCCCAGGCCGGGTACCGGGCTGGGAAAATGCTCATATATGGGGCCTTGTTAGGCCCCATGGCCCGGCTTGGGCCCGGCCTGGGCCTAGCCCGGGCCCGGGGCGGGCCCGGGCCCGGGCCTAGCCGGGCTTTTACCAGGCCGGGCCCGGGCCGCCCCCACGGGCCCGGTTTTTATGGGCACCCCTACTCTATGCTCTGAATTTGGGATATTCATCAGACTTTATGTGCCTATACTGCTCTACAAAACGGTGTGGCTTGAGTGCAAAAATAAATATCTTCTGATGTTGCTCGCTGTCTTGTTATCCAATTGCATGATCCCAAGGCGTATTGGCATTTTGCGGTTTCCATGGCATGCTATCTCATCAACCGTTCCCTTCCTCCGGCCTCAACAACGCCACCCCATTTAGTCTCCTCTTTCCCTCTACACCACCATTCCGTCTCACCCCTCACACATTTGGTTGTTCTTGCTATCTTCATCATCTCGGTCCCTCCACTGACAAGTTCAATCCTCGGGCGGACAAATATATATTCGTTGGTTACTCCCGACACAAAAATGGTATGTTTGCTACTCTCTCACTACCCGCAAGATGATTGTGTCGACAGATGTTACCTTTCTAGAAGATCAACCATTTTTCTCTATTTCATCACCACCTCCTCCATCGCCATCCTTACCCCGACCGGTTATTCCAGTTACGTCTCCACCACCACCACTTCCCATCGAAGTTCCTGTTCATCACCAACCTCCTCTTCTTCGTGTCTACACTCGCCGACCTCCTCGCTCCGCCCCCCCAATGCAGTCAGCTTCAACCTCTGGCACTCTGCGACCTGCTTATCCGACGCCGGCCTCCACCGCCCATCCCATGGAGAATTACGTATCCTTACATCACCTATCCCCGACGCTTCAGGACTTCGCCACTACATTATCCTCTATTTTCGTCCCTAATTCTGTGCAGGTGGCTCTCCAATATCTGGGCTGATGGGCGGCCATGGATGAAAAAATGACTGCTCTCTGGGCAAATCACACGTGGAATCTGGTCCCTCTTGCTCCAGGACGGACCCCTGTTTGTTGTAAATGAGTGTTTGTCATCAAGCATGCTCCTGATGAGACAATTGACCGTCTTAAAGCCCGACTAGTGGCTCGCAGCTTCACTCAACAACAGAGCCTTGACTATGAAGAAACATTCTCTCCGGTGGTGAAACTCAACACGGTTCGTGTCCTCCTCTCCATTGCTGTGGATCGCCAGTGGCCATTACATCAACTGGATATCAAAAATGTATTTTTAAATGACGATTTTCAAGAGACAGTCTACATGCAACAGCCTCCCGGGTTTGAGACCACGGGGGAGTCCCCAGTTTGTCATCTTAAGAAGTCAATTTATGGTCTCAAACAATCCCCTCGGGCATGGTTCGATAAGTTCAGTAAGGCTGTTCGGGAGGTTGGCTTTACTCAAAGCTCGCCAGACTTCTCTCTGTTCACTCGACATTGAACAACATGAACAGTTCTTCTTTTGGTGTATGTGGATGATATTCTAATCACCAGAGATGATTCAAAGGGAATACAAATGGTCAAACAACACCTTAGTTCCGCGTTTCAAACAAAAGATTTGGGGAACCTTCGATACTTCCTTGGCCTTGAGATCGCAAGACGTCCCGATGACCTCGTTCTATCTCAACGGAAGTACTGTCTCGACCTTCTTCAGGATGCTGGCTATTCTGGATGCAAGCCGGTTAACACTCCTATGAATGTCAATCACAAGCTGTGTGCACATGCTTCTGATGCAGATATTCTTTTTCCAAATCCAGAATACTATCGACGACTCGTTGAGAAATTGATTTACCTAACGGTCACGAGACCGGACATATGCTTTGCTGTTGGGGTGGTCAGCCGGTTCATGCATTCTCCTCCGATGTCTCATCTTCAGACCGTCGAACGCATCCTGAGATATCTAAAAACTGCTCCTGGTCAAGGGCTTGCATATAAAACCTCTTCTTCTACTCCAACATTGGTTGCGTACTCAGATGCAGATTATGCTGGTTCCCTGGATAATCGGCGTTCTACCAACGGATTTTGTAGCTACTTTGGAGGTCACCTTGTTACCTGGCACAGTAAGAAACAAACTGTGGTTGCTCGATCTTCAGGTAAAGCTGAATACCGGTCAATGACATCTGCTGTATCCGAGCTTACATGACTTGAATGTCTCTTAAGTGATATAGGAGTAAAACTTTCCACACCGCCACCTTATTTTGTGATAGTCAAGCGTCTACACACATAGCTAAGAACCCGGTCTTTCATGAAAGAACGAAACGCATTGAAGTCGTCTGCCATTTTATTCGGGAAAAAGTTCAAATGAAGAAATTGGAATTGAGACATGTTCCGGCTACGCACCAAGTGGCTGACATTCTCACTAAGGCCCTATCAAGTGCTCTATTTTATCAGTTCTTGTCCAAGCTGGGTTCCTACGAATTGTACGCTCCAGCTTGCGGGGGAGTGTTAGAAAAGACAATGTAAAGGCCCATGTTTTGGCCCATTTTTGTATTTTCTTCTTATTTGTTTTTAGTCCCACATCTTGGATTTGAGATTCTTCTCTCTCTTCTCTCCCTATATATTTGTACTCATACTTGTATTTACATACACAAGAAGGATATACAAGGTTTCATTTTTCTGCCTAAGGGTTCTTCTACAGGACTTTTATGAAATTTCTATTTTTTTACATTTAGACTTGAAGTAGTAATTTAATTCCGGTATCAAGTAAAACTTTCATATTTTATGCTATTCTTCTAAACTCTTAACTATTTTTAAATGTTGTGGTTCGTCGATTTTTTCTTTATGAATGCCATTCTCGCCCATGTGCATTGACAAACATAGAGACAATTCTCATGCAAACTACACTAGTGTTATTAAGTGCTATGGTTTTAGTGTATTTTGCGAAGAATTGTTCATTTTATGCATATCCATGCAATTCACTATGTTTTATCATAACTGATGTTATTGCTTTAATGCATCTTGGACATTGCAACATATACGTGGTGGCATATTGATGCGGGACAGGTTTCCACATGCCCGCCACCCTGGAGTCCCACCAGAGGGCCCACCTGGAGTCAGCATCAGGAGGCTTTATCAGACCCGCGGGCCGTACACCCCCACCCATCCCCGGCTCCACCATAGGGCCGATAGATTGTTGAGGTCGGGGCTCGATCCCCCGACCTCCTTGATAAAGAGTTCTCATGCGAGCTTTCATCTCTCACTGATCCACGCTTTTTTGATGCGGGACAGGAGTCCACCTGGCCTCCACCCTGGAGTCCCACCAGGGGGCCCACTTGGAGTCAGCACCAAACGGCCTTATCAGGCCCGCGTGCCGTACACTCCAACCCATCCCCGGCTCCACCACAGGGCCGATAGGTTGTTGAGGCCGGGGCTCGATCCCCCGACCTACTTGATAAAGAGCTCCCAGGCGAGCTCTCATCACCAATTGATCCGCGATTCAGTTGGTGATGAGAGCTCGCCTGAGAGCTCTTTATCAAGGAGGTCGGGGGATCGAGCCCCGGCCTCAACAACCTATCGGCCCTGTGGTGGAGCCGGGGATGGGTTGGGGTGTACGGCCCGCGGGCCTGTTAAAGCCGTCTGGTGCTGACTCCAGGTGGGCCCCTGGTGGGACTCCAGGGTGGCGGGCAGGTGGACTCCTGTCCCGCATCACATATTGTGCAATTTTGTTATTAACATTTGTGCTTTATGTGCCTTATCTTTTGATTTCCATGCATTTGTTGTGGGTGCTTTTAGATGCCACTAGTCCCATTCTTCGAGCTGTTAAGCTATCTTATATTTATATGATGGTATATTGTTTTTACGAACATTGAAGTTTAGCTTCCATGCAGTTGTGTTGACAATGTAGTTGATATGTTTTTACTACATTGAGATGTTCCTACATTTTTTGAATCACGTTATTTATTCTGAACTCCATTTCTGCAATATATCCAGGAACAAAAGTCTACAGTTCGTATTTGCTCTGAGGTTGCAAAAAGTGGCAAGGCGAATGAATGTCGTTTTGCTGACAGCTGCCGATATAATCATGATATAGATGCTTTCCTGGCCCAGGTGCATTTTCTTTATAAAATAATTTCATAGTTGTGCTGCATCATGTATCATATCTTGTAATGATGAAAAGAACCACTAATGTTATCCTCAGAAGCCAGCCGACTTGGAAGGGGTCTGTCCTTTTGTAAGTTTGGAAGAGTTATGCCCGTATGGAATAACTTGTCGATTTTTAAATACACATAAAGACCACCCTCCTTCATCAAATTTGGATATTTCTAAGAAGAGTTCTGAGATTAATGCTCTAAACAAAGATCTGCAAAGGCTTTTGTGGAAAAATAAAATTTTGTTTCCTAAGGCAGATGCTCAACTCAAAGCTCTGGGGTTAAAGGTATGTAAGATGTTATGTAGTTTGATCAACCTTCTTAATTTGAGAATCATGAAGGTTTTTTTTAATGTTTCATCTCATTAATTTTTAATGTTTTTCAAAAGAAAAAGCTGGCTGTGTTACACTGTTGTACACTGCTTTGAAGTGGATTTTATAATCCTAGCAATAATATGCCATAGATTGCATGAAGCTTCCGTGCTTTTGAGCTAAGCAAAAAACATAGGAGAAAACAACTTAACTCAGGGTTGTTTCTTCAATTCAAAAGTTGTACTTTAAATCAGACCATGAAGATTTAGAAATCATATAAGTTATTCCACGTTCTTGCTTATGACATGATCTTCTCATTTTTAATTTATTTACCTCCACTGCTTTTTACCAACTGCACCTTCCTCGTTTGAGTTGCAAAAAACGTGAATGCAAACATCATTCCAGTTCTCCCTGGCTCAACACCCTCACTCGCCATCATATCTCTAGTACACAAGGAATTGTCTCATTAGTTGACCATTAGGACTTTCTAGTCTCTAAGCGAATGCCTAATGACTGCTGGCAAGGACAACCGGTGAATGATACTGTTGAATGGTAAAATTGTTTCTTAATTATTACAAAGGCCCCCCCACCACCACAAAGTTGGGGGTGCAATGTTGATAATGCCCAACATGGTAATGATTCTTCCAAAAGCACTTGTACTTAATCCTTTCGTGAGTATGTCGTCCAATTGTTGTTCAGATGAAACGAACAGAATACAAACTACTCCTCCCACTATGTTTTCTTTGATGAAGTGTCTGTCAATTTCAATGTGTTTGATGCGATCGTGTTAAACAAGGTTATGAGTACTGCTAATGCCCGCCTTGTTATCACAATATAATTTGAGCTGCTCAATGTTCTCAAAACTTAGATCTCTCTATTAGGAAAAGGATCGAATCTTGTTATTCACATTAACAATAAAGATATATATACATGTACAAGTGAGGGTGCTCACAACACCCAATGTGAGCCTATGCCATATCTACCATATAAAATGTACTCTATATCTAACACCCCTCTTCAAGCTCACGGGAGCTCATACTCCGAGAGTTTTGATAATAAATAGGCATGCTGGGCCCGTGTCTGCGGCTTTAGGGCCCAAGGGAGAATTACTTTCTTTGCCTCTAGCCTCCTCCTTCTCGCGCTGGAGGGCAGTAAAAAGAGCGGTGTTCAACAATCTCTCTTGTTTATGTTTCTCCACAGTGGGAGAGTGCCATCAATCACAAGACACTCGGTCAAAATCAGTCTTTTTGCACTTGGAAGTAGCCGGGGGCTTCATTTCCTCACCCACCGCGAGTGATAGATCAGCCCATCAGACCTGTTTTAATTGTTTACACTCAGGATCAGAATTAATAGATAAATTTAAAGATCCAGCGGCCACGTTCACCACAAAAATACTAAGCTCCGCGGCCTCGCCGCTTCCTTCCTTCACAGCCTCATCTTGCTTCATATCCTCTACCACTTGCACAACAACTTCAACATCCAACTCAACACTAACTTTAGTCCTCACCTCATCATCCCCAGCGTTCTCTTTTTCAACATTTTTCACCAAATTCACAACTTCAGATCTGCATTCTATGTCACTCTAAGCCTCATCAGAAATAATAACAGATAAATCATGATTTTCCACCGGAACATCGAGGTGCTTGGTCATTGTGGATGAACAAGTAGGGTGTGTCCCCTTGTGTGGCAAAGTGACACAACCATCAGAGTATGGAGGATGGAGCCACTCTCTTTCAAGAAGGGGACACCCAAAATAGGGATGGATTTATTCTCCTTGGGTCCCAAAACTTGAAAGTTAGTAACCACCAAAGTGTCATCCAGAATAACCTCGACCTCCTTTACCTCTCCCTCGGTTTCCACCACCAACCCGTTGGCGAGGACTAGAGATGTCCGTTCATTAACATCGATGTTCAAGTTGAGTTTCTCAACGTCTTGCAAGGCAAGGAAGTTGCGTGATGAACCCGTGTCGCACAACGCGGTGGTTTCAACATCATTAATTTTACATTTTACTACCAACTCCCCCTAATGACAACCAACTGACTCGGAAAAACTCTTCCCTTTTTCACGTGGATTCTTCTCAGTAGTACTAGGAAGAGCATCCTGAGCACGCTCAGATAACACTCTTTAAGTTTCTCATTAAGGCAGTCTGGTTGGCCATATTAGATTGAGCCATATCCACGAATTTTTCCACCATTTCTTCTAGAGCACTTTTCTTCTGGACAGGGGCACCTTGATTATAACCTGGTTGTGGCGGCCTCAGTTGGCTACTGGAAGCTTGAGCATCATATTGATGCTGGCCCGATTGCCATTGTTGGCCTCGAGCGTTTTGATGTTATGAAAAATTTGGGTGATTTCTCACACCCGGGTTATACGTGTTTGAGAACGACACCAAACGATTTTGATTATTTATATAATTAACACTCATCAACATTTAAATTTGAAAAGTCAGAGGAGAGCTCACCAACTGGGCACTCATAAGCATGATGCCCGGGGTTCCCACAACCCTGGCATGAAATGGCCATCACTGGAGTAGAAGTAGAGGTTGGCCTCTTCAGCAAAGCTATATTCTCAAATGTTGATGGCGTTGCTTCAGCAGGTGGCACCGCAGTGCTCACTTCAAATAGACCCCTTGCCCTTCTTGGGGTGTACCTACCGGAAGTCTAGAAAGAGCTGTGGGAAGTAGTGTCCTGAAGGATTCTTAATGTATCATCATGAGTGTGGTTCATCAGGGTCCCTCCAGCGACATCATCAATCATGGCTTGGTTGTTCGTCTCTATCACAAAATAAAAGTTTTCCACCAAGTTCCAAGGTTGGAACTCATGTTGGGGGCACTTCCTTAGCAGGCACATGAACCTCTCCCAGGCCTCCGCAAGAGTCTCTTGACCATTCTGGCTAAAGGTGGCAATCTCCCGCCTCATGCTAACAATCTTGTCGACAAGGTGGAATTTGGCAAGAAATTTTGATGACAGCGCGTCCCATGTAGCAGTGTCTCCCGTCGGGATGGTGTGAAGCCATGCTTTTGCTTTGTCCCGTAGGGAGAATGAAAACAGCCTCAACTTCACAGTGTTGTCAGAGATGCCGACATACCGGAACGTCCCGCAGATCTTGGAGAATTCAGCTAAGTGAAGATGGTGTCTTCACTAGCCATCCCAGAGAACTGGACATTGTTGCGGATAATATTTAAGATGGCTGGCTTGATTTCGAATTGATTGTTGTGATTGCTAAGCCAAACCCAAGATACAGACTCCCCACAGTGGCAGTTGTGCAATCCCGCATCGTCGTGGGCCTCGATCGGAGTACATCGTGTTCATAAGAAGCTTGTCCGACTAGGGGCACGTCCTTTCCCCTGTGCTCATTTTCATTGTTCCTGATTCCATCTTTGGCCGCAGCAACACGACGACGCGTACAAATTGTCTGCTCTATTTCCGGGTCAAAGTCAACTAATTCACCCGGGCCTCGCCACTACATACAACTCACAGCAGAAAAACAAAGATCAAATACAACCTTTATAATAATTTTCTAAACAAAAAAATCACACGATGTCTGCGTTTCCTGGCAACGGCGCCAAAAACTTGATGCGCAAATGACAAGTGCACTGGTCGCTCAAGTAATATAAAAACGGAAGAATTTCCCCGAGTATCGATTTCGAAGGAGCGTAGATTAGGGCGCGTGATTCTATCGTTAGGAAAATTGATTATAAAGATTTCAAATTGGCAGAGAGTTTTGATTTTAGTTTTGAAAGTAAAAAGAAAACTAACTAAACTAATGCGGGTCGCAATCACCGCTTCATAAGGTGGATGGAGACTAATGCAAGCCACTATACTCTGCTTCGGTAGGCGGATGGGTGAGAAGGCAAGCGGACGAAATGGTTCCCACTGGCGGATTGAGGGTCAAGAGCACCTCTTTGCAATGCACGCCACTAGCAATTGCTAGTGCGGCTACACTCACTATGGCGGGATGGAAATAAGATGGAGGAGCTCACTTGTATAAACCGCAACAGATTTCACATAGACATGAAAATTAACAAATTGGGATTTAGCAAATATCGTTCATACAAAAATCATTCAAGAGAAAATACACCACCGAAGACGGGGAGAGAATACAACCTAAGCATGAAAAATCGTTGAAGGTTCGCGGCCGGACTCAAGGGTTGTCAATCCTTGTCCGAGCTCGGGCTTCAACTGCCGTCCGAGGACCAGAAGAGTTGTCACCTTCTTCTAATTTACCCGTCTTCCCCGTCAATAATCTTCGGCCACGACCTCGTCGGAGAACTCCATGAGAGCAGCGAGAAATATCTTGAAATGAAGCTTGGAAGCAAGCGAATAATGGAGGAGGTCAAGAGCATCTCTTAGCATTTGATTTGCAAGAATATTATGGTCGGAGGATCTCCCGATGGTGGGCGGCGATGGAGCGGCAGAAGTGGGTGGAACTGGACCTGTAAGAGCGAAAATTGAAGAAGGATCTGAAATAAGGCGAATTCCTGCACTTATATAGTGGAAGGTCTGAAAAATAGACACGCACGGTCGAACGCCCGACTGTGTGAGCATCATGCAAATTTTACCACGCAAAAATCGCCCAGCCTGGTACAACAACAGATCGCGCGATTTTGATCACGCACGAGCGAAACAGCCTGTGCGAGAACAAAACGCACGGTTAGCGACAAAACACTGGAAAACCAGGCCAAACAGACAGATTGTGCGATTTCCTTCGCGCATGGTTGAATCCAACTGTACGTGAAAAAAACGCACGGGCGATAATTACATAAATTTTTAAACAAAAAAGACAAGGTCGTGCGATTTGATCACGCACATGCAAAATAGCTCATGCGAGAACAAATCGCCTGGCCCGGGGCAGATCACCATTTTTGGGCTCTGTAGCCATCGCACGGTCACACTGATTGTGCGTGAAGAAAATGCACGACCGTGCGATTTCTACAGGAAAGAAATCAGCAGCAATGGGGATCGGCCCACTTGCACAACAATATCACAGCCTGCAACACCTCTCCATCACAAACAACAAAAATAAAAACTACATAAAAACAAGTGGGGAGTACCATGTGCTTACCCCCAACAGAATAGTGCGCAGTTTCACACCACAATGAGCTAAAATGTGCATTTCATGTGAGAATGTGAACCAAGTAAAATATAATCAATAACAATATAAAAGTGAAGTTAAGTGAGTGAAAACTAGCCTAGATGAATCCGAAAAATCCTATTAATATCGGGCTCATCAAACGCCAAACTGCGCACATGTGATTACACGCTCGCGCACGCGCATGTCAAAATGAAGCACGCTTAAATTCGGATCACCCAAAACCTGCGTTGGAAGCATGAAATAACTACGCACACGCAATTGCATGTGCGCGCACAGGCGTGCAAGAATTCTGTACGCCCATCTTCAAGTAAAAAAAGGCGAGAGCTCAACTCGATATGAGGAGAGGTCCAGTCGATAAAATTGCACACGGGTGTGCGATAATTCTTCACGCCCGACCTCAGATCGACATCGCCTAGAGCTCAAGCCGACAGAGTGAAGCTCTAGTCGATACAGGGGAGGGGGGGGGGCACGCGCGTGCGGAAATTCCGCATGGGCGTGTCAAATGAAAATTCACATTGTCTTACCCGAATCGCACGAAAAGTTCACACCTGAAAAGACATTCCACCCATGCACTCCAACTATTCGATATATACAGATATGAGCCAAAAATCATACAAAAATAACACACACATGAGAAAATTTATGAGAAACACGGGGTGACAAAATGTTATAAATCACACTCATCAAAAGACTAAACAATGAGTAACTTGACTCTGATACGACTTGTTGGATCTAGAGACTTCCTTAGGGCCGGTGGGGGGGGGGGTAAGGAATATTAAAAATCGTTGACTTTTTTGTTCACTAAATGATAGCTGGAATGATAAAGAGTGTTTGACACAATAGAAATAAATATTTAAATCAGTGAAAAGAAAATATTATCCTTTAAAAATAATTTTTGATACATATAAAATTTTCTTTTACAAAATGATTAAATCATCATACAATGGGAATAATATATTTTGAGAAGATTAACTTAAGGCCAAGTGTAAAAGAAGAACATTTCTATATATTTTAATCAAGAAGAATGTTTACAACGATTTAGATCTTTTAATGCAATGATCAAAGACAATTATTTTTACACTTTGGTTTTCTATACCGACTATTCTCCCGAAGTATCGGTTAGCCATAACCAATCACCCCCCGATTGACCTCACGCCTAGCCTTAGCTAATTTGCCTCAGATTTGGCTCAAACCCTCCCTAGATCTAACGACGGCCTAGTCACCACACATGAAGTGAATTTCTCCCCTAGACTTAATCCTAGAACTAGTCGCCATATACAATACAAGATAATCAAAATATGCTCAAATAAAAAAAGAATACAAAATAGATAGATAGAACTTCTATGGAAATACCCCGCAATAGTGGTGCCAAAAGAAGATGTAGAAAGTTGCTCGAAATGATCGTCGTACAACGCAAGCCCTTCGTTTTAATAATTTTTATTTAGCCTCGATCTTTCTTCGAATCATTGTCATTGAGAGTTGAGAGTCATAGAGGCTCTGGAGGCGACCCTCTCTTGAAAATATTTCGTGATGGAATGTGATCAACACCGAATTCCGGGATAAAAAATTATTTTTATATGTCTCTGGGAGCTATCACCGGCGGTAGTGACTATTACCGGGCAATAGCGTTGAAATATGAGTCCTCATACCAATTTCTATCCCCAGAAGTACATAACATTCCTTATTCAGGTTTGTACTAATGCCCGACGATATCGAGCTATTGCTTGACAGTAATAAAATTGAATTTTGCACTCCAATCACTGTTCAATCCGCATGACAACGTGATATTGCTGTAACAAGACTATAACTAGGCGGTAGGTCTTATCGTTGGGTGGTAGTTAAACTTGAATTTCCTGCTTGTCTTCCTTCCTAATGTGTTGGGATGCGTTGTTGGCATAATGAGAGATCAAGTTATCTCCTGACGATAGTGGCTATCGCCGACTCTATCATCATTCTTGAGCTATTTATGACAACTTCCAAATTTAGTAAGGCTCCGACTGGATGTCGTCACACATCAAGTGCTATCATTGGGCGGTAGTGACTATCGCCGGCTGTAGACTGCGATATTAGACTTTGACTCGTCATTTTAGCTCGATACTTGTTGTACTTTCATGTCTTGTATCATATGAGAGTCCTGAAACGACACACTACTAATACACTTGCAAATATTGATCAAATACATACAAAGATTTGTTATTCTCAAGCAAAGGGAATGCCATATAGAATATGCTGACCTATGCTCCAACATCTAATTCCTATAATCTCCTTTTCCCTAGAAGGAATGGTAGGAAGTGCATGTGCACTTGAGGGAATGGTCGGACGAGAGGGTTTGACAATCTTACCCGCAGGATTAGATGTGTGAGTGGGAGGGGATCTATCAATAGATCTCATCCCAGGCATTCTCTTCTGCAGAGCCTCTACTATACGCGCTCGACTTGAGATCTCCCCTAAGTCCCTATAGTTATGAAGCTTAAACTGATCACTAATAGAGTATTGTAACCCGTTCAGATAATAGGACATTGTCATATCATCATCATCTTCTTGGAGGTTGAGATGAGACTAGAGAACGAGAAACTCATTTGTATATATGTCCACAGATAATTTGTTTTGTCACAGGTTGTGAAACCTGTGATAGAGGGTCTGTAAGTAATCAGGTGGAATGTATTTCTTATGCAACTGTGTTTTGAATTCTCCTTATGTGATAATCGGGGTCATGTATAAATTGAATCTAGAATGCTCTAACTGTCCCTATCAAACTAGAGCGGATCCCTTCAACTTTAGGGTAACATACATGACTTCTCCAGCTTGGGGAATTTTCTTCCAAGCCATGAAACGATCCATCCTATCACAACAAGCTAAACAACCTTCGGGCTTTAACCGTCCTTAAAAATTGCCAATCATCGCCGTTGATGAAGTGGTGCCCTAGGGTAATTTTGTTATAAATATGTGCAAGAGGGGGCTGCCAGTTTTTCATTGTAGATTTTGGAGAAGAATTATTCCCAAAATCCAGGGATTCTCTCACGCTGACGACTTCGTGAATCAATAGGAACTCATCGGTATTTTCCTGCTTCCCTTTTGTATCCCCCCCATCCATAGGACTATAGCCGCAACTTGCCCCCTTTTCCGTGCCTCCACCGATGCCCCGCAACCAAGGTTTCCCCATCCCGTCTTTGCAGCCTTGGGAAATCCATGTTTTCCTGCCCATTAACATACGCCATTGCCACCGTCGACCATTTATGTCCTCTTAGTCACCCTCATGCCATTCCCCATGGAAGATCCTTTGTTCCCCCAAAAGAAACTCCCATATAATACATAAATTGCCTACAGCCTGTCGAGTTCCTGTAGCCCAAGTAGTCTGATCTTCTTTTACAAAATCATCCCCGCTCATTTCAAAAACAACACTTGATGCTCAGTTTTCTCCCTTACTGAGACCTTCCCTCGAACATCCAAATTTCCCCTTTAAAAATCCTTTGTTCAGCCCCCACCAAACTTTTATTTTTCTCCTAGAGAATCCGTGCCTCAACACCTCTTAGCCCAGTTCAGACCCAGTCTAACAACCCCTTTCCTCCCCTTATAGAACTCCTCTCGACAACCACCGTACATCCACCATACAACATTCCTTCCTTCCCCGGACAACTGCCAACCACCTGCGAGTCACTGGATTTACATTGCAAGACAATCTCTCCTTCTTTAGCGAGTGTCTTATTGTTGCATGAAATTTTATTTTCAATATTAAAATATGGTGATATGAACTTATGCTCTTTGTGTTCTATAGCATTGTGGAATTTTGTTTTAGAATATTTTTGTGATTTGTAGGATCTGTTCGCTAACGCGCTAATGCTTTGTCCTCCACCCGAATAAAATCCTAAGCTCGCTTTGCCTAAATGAAATTATTTTGCCTTATTTTAAAATATCTGTGTGATTATTCTTTTATTACTATATTTGGATTTCTCTGTCGGGATTGCATGTGTGCTACGTATTATGTTCAAGGGTAATAAAATCATCTCCCCGCACTTCACAATATGATTGCTTGATTTCTGCCCACTCCCCACAGATTCTTTTTCCCGCCCAGCTTACTTCTAAGCTCCACCCACCTGTGAGCAGGATCCTAGGTTTTTTTGGTGGCATCTGTGATTACGTCAGATTCATCAATAGGAGATGTGAGCATCGAGATCATCCGAGGTATTAGTAGAAATAAAGAGGAGAAAATATTTAGATTATCTTATTCTTCCACATAGGGGGATATATATAACATTACAATAGACTCTTAGACACGGACAGACAAGATGAGACTAAATCCCTTACGCAAACAAATACTAATATAAATACTAAACTAATGCGTATATTCAACTCTCTCCCTCAAGTTGGGAATATATATTGATCATTCCCAACTTGTCGGTGTTGTCCTTGAAGTTGTCACTGCATAGTCCCTTGGTGAAAACATCGGCAAGCTGGTCAAATGAGTTCACAAATGGGGTACAGATATTCCCCTTGTCAAGGCGATCTTTGATGAAATGTCTGTCAATTTTCACATGTTTGGTTATGTCACGTTGTACTGGATTGTGCGCAATACTGATGGCTGCCTTGTTGTCACAGTAGATATTAACAGGTTTGTTCACCTGGAGACCCATATCTTGAAGAATAGTCTTCAACCACAACCCCTCACAAACTCCTTGTGCCATAGCCCTATATTCTGCTTCAGCACTTGAGCGTGCTATAACATTCTGCTTCTTGCTCTTCCATGATACAAGGTTGCCTCCCACAAATGAACAATACCCAGTGGTAGATTTTCCGTCTTCTTGACTACCAGCCCAATCAGCATCTGTAAACACTTCATCCTCCAACGATCAATTAGCTTTGAACAGAATCCCACGCCTTGGTGTCTTCTTGAGGTATCGCAACACCCTAAAGGCAGCCTGCTGATGACGTATAGAAGGAGAGTGCATAAATCTGCTTAGGACGCCCACTCCGTACGTAATATCAGGACGAATATGAGACAAATATATGAGCCTCCCAACCAATCGTTGGTATTTTGATGCATCCACTTTCGCCCCACTAGTATCCGCATCAATTTTATGATTAGCCTCAATTGGTGTGTCCACAGGGGCACACCCAAGCATCCCAGTCTCCTCCAGAAGGTCAAGTGTATACTTCCTTTGAGAGATGAAGATTCCCCGTCGAGACCTCACAACTTCAATTCCCAAGAAGTATTTCAGCTTCCCCAAATCTTTGACTTCAAATTCCTTGACCAGTTGTTTCTTCAGGTGACTAATCTCCTCCAAGTCATCTCCGGTAATGATGATGTCATCTACGTACACAATAAGAATAGAAACCTGTGCACCTTTCCTCTTGATGAAGAGAGTGTGATCAGTTTGACCTTGGGTGTATCCTAGCTGATTTATGGTCTTGTTAAATCGTCCAAACCACGCTCTCGGAGACTGTTTCATGCCATACAGAGATTTCTGCAGACGACAGACCTTCCCATTCGATCCTTCGGTAAAAAATCCCGGGGGAATATTCATGTAGACCTCCTCCAGATCACCATGAAAAATGCATTCTTGACATTGAGCTGCTGTAGCTCCCATCCACAACTCGCAGCACAGGAGAGAAGCACTCGAATTGAGTTCTTCTTAGAAACAGGAGCAAAGGTCTCCTGGTAGTCAATGCCTTGGGCCTGGGTATACCCCTGAGCCACCAAACGAGCTTTGTACCGCTCCACCACCCCATCTTGATTCTGTTTCACTGTGAAGACCCATCGGGACCCGATCATTCGCTTCCCAGGAGGAAGGATAGTGAGCTGCCAAGTTTCATTTTGTTTCAAGGCACGCAGTTTCTCCTCCATTGCCTGTTTCCACTCAAGTATCTGAACAGCCTCCTGCCATGTCTTAGGAATCATAATAGATGAAAGAGATGAGATAAAAGCTTTGTGGTCCTGAGAGAGGTGAGTAGCAAATTTAGTTGGCAATTGGGTGTTTGATGCCACCCCTTTTACCTATAAGACGAGCAAGAGGAACATGAAAGTCATCATCAGAATCTGGAGCAGAAACAGTCACCGGCATTGGCGGAACATCAACAGTCTGCACTTGCTCAACAGCCTTGGGACGACAAGAGTATGTGTATATAGGTGGAGCGGAAGGGGAAGAAACAGGGACAGTAGTCAGACTATTGGAAGGGGAAATATGAGGAGTGATAACAAGTGGAAGAGGAGAGTCGACAATCGGAAGAGGAGAGTCGACAATCGGAAGAGGAGAGTCGACAATCGGAAGAGGAGAGTCGATGGTCTCGTCACTGTTACTACTTGTCTCCCCCTGACGAGGACCAAAGTACGACTTCCCCCTCACGGAATGTAACATCAACAATGCAATAGTCGCGACGAGTCGGAGGGTGATAACACCGATATCCTTTGGTGGTAGGAGAGTACCCAACGAAAACACATCGAATGGAACACGCATCCAGTTTATCACGGTGCAGGGTATGAACGTGGACAAAACAGACGGAACCAAAGATACGAGGAGCAATATGAGAGGTGTGGACGATGTGGTTCTTGGTGAGACGGGCGAGGGGCGTATCATAGGAGATGGAACGGGAGGGAAGACGGTTGATGAGATGCGCAGCCGTGAGAACTGCATCACCCAAGTAGGATTTGGGAAGGTGCATAGCAAGAAGTAAACACCGAGCCACCTCCAGCAAGTGCCTATTCTTCCGTTCGGCAACCCCATTTTGAGTGGAAGTGTGGACACATGTGGTTTGATGAATGATGCCATGATTGGCAAGATAGGCCCCAAACGCCCCCCGGTCATCATATTCCCCACCATTATCACTACGAAACACACGAATCGTGCCACCAAATTGTTGGGCCATCATCTTATGAAAGGACTGAAAACAGGAGAGCACGTCACTTTTATTTTTAAGCAGATAAAGCTACGTAGTGCGAGAGTAACAATCAATAAACGTAACAAACCATTTATAACCAGATAAAGATAACACTCGAGATGGACCCCAAACATCAGAATGAATAACATCAAAAGGACATAAACTAGGAGCAGACAGATGGCTAATACTTTGACAAACATGCTTAGATTGTTCACATGTGTCGCAAGAAAACGACCGAATTAAATGATGAAAAGCTGGAAATAGTTTAGTAAGATAAAAAACAGAAGGGTGGCCATGGCGCTGATGCAGCAAGTACAGTCCGCCAACGTTCGTACCACTGCCAAGCGTCCGCCTCGTATCCAGATCCTGAAACACACAAACATCAGGATAAAATGTTACATAGCAGTTTAAAGAGGTAGTTAAGTGACTAATGGAAAGCAGATTGCGAGGAAAAGACGAGCCATGCAAAACAGAGGACAGTGATAGGTCGGGAGAACAAGTAACAGTCCCTTTACTAGCAATGGCTGAGAGAGAGCCATTAGCAGCAATAACCTTATCAAACCCAGAAAGGGGAGTATATGAGGTAAAACCTGATGCAAAGCCAGCCATGTGGTCGGTCGCACCTGAGTCGATAATCCACTCGGAAAGAGTAGAGGACACAACATGAACACTGGACAGACCTGAAGTAGCAACAATAGCATGAGAATCAGCAGGTGTAGAGTCTGTGTGGGAACGCAACAGACGGCGGAAAGCCTCTAATTCAACAGCAGATAGGCCCTGGGGGCTATCCTCCAGAACCTCAGTAGAGTGCGCAGAAGACTGAGAGCGATCACCAGAGTGACGACCACCACCACGGTATCCACCACGACCACGAGAACCAGAGCCCCGACCACCAGGGGCAAGGTGTGGGTGCAGACGAAAGCAATAGTCTTTGGTATGGCCCTTCCTCCCACAATGACTACAAATAGGAGGTGGTCCGCGAGACAGCCCGACGGGCGCAGAGTGATCAGTAGGGGGGACAAGAGTGCGACGACGATTCTCATCACTGAGGAGCATGCCGAAGGACTCCCGAAGAGAGGGCAGTGGCTCACGATGGAGGACATGCAGGCGAACAACGTCAAACTCCATGTTGAGCCCCATAAGGAAGACATGAACCCGGAATCGATCTTTATCCTTCTGAAGGGCCACCGCATCAGCAGTGCAAGCCGCATTAAATGTGTTGAAGAAATCCAGCTCCTGATATAGGCGCTTAAACTTCGAATAGTAGGCGACAACAGTCATATTCCCTTGCTTCAGCTCCAGAACACGGCGAGTGAGCTCATACACTTGCATCGAATTGCTGGCCTGAGAGTAAGTATCACGGGCCCTTGCCCAAATATCATAAGCAGAGTCCAACAACATATAACTGCGATACACCTGAGGGGACATCGAATGCAGTAACCACGAGACAATCAACGAATTATCCGAATCCCATTTTCTCCATGAGGTATCGGCACGAGGTGGCTCAACGGTGGTACCATCAATGAGTCCATATAGCTGGTGACTGCGAATAGCATGTTGGGCCGTACTGGACCATTCCAGATAATTTTTGCCATCCAAGGCAATAGTAGTAATCTTCAACGAGCCAGAGTGTCCAAGACTCCGTGGAGGATCGCCAGAGGAACCGAGAAGAGTACCAGATTGAGGACTAGGGGAGATGTCGGATTGATCCTCCATCAGAGAGAATGCAAAGCTCACAGCAAACGAAAGCACATCCTATGAGTGTCCCTTAGATATCGATGCCGAAAGGAACACCGGAGGATGTGAGCACGGTGTCTCCGGTAGCCCCTATGGAGGACAAAACAATCGGCTTGAAGGAACGAAGGGAGATGCGGAGGCGGTTGGTGCGGATGGAACGGGTGTCGGCTGGACCGGGCTATGCCAGCGAGCGACGGGGAGCGGGATGAGCGCGAGCGGGCTAGGGCTATGCCAGCGAACAGCTGGATGCGGGAGCGGAAGGGTGCGAGCGGCTAGGGCTACGCCAGCGAGTGACGGGCTTGCGAAGGGCGAGCGACGGAGTAGAGTGGGATCGGGAGCGAGCAGCGGGGTTACGCCAGCAAGCGCGAGCGAGAGAGCGGAATCGGGAGCAATCGGGTTCCTCGCCTCTGATACCTAGTAGAAATAAAGAGGAGAAAATATTTAGATTATCTTATTCTTCCACATAGGGGGATATATATAACATTACAATAAACTCTTAGACACGGACAGACAAGATGGGACTAAATCCCTTACGCAAACAAATACTAATATAAATACTAAACTAATGCGTATATTCAACTGTATTGTGTCACACGAGTTCATAGCCACGTCGGACGGCCTGACATGCCGATACTTGGTTCCTTGGAGAGGACGTCCTCACACCAATGATATTTTTATAGCCCCCCAAGCTTGATCGCGTTGCCCCTGGACTTCGACTACAACATGACCATCTCCATTCATCAAAGATGAAGACTTTTTAGTTGGGGGGAATTGATGGAGAACATTCCTCACCTTCAGATAATTACGAGGGACCCACTTTTTGTCTATTCGCGCAAGAGTGCTTGATCGGATTCGTGATCCGATTCCGCAGATGCATCCGGATCTTTACTTGCATATTTTTTTTCATATATTACATTGCTATGTCCATTTATTATTTAGTTAGATCGGACCCCTTATATTAACAATTCATCCTAGTCGTCGATTTAAGGTTGCCCTAGTTTCTTTTGTTATAAATATGTTTTGGGGGGCTTCCATCGGTCGATGCCGACACCCAGTCACTATCCCACCTTCCCTCCACCGCATAACTCCTTTCGGTATCTCCATTGCAGCCTTCCATCCCACTTACAAAGAACCTCCCACTTCTCCTTCTCACATCCTCATCCCAGTCATACCGGAAACTCGCCAGCCTGACTCTTCCCTTCCCTGCATCCTTGTTACAGTTGACCACACTGCTTTCCTCTGTCTCTAGCGCTGCAAACCTCCAACTCCAACCCTACATTCCTCCTCCAACGTCACGGCCTCTGTCTGCCACACCGCAATCCTCCACTTCTAGCGCCGCAAGCTTCCAACTCCAATGCCACAGTCACCTTCTTCTCATACCACAACCTTCTCAAAAATCCCTACATCGGGATTTGTTTCCCTCTCCCTATTTCCACACCACAACCAACCTATTCCTGGACACTTCATACAATCAACCTTATTT
Source organism: Platanthera zijinensis (assembly GCA_039513925.1). Classification (NCBI taxonomy): domain Eukaryota; kingdom Viridiplantae; phylum Streptophyta; class Magnoliopsida; order Asparagales; family Orchidaceae; genus Platanthera; species Platanthera zijinensis. The sequence continues at coordinate 192,897,118 of CM077078.1, forward strand.
TGATTCCCTAATCCCTTGCATTTGATCCACCCATGTCAGATTCATGTCAGTTTGCATTTGAAATGTTAGATTCTGGATTGGGGGTGGGGGATATATCAGAGATATTTTATAATGTTAGATTTTAATATTTAAATAAATTTATTCATATATATACACATTTTTTGTAAATACGCACAAATGTGCTTATAATGCATGTTTATGAATTGCACAATAAACATATAATATATGTTTTAAATTACACGAGAAAGAGGCGTCAATCACAGTAAACGACATAAAAACATCAAATGAGAGCGAGTCGAGAAAGTAGTCGAAGCTAGGCGCAGAGAGATGCACGAAATGAAGCACATTACAAAATATTGCCGCTTGGTCACTTAGAAGAAATAGAGAATTATTTTTAATACTCGCTGATATATCGGCCTTGAAATATCGTTGATATATTGGCCTTGAAATATTGTCAATATATCGAGTACACCAATATTTCGGGCATTATTTTCGGAAACAACATATTTTTGCTTAAAATGTCGATGTCGTTGCGTTTTCTACCCAAAATATTTATGTCAGGCATGTAACCCGACATCTACAACACGGACCCCTGCAACCTCCCAAACCTCCAGGACTTGCTGATCTCGCTACACTCAACAACCACCCTCGAACACAACTCCACCTTCGCCACCGGATCTGTAATATGCATCAGTCCTTGATTGTCATTGTTGTAACTTTCAATTAGTGTGGGTTTTGTATTATCTTTTCTTCGTTATGTTAATATGAATTCGGGCTTAATGCTTGAAAGATATTTCTCTCTATATTATCTTGCCTAGAAAACTACTTGTGGCTTATAGGGATTCATTGTTTGTGCGCTCTAACGGTAACCCTCTGAGTAGAGGGAACCAACATTTATTCTCCTCGAATTAAATTGCGCTGTCTTAAGAATTAATTGCTAGTGATTTAAATCTTTTATTAATGGCTATCTCCTTTCAGATTGTGAGTTATTTGGATCCATCATTTTAAGTCCAATAGGGCCACTCTCCCCCAACGTTACATGTAGAGTTGCATGTCACCACTACCTTACCCTACAAATCTTTCCATTGATGGAAGGATCGCCGGACCTTGGGAGGGTCTCCGGTAGCAGCGTTAGAGCTGGGAGAGGTGATGTCAGGCTACAAACCATAGATACTTAAAAATGGTCTACGTATCGACTCGAACGCGCACCGGATACGGGAAACGCCCGGAAACGCGTTTCCGAAACTCCAGGAAACGCATTTTTTTAAAAATAAATATATTTTATTTTTGGAATCGCGTATCCCGCAAGGGGGATACGCGATTCCATGAGATATAGAGCTCGCATATTTCATTTTACGCATTAGGTTTTCTTGTTCTGCTCCCGATCCCGCCGGCGTTCCGCTCCCGATCCCGCCGGCGTTCCGCTCCCGATTCCGCCGATCCCGTAGGTACTCCTTCTTCTCCTCCTGCTTCTTCTCCTTCTGCTTCTTCTCCTCCTCCTCCTCCTTCTTGTTCTCCTGCTTCTTCTTCTTCTTCTTTTCCTGCTTCTCCTTCTTCTCCTCCTTCTCCCGCTTCTTCTTCTTCTCCTGGTTTTTCTTTCTGTATCATATTAATATCCAATATATGCCTAAAAACATTGCTAAGTACGACTACATCATATTAAAAACGTTTCCCGTATCCTAATTTTTTTAAAAATCACGTTTCCCGTATCCGTTTCGTATCGTATCTCGTATCCCGTTTCCATCCCCATGCTACATAGATGTCAGGAGTTGGGAGGTAAAATGAGCAGTCGATGGTTCTATGGGAGCGAGAACGACGTGGCTACACTGAACGGCTTCAAACAGAGAAATTGATCCTTTATTCAAAGAGTTTTCCTGGTTGTTGTTCACGATGGGGAAAATAAATTTTTACAAAGAATACGGTTTTAGGAATTTTAATAAAGGTGGTTAATGGAAATAAATGAGGAGGATTCTAAGGATTTTGGGGATGATTTTGAAGTGTTTAACCATTTGAACTTCCAAGTGTTTAGCCTTTTGAAGCCCAAACTGTGTCAAAATGAAGTCAAAAGACGTAGACAGAGGTAGGAGTCTCTATTTTCTGGAGGTAGTTAATTAGATGTTTTCTGGAGGCAGTTAATTAGATAGGGGGATTTTTGCATGGAAGGTGAAGATGGTTTAAAGGTAGTGACTGGATGGCCCTAGGAACGTGGAAATAGAGGTGGAAAGTGAAAATGCGGAATGAGATGTGATTATTGCTCTAGAGGGGCGTGGAAAAAAATAACATAAGGATGCATCCCAAGTAACATCAATTCTCCCATGGTTGAAGGAGCTCTATCCCATCAGGATTGTGATGTGTCCTGCTACTAGAATGCCTGGCTGTTGATTTGATGATGCTTTGCTACCCCTACTGCTGAATAACTGGGAAATGAACAAACTCCTGGATAAATCTAAAAATGAAATGAGGTGTGGGAAACTTTGAGCTAGGGTATGTAGTGGTACAAAAGACAGATCCTTTGCTGCAACTCATGACTTGCAGACACTCTTTCCTAAAACTTGTAAGAAACCACTCTCCTTTGAAAAAATATAACCCCTCGTGATATTACTAACCATGAAATTATTGTTTTCCAAAATGCTCGCCAGCATTAGTTGTAATTAACAATGAGAGCATCGAAGAGATAAGAATAATAAAGTTAGAGAGAAAGAAGATTGAAGAAGACAAGATGTAAATATAATCAATATGTGGAATCATTAAATCATATTGCATCATATGCTTTCCTGCTAGACACCTATGAGGGTCTAATAAACCAAGATTAACCCTCTCAATGATATCACCCTCTAGAGTTAGACTACTGCTATAAAATTTAAAATCAATCCCAAATCTACCTTTTAAATATTTCTTGAGAAATTTCTTAAAGCACATGCCCTCACGAGGAATGAAAATCCTAGGGATCATTGCTATTCCCCTAATATGAATTTTCCTTAACAAATATTTAATATGACGATAAAGATCTGTGTGCGTATCTAGACTCAGAGGATCGTGAAGTACAATAAGAGTGCGGTCACCAAATACAAAGTCAATATAATGTGAAGACTCTAATGTCAACAATAAGTGACCATCAAGTATAACGTTTGCGGGATCAAGAGTATGCGACTGCAGTAGCCTAGGAGAGCCAAAGATATCGAGACCGAATATGTGTCTTCTAAGGTGAGTGATTCACCATTATCAAACTCTTCTTCTTGGAGTATGCTATCAAGAAGAAACTCGGTTAGTGAAAGGGGCATTGCAATGGAGACAAGTGGAGTTGGTGGATCAGTAGAGATTATAAGATGAGAAGGATCTATGATCATAGAATTAGGGGTAGCGGTGATGATGCTACACGCAGGCCTATCAATATTTTAAAATTGAATATTCAAATTTAAAATACTGATAGGTAAATCTGGAAGAAGTGATGTTGGGCGGTGGGAAGTTAAATGAGCAACCAACAGTTCTCTAGTTGCGAGAACGTTACAAATGCACTAGATGGCTTTAAATAGAGAATTGATTTGGTGTAAAGCATTTTCTAGGCTAAATTTCACGAGGGGGAGGGTTAGTTTTTATGGAGAATAGAATTTTTTGGTGTTTTTATAGAGGTATTTAATAAAAATAAAGGAGGAGGATTCTAAAAGTTTTTTGCGGCTGATTTTGAAGTGTTTTAGCCTTTTGAGATTCTCTATTAATTTTGAAATTTAAATATTAAATAACAACAACACTCAAGCCTTTATCCCACTATAGTGGGGTCGGCTATATGGATCCTTTGTCTCCATTGCGCCCTAACTTATATGTCATAATCTCACTAATGCCTAAGTACATCACGTCTTTCCTTATAGTTTCATTCCAAGTCTTTATTGGTCTACCACTCCCTCGTTTAATATGCCTAGTGACTAGACTCTCACAATGCCTAATAGGTGCCTAATGGTCTCCTTTGTACGTGTCCAAACCATCTTAGTTGAGCTTCTTGCATCTTCTCTGCAATTGGTGCTACTTCTGCCTTATCCCTGATACATTCATTCGTAATTTTATCCAGTCTTGTGTGTCCACATATCCACCTAAGCATTCTCATTTCCACAACTGTCATTTTTTGCTCATGTACACAATTAACTGCCAAACACTCAAAACCATAAAATGTCGCTAGTCTAATTGTAGTACAGTAAAACTTGCCCTTAATTTTTAATGGTAATTTATGATCACATAAGATCCCTGATGCGCCCCTCCATTTCAATTAACCCGCTTGGATTCTATGTGTCACATCTTTATCAATACCTCCATCATTTTGAAGTATCAATCCAAGATATTTAAAACACTCACTACGGGAAATATCTTAATCACCCAACTTAATAATGAAGTCATTCGTCCTTCTTGCACTGCTAAATTTAAGCTTCATATACTCCGTCTTTGCCCAGCTCAACCTAAAACCCTTTCTTTTCTAAGTGACTCGCCAAGATTCAAGTTTTGCATTTACACCTTCGCGGGTCTCATCGACCAAAACGATATCATCCACAAACTATAAACACCAAGGTATTGCTTGTTGGATATGTCCGGTGAGCTCATTTAAGATAAGGGTAAAGAGATAAGGGTTTAAGGCCGAACCTTGATGTAAGCTAACAGTGATAGAGAATTCTTGTGTTAATCTCACTAATGCTTAATAGGATCCGTATAGCCGACCCCACTATAGTGGGATAAAGGCTCGAATGTTGTTGTAATCTCACTAATGCTTAATCATCATTTAGATTAATTTGATGACTCTTTTCATTCATAGTCTTTAGGTCTTATTGATCGGTCATGTCAATAGGCCATACAAACGAGCACGATAAAACACACATAAACACAAATAACATGCGGAAAATAAAATAAACGTTCATGGAAAGTACGCGTGATGCATATGCTAATAAAAATAAAATAATGATGCAATGAAGCGACGCAAATTGCATCAATTCCTTCCGACTTCAAAGATCTCAACCTTGTAGAAAATATAATGAAGCTTGCATGTAGAAAGTCCAAACGTTGATCTGACATATGCTCTGTTACCTCCCCGTTGCTGAATAATCAAGACCAGAGCAAACTCTTCCAAGATAAGTCTGTAAAGTAAACAAGGTGTAGGAAACTTCAGGCTGTCATAGGTAGTAGGACAAAGGACAAATCTTTGTTCTAGATCATGACCTGTAGGCAAACCCTCGTTCCTGAAAGATGCAGGAAATCAATCCCCATTGGAAAAATATAACCCTCATTGGTAAAATCAACAATGATATTATAGTTTTTCAAAGATATTTACAAACTGTTAGTCATAATATTATGCAAAATATTTAAATAATAATAACAACAAAAACACTCAAGCCTTTATCCTACTATAGTTGGGTCGGCTATATGGATCCTTTGTCGCCATTGTGCCCTATCTTTTGTCATAATCTCACTAATGCCTAAGTACATAATCTCACTAATGCCTAAGTACATCATGTCTTTCCTTATAGCTTCATTCCAAGTATTTATTGGTCTACCCCTCCCTCGTTTAACATGCCTAGTGACTAGATTCTCACATCGCCTAACAGGTGCCTCTAATGGTCTCCTTTGTACGTGTCCAAACCATCTTAGACGAGCTTCTCACATCTTCTCTACAATTGGTGCTATTCCTGTCTTATCCCTAATACATTCATTCCTAATTTTATCCAGTCTCGTGTGTCCACACATCCACCTAAGCATTCTCATCTCCGCAACTCCTATTTTTTACTCATGTACACAATTCACTGCCCAACACTCAGAACCGTAGAGCATTGCGGGTCTAATTACAGTACGGTAAATCTTGCCCTTAAGTGTTAGTGGTACTTTACGATCACATAAGATCCCTGACGCGCCTCTCCACTTCAACCAACCAGCTTGGATTCTATATGTCACATCTTTATCAATACCTCCGTCTTTTTGAACTATCGATTCAAGATATTTAAAACACTCAATACGAGAAATATCTTGATCACCCAACTTAATAACGAAGTCATCCGTCCTTCTTGTACTGCTAAATTTAAGCTCCATATACTCCTTCTTTGCCCTGCTCAACCTAAAACCCTTCTTTTCTAAAGTATCTTAGCAAGATTCAAGTTTTGCGTTCACACCCTCGCGCATCTCATCAACTAAAACGATATCATCCACAAACAATAAACACCAAGATATTACTTGTTGGATGTCTGGTGAGCTCATCTAAGATAAGGGTAAAGTGATAAGGGCTTAAAGCTGAACCTTGATGTAAGCCAACAGTGATAGGAAATTCCTGTGTTAATCCTCCAGATGTCCTCACCCTTGTCTCTGAATTTGTATACATATCTTTGATTATGTCAATATATGAAACATTTACACCTTTATTTTCTAAGACTCTCCATAAGATCTCTCTTGGAACTATCATAAGCCTTCTCAAGTTCAATAAACAACATATGCAAATCTTATTTTCTTTCTCGATAGTTGTCAATGAGTCTCCTCAAAAGATGTATAGCTTCTATGGTCGGCCTCCCTGGCATGATTCCAAATTGATTCCCCGCGATGTTAGTCTCTCCTCTTACTCTTCTTTTTATTACTCGTTCCCATAGTTTCATGGTATGACTCAGAAATTTAATTCCTCTGTAATTAACACAATTTTATATATCTCCTTTATTCTTATACAGAAGTACCAAAATATTTTCTCTCCTTTAATCTATCATCCTCTTTGACTTCAGTATTTTATTGAAAAAACATGTAAGCTACAAAATTTCTTCATTTCCTATATATTTCCATACTTCGATGGGTATATCTTCTGGCCCAATCGTCTTTCCATTTTTCATCTTATTTAGAACATCTTTTACCTCTGATATTTGAATTTTACGATAAAACGTTATGTTCCTATACTTCTTTGATTTACATAACTTTTCCAAGTTCAATTCATTGTCTTTTGTTTCATTATAGAGTTGACAAAAGTATCTTTTCCATCGCTCTTTAATATCCACATTATCTGTCAAAATTATATCTGTCTCGTCCTTTATGCATTTTACTTGACTTAAATCTTGTCTTCTTTTCTCTAGCTCGAGCAATTTTATATATGCCATGCTCTCCATCTTTGATTTTTAGTCGCTTATAAAATTCTTTATAAGTTTGACTTCTTGCTTTACTTACTGTCTGTTTAGTTTCTTTTTTGGTGACTTTATACCTGACTAAATTTTTATCATTCCTACAAGCGTATAGTGATTTATAGCTGACCCTCTTTGTCCTCACTTTGTCTTACACTTTCTCTTTCCACCACCAAGATTCTTTATTTGGGGGCACACTACTTTTTGATACTCCAAGTGCGTTCTTTCCACTTATCCTTAAATATAAAGACATAACTTCCTATGAGACATTAAGACCAACATAAGGGTCATCAACTAGTTGTTTCATAACTACCGTCTTGAAACCAACCTGTTTTTTCATCTTCAAGTTACACCACTGAATTTTTTGCAATATTTTTGTTCTTGTCTTAAATTTATTATATTTAATTTGTACATCTAATACCACTAACCTATGTTGTGTTATCAAACTTTCTCCTTGTATGACTTTGCAATTCTTATAAATCATTTTATCCATTTTGCGAGTCATAAAATAATCAATTTGTGACTTATTTGATTCTGGTATGACTATGCAAAATATTTAAATGATCAGTAAAAATCAGAGTATCAAAAAGACAAGTGTAACAAAATATGAGAGAGGGTTGATCGAAAAAGCAAGGTAAGAAGAAAGGCATGAAGTAAACATGATCAACCTGTTGAATCATTAAATCATATTGCATCGTATGCTCTCCTGCTAGATACCCACGATCGTCAACTAAATCAAGATCAACCATCTCATTGATATCACCCGCTTGAGCCTGACTAGAGCTACAAAATTTAAAATTTATTCCAAAACTACTATTTAAATTTTCTAGAGAAATCCTTTAAAACGTGTGTCCTTATTATGAGTGAACTTCTTAGGGGTTCTCTTTATCCTCAAAACACAAATCCTCCTAAATATATCGATAATTCAAGAATAGAGTTTGTCAGGCACGTTTATACTTAGAGGATATTGGATGTAATAAGGATGTGATCATCAAATACAAAGTCAGGATAATACGATGACTCCAATATCAATGGCAAGTGATTATCACACATAATGTATGCGAGTTCAGGGGCATGCAACTGCAATAGTTTAGGGGAGTCAGTAAATGTGGAGTTCAAATCCGGGTCATCTAAGACGAGTTACATGTGGCTATCATGTTCTTCAACGTGGAGCAGGGGCTCAGCAAGGAACTTAATAGTTAAAGGGGGCATTGCCATATAGGTAAACAAAGTCGACGGATTAGTCGAGATGAAGGATTAGGAGGATCTATGCTCATCATAGAAGTAGGGGTAGTGGTGATGATGTTAGACGCAAGCCTATAAGTAGACCTAAACATAAGTTCCACTATACGATACTGAGTCAGACTAGTCTGGTAAATTGTAATGCTTGTGTATTATCGCTTCAAAGTTGTTTATCGAGGTGCACAATCCGCTCATGTCTTGCTTTATATTAGTAAAGAGGATCTCGGTCCCTTTTTATCAAGTTCTTAGTACGCTGATCTAGGCCATGCACCCTATTCTCTACCTAATTGACTTGATTTTCAATTTTAATTTTTATAAAATACGAAAAATATTTTAATGCCAAACAAGTTTCATTTTTTGACTCTAAAGAGCATAGTTATTTTTTAAATAAATATCTTAATTGAATTATTATTTTTTTGTTCAACAAATCTTGAAACGTAAATCAATTTTTTTTTAACAAACGTAATGTTTGATTCATGATAGGAGTGAATCAAACTGCTTCAATAACAAAATTGTGTAACCCAGAAATAAGATTTATATCAAAACACTAAATTTGAGATATTTTCAAATTATTTGACACAAACAAGACTTTCATGAATAATATCATGCGATAAGTGATCTAGAGGTTTCAAACACGCATAAGGAGGCTAACATTCAAGCATATAATAAGCATGAGTTAATGTTTTGCAAATATGAAATTACAGAAATGAAAACATGAGATATGGATAAGTTGTCTTCGTTAGGAGCATGCATTGTGGGGGTCGTCGACCTTCGGAAGGGTCTCCAGAGGAAACATCCTGTGCTAAGGGGTTCGATTCCTGCGACTGGGAAGAGGGATCGACAAGTTGGGCGAAGATGCAATGACTACTGGTATTGGAAAGGCAGAGGAGCTTCACAAAAAGGAGAGCATGTGTTGAAGTATTAGTATGATGGTGTACGAATCATAAATAAGCAAGCAAATGAATATCAACACTACCCACAAATGATGAGAAAAAAATTACAAAAAGATATGATGCAAGCAAGAAAATAATTACAAATTCACCAAAGAATAATTAACCAACTTAGAACTCATACAACTATAAAGTAGGAGTCTTGGTGGACTTTCCCAGGGTCGAGATTGAAGTAGACACTGAATTCTGGGCTCCCAATAGTGCTTCGGGCGGATGGATAACACAAATAAATGATGGAAATAGAACAGTTGGATGATAACCCGTGACTCTATGAAGCTGCAGGACTGCTGTAAATAGCCAAGTAATGGTAGCAGAGGTGAGGGAGTGAAATTATAGGATGAGAAAAATGCATCTACTGTATGAGAGTGGGACTGAGCAGGGATTTGTGGAGTTCCGGTGGTTATTGGAGGGAATCAACAAGGATCTGGAGGGGTGGGTGGGGTGGGGGAGGGATGGGAAGTTCCAGGTGGCTGTTAGTGACTTCGAGGAGCTGGAGGGGTGGGGGAGGGATGGGAAGTTCCAAGTGTCTGTTAGTGACTTCTGGGTGATCGGGAGGGCTTTGGTTGAGTTTAGAAAGGTTGGAGTGTAGAGAGATGAGTAATGGAGAGTAGGAAATGATGGAGTTATGGGCAAATGAAGGAAGTGTGTCTGGTTGGAAATAATGAGGGAGTTGAGGTGAGAGAATGTGAGAGAATTATGGAGAAATGGGCCTATTTTGTTGGAGATAGTTGTAGTGTAGTAGTGTTAGTGGGGGAGGGTAGTTATGGTGGTTCTGTGGTAGTGGGGGTGGAGGCTGGCCGGAGGTGCTTCCCGGCTATCACCAAAAAACGGAAAATGTAAGGAATTTTATTTAGGGGATTTTTGTGTGTGTGTGTGTGTGGGGGGGGGGGGGGAGGGGGGGAGAGATTTCTTCCAACTTTGGTACTCGGATTTTACCGCTTTGGCACCGGGTGATCGAAAGGAGTAATCTCTTCTTCACTCAATCTTTTAATCCCTCCAGATTCCCCCTCTATCTTTATTTATAGACTATGAGGACATCATGGAGCATCATGATTCTCAGATGATAATGGCGATCCGCATAAAATTAACGGCTTCAATCGTCGTGTAGGCTAATGTGTGTCATGATCCCCATCACAAACCCACTTGCACCACCCGCCAAAAAGAAGCAGGGTTTAAATGTGTACCCATAGTTTATAACCCACCTCAACATCTTATATGATGTCGACGATAGTGGAAAAGGCATACCAATTGCCACTACTTGAGTTAAGGATTTCTACCGAGTGTGAATCGTCTTAGTAATTGAAGAGTAGGACTCACAAGCCTCAAGTGAAGCCTGAAGACACATGGATAGGGATCAACAACCAATCCTACACCACATCTTGTAAGAGTCAATAATATTCAGTAAAGTGGATGAGTTGTGGTTAGGGGTGAAATGCCACTCGAACCCAAAGCTAGCTGGTTCTCCCCGAAATGCATGTGGCGCAACAATTGACTGGACATCTAGGGGTAAACCACTGTTTCGGTGCGGGTCGCGAGAGCGGTACCAAATCAAGGCAAACTCTGAATACTAGATATGACCCCAAACAAGGGTCAAGGTCGGCCAGTGAGATGATGAGGGATAAGCTTCATCGTCGAGAGGGAAATAGCTCGGATCACCAGCTAAGGCCCCTAATTGACCGCTCAATGATAAAGGAGGTAGGGGTGCAGAGACATCCAAGGGGTTTGCCTAGAAGCAGCCACCCTTGAAAGTGTGCATAATAGCTTGTTGATCAAGCGCTCTTGTGTCGAAGATGAACGGGGCTAAGCGATCTACCAAAGCTGTGGGATGTAAAAGTGCATCGGTAGGGGAGAGTTCTTCCTTAGAGGGAAGCACCCGCGCAAGCAGGTGTGGACAAAGCGGAAACGAGAATGTTGGCTTAACTATAGAAGAGCACTACCTATAGGCAAGGGTCCTTGTTGGTTAACTATTTTGTTGACATACGTTGGCAAAATAATTGATTGATAGCAAGACTCCCACGACTCAACCAGTTTCAGTACATCACCTATAGATGACGACCAACACCATCAAATTAGATCATTCAGGATCCCTAAGTGACAGCATGATTCCTCCCATCTTTAGTTTACCTCGAGAGTCCTATAAAAAGAAAAGGGGAGCACTGTGAAGGTGATCCAGAATTGAACAACTCTATAGTCAAGAGATCTCATCTGACCTCTCATTAGACTGTTATTCCCTTCTTGTTTATCTCATTCTTCTTGGTAACATTGTACTCAGAAGCTAGGGACTTTAATTCAAATAAAGGGGGGTTTTCTCTTTTTCTTACCTTCAGTCAGGAGTAAAATTTGAGTGGATCTCCACAAAAAAGGGGGGTTTTCTCTTTTTCTTACCTTCAGTCAGGAGTAAAATTTGAGTGGATCTCCACAAAAATTGGGATTTAATAGTAGACATGTTCTCATGTATTTACAGAATCAAGTTAAATCATCTTTTGCTATTAAAAAGTCATGTTCATGACCACCTGATGACGATCGACGACACACACGTTTATTCCTGCAGGAGGCGGTGATCGACGACTTATTTGAGTGATCCGAGTCCGCGGATGCGCCCGGGTGGTCGTTCTGAGTCGATTTGATATATTAGTTTATGTATTTCATGTTGTATTTGGCACCCGATCGGACCAAACTTTATTAGCCGTCCGATCAGGGTGCCCTAGTTTTATTTTCCCTCTTTCCCTATATATATATCCATGCGTGTGGCAGGAATTAGGGATCAGAAGTTGCCTCTAGCAACCGACGGTACTCCCTCAGTGGATTCTGATTGGTCTTGTTTGTGCGCTCCTCCCCTTGCAACCCTCCCTCTTCGATGAGCCCTCCCATCCCCGACACTGCCACTCCACCGTCTCCTAACACCCCGACGACCTCCAACGTTCCAACGCCAGCCACTCCAGCAGCCGTTTTCCCCCCAGCCGGACCCATCCCTCCTCGGAAAATCCCGCACCCGTCTATTTCCACGTTCACTCAGCTCGCCCCACCCTCCGCCAGCCTTCCTGCTCCCACCCTCACCTCCGATCCACCATATAGACACCACCCGCACCCTATCCAACGGCCCTGCCTGCAGCTCCCCTTCCCCTACAGCCCTCACCTTCCAGATCTACCACAAGATCCACTCATGCATCCCACTTGGAGAGCCAATTCCCGAGCCAAGATCGCCTACCCTTCCTTCGGCTTCCCATCCCTATTCCCGCCACCACACGCACGAGCAAATTGCGGTATGGATGTTTTACTTTGTGTTGTTTCACTTGTTTGCTTTGGTAATGCACTATTTCTATGGGGTTTAATTTTCTTTAGTGTTTGTAATCCTAATTCATCGTTTAACTTGCGGGACGCATTCGGTTTGCTTGAACGGAATTACGTCTCGTCTCGTTGGTTAATTATAATTATTCTGTATTCATCATCACCTGTTTTCAATTGTGCAAACTGTTGATTAGAACTTTGCTAAATTTTATTACTTGTTGATGATCTTGATCCAGACTTTTACCTCATGTTTGTACAGACATTGCATTAGATTGCATTTTCATTTATTGAAGTCTCTGTCCGCCTACCACTGCATCATTTGGTATCAGAGTCAGGTTTTAGTCACGTTTTATGCTATGTAGTGGTAGGTTGTTTCGAACTCCGATGTCTTAATAAAACGTCACTGACGATCGGGACGCCAGTTTGAATTCGGACATGGCGCCCGCGGAGTTTCAACGCCAAGTCCTCGAGCAATTTATAACCATTATGAATGACATCGCTAGTGTCAACACTAGAGTCGATCAGTTAGGAGCCCTTAGAGGTCCATCCCTAGCGCCTCGTTATGAGGAGCCTTTGGACAATCTACGGGACGACCCACCTCCGCTTGATTGAAGAACGAGAGAGCTCTCCTCGGAGAGGGACTCCCGAGCCTGCATATGATTATCGTCGGGCCCCGTTCCGATGGGAACCCCTGTCCTCCTTATGAGCTGCGACTGCCACCTGCTCGCAGAGGTTGTGGCCCACCTGCACGACACGAGTATGGTCCTGAAGAGCCTTACAATGATTTTTTAGCGCCTCACCGTGAAAACACCCCGGCTGAGGATGACCTTATTCGACGCCTTCGTATTGATGTGCCATCCTTCGACAATTATCTGGACCCGAAGGCTTTTAGCGACTGGCTCCTGGATATGGATCACTTGCGAAGATGTTTTGGATTAACGTGGAGTGATCGTTAGAGAGAGATGAATATTATCCCATCGCTCGTTGGGCCGAGATGAAGCAGCGGTTGAAGCACAAATACCTTCTCGCATCGTATCGAGATCAGCTCCTCGACCAAATCTATGCACTGCGGCAAGGATCACTTTCCGTTGCCGATTTCATGACACGATTCGACGAGTTGGTAGTGAGGAGTGATATCCTTGAGGAGCCTATCACGACCGCTTCCAGATTTAGAGCTGGACTTAAGGCTGAGATACAGAGAGAGATTATTCCTCACTGCATAGAGACGGTCGAGCAGGTGTTCCAACTCGCAGTTGAGTATGAGAATTACCTGCGCCTCGCAGTACCGAGGCAAACTATGCATCGATCTGACGCTCCTCCCCGCACTCCATCAGATGATAAGGGCAAACCTATTGTCCCGGGAGCCCCTAGACTTGGGCCTGGCCAGTATTATCGATGCTTGGGCAGAGGACACATTGCTGCTCAGTGTCCTACGAGGAACCTGATGATTGAGGACGAGGGCGAGTCGAGTACTGAGGTAGATGACATCGTAGTGGAGGAGATTATGCTGAGGTTGAGGACGGTTGCGAGAGCAACACAGAAAGATTATTAGAGTTGGGAGTCATCTGTCGCCTCCTTCACACCCCACGAGCCGATGTGGATTGGTGCCACACCTCGATATTCTACACGTATTTTCAGAGTGCGGGCGACCCCTACAAACTCACCTTCGATAGTAGCAGCTGCGTGAATATCGTGGCAAAGAGGGGATTAAAGATGATGCAGCTGTCCGTTGAGCCTCATCCACATCCATTCGTGTCCTCTGGGTGGACAAGTCAACCATTTTGGTTATGTTGGGAATATTGCCCAAAATGTTCCCTAGATGTGATTTGAAGAGGCATCACCATCAACACTAAGAGCATAGTTGTATTTGATGATGGTTATGGTCATCATGTTCAGGATGTTCCTTGAAACAAGGTTAGACAGGTTGTCTAAGTGATGGTGACAGGTGGTCACAAGGTAGGCATGTGGAGAGACAAAAAATCTGTCTTAGTCCACAGGCGTTGAGTGAGGACAGCTTCAACGCCAGATGCAAAGAAATGTGGCTAAGTCCACAGACATTGAGTGAGGACAACTCACTCAACGCCAGATGCAAAGAAATGTGCCTAAGTGCACAAGCGTTGAGTGAGGACAGCTCACTCAATGCCAGATGCAAAGAAATGTGGTTAAGTCCACAGGCGTTGAGTGAAGCAAGCTCACTCAACGCCAGATGCCAAAAAGCGCTGATAGAAGACAAGTTAGTCAAAGCCTGACTACTTGCAAGGCTGAAAAATGGCTAAGTCCACAGGCGTTGAGTGAAGACAGTTCACTCAACGCCATACTACAAAAAGCGTTGAGTAAAGCTCAGATGGTCAAAGCTGTTTTTGACAGTAAAGAAATCTAGCTAAGTCCAGAAGCGTCGAGTGATGAAGGCTCACTCGACTCCTAAGCAGTTAAGACTACAAAAGTCTAGGCGTTGAGTGATGAAGACACACTCAACGCTCTCAACGCCTAGTGACAGAAAACTGTCTAAGTACTTTGGCGTTGAGTGAAGCTTGTTCACTCAATGCCTGAGATACAGAATGATTGGCTAAGGCCAAAAGCATTGAGTGAAGCTTGTTCACTCAACGCTTAGTGACAGAAAACTGCCCATGTACTTTTGCATTGAGTGAAGCTTGTTCACTCAACGCTCGAGATGCAGAAAGATTGGCTAAGGCCAAAAACGTTGAGTGAAACTTGTTCACTCAACACTCTCAACGCCTGAGTAAGACAGAAATCTGTCTAAGTGTATTGGCGTTGAGTGAAGCTTGTTCACTCAACGCCTATACTAAAGAGCTTGAATTTGACTAAGTCCACAGATGCTGACGTCAGCAAAAGTCAATAAAGTCAACAAAATTTAAAATAAGACGGGATGGCTACGGTACGCGACAAACGGCGCCACAGGCCTATTGTACGACTTTTGGCTGTTAAAGTAAAGTTGCAGCTATCAAATTCAGTGGGGCCCACTGGTCAAAATAGCCGGTGATCGGTGGAATAAAAAAGGCGGAGATTATATTGAAGAAATTTGCTTTTAGTAAACGCGTTGGACTTCATCTTCTTCTTCGGCCATTGTTGCAGAGCTTTGAAGAACAAGTCCAAGTCTCTGATCTAAAGTTCTAGTGTTAGCTGTAGCGATTTCCATCTGCTACAGCAAGTTCAGAGACATTTTCTCTGAAGAAGATGAAGAAGCAACAGGTCTAACCTAGCTGCAGCTGATCGGGAAGCCGATCCAAGATAGCTGGTGCCATTTTCATCTGCATTAGCAAGGTCAGAGGTAATCTTTGAAGAAGAAGAGGCAGCAAAGGTGTTAACCTAGCTGCTGCATCTGAAAGCTCAACAAAGGTAGCTGTTGTCATCTTCACCACCACCAACAAGGTCAGAATAAATTCTGAGAGAGAAAGAGGTAGCAGCAAAGGGTTTACCCTAGTTGCAGTAGGGTAAGTCTGATAACTTCAGACAAGTCAGATCAGTGACTTCTCAGCTCAACCAAGCCTAATCTTGAAGATCAACTTCTGGAGCTGAGAAGAAGATATGACTGAGCTTCTGGTTCAGTCCAGGAAGGAAAGGAGAAGCAGAGCAGAGTTCTACAAGTTACTTACAACACAAGCAACTGCTTGTTGAAGATCAACACTCTTGTTGCTGAGAAAAAGTTGGGGCTGAGATTTTCTCAGCTAAGGTAGCAGCAAGACAAACTGCAGTTACTTCTCATTTCCAGCAGGTTATTTCTGAAGAACAATTTCAGGTGTTGAGAACAAGTAGATAGGGCTGAATTTTTCCCAACTCAAGAAGCGGCAAAGGGCCAACCCTAGCTGCAACACTTCCAGCACATGCCAAGTCAATCTGAAAATCAGTTTCTTGTTGCTGTGAAGAAGGTAGGGCTGAGACTTTCTCAGTCCAGGAAGTTAGACTCAGAGAACTTCTCTGGAGTCAAATCTACAACACAACTCACTTTCATCCAGTAGGATCCATTTGGATCTGAGTATAAAGCCTGAATATATAAAGGATGAGGGTATGATCCTTGTGTGGATATGAGAAGTAGGGCTTTTGCCTGAGTGGTAGAATTCTGTAGAGAATCTGAGGTAGAGCCTGTGTGCCTGAGGTAGGATCTGGTTGCAGATCTGAGTGTAGGGCATGTGTGCCTGAGGTATGGCTTTGGCCTGAGAGTTAGGATCCTGTTTGGATTTGAGGTAGGGATTTTGAGCTTGAGGTAGGAGAGTCATTCTCTCTGAGTTGTAGGACACTTGTGCCTGAGTTATAGGATCCTTTGGATCTGAGGTAAAACCTTTGTGCCTGAGCTGTAGGAGAGTCATTCTCTCTGAGGTAGGACTGTCCTCCAAGTCTGAGTTGTAAGGCCTTTGGGCCTGAGGTAGGTGATCTTTGGATCACTGAGTTGTAGGGCTTTGTGCCTGAGCTGTAAGTCTTGGAGGAGACTGAGTGGTCCTGCGTGATCGTGTTGTAAGCTCTTAGGAGCCGAGATTGGAGAAGTGTCTTGTCTAACAAGCTGTTAGAAAAGTGGGAGGGAAAGTGAACGTACCCATAATCTGGGGAACCACTATAAATTCTGTGTGTGCTCTTTGTGGTGTCTTGAGAGCAGAAAACTACTAACTCACAAACCACTTAAAGAAGGAAAATTAAAGATAGTCACAAGAGACTAAGAAACCTATTCATCCACCCTCTAGGTGATTTAACTATCCTTGAAATTAAAGACTTTCAGGTTACCCAGAGGTGTCTTGTGCCGATCCGCCTAGCGTCCGCAGAGGACAAGGTTTGGTTCGACATCGTCTTGATGGACGTTGCACATGTTCTTTTGGGTCGTCCCTGGTTATACGATCGTGATGCCACGTGTTATGGCCGTTCCAACACGTTTGTTTTCTTTGATAAGGGACAGAAGATCACCGTCACCCCGAACCAGCCCAGGGATTCTCCCAACGGCCTGGTCGAGTCATCCATTAGTGTCGGGTCAGCCAGTCCTCTGCACATCCTGAGGAAATGTGATTTTCTGCCTAGGAGCTTAGATTTGGGAGTTATGTTTGTGGTGGCCTCCACCATGGCCTCCGACGCCGCCATAGACTTGGAGAGTGTGGATCTGGAGATTCACGCCCGCTGGTCGAGTATACTGACATTTTGCCAGAGGATCTCCCTGATGAGCTTCCTCCCCTAAGGGATATCCAACATGCCATCGATTTAGTCTCGGGGGCATCTTTGCCCAACCTCCCCCACTATCGATTGAACCCGACGGAGCATGCCGAGCTGAAGTGGCAGATCGATGATCTTCTTCGGAAGAACTTTATTCGCGAGAGCTTGAGCCCGTTTATTGTCCCTGTCCTTCTTACCTCGAAGAAAGATGGGAGCTGGTACATGTGTATCGACAGTCGTGCCATCAATAAGATCACGGTGAAGTATTGTTTTCCTATTCCTTGCCTCAATGTGATGGCTTGTGGCCAGATCTTCTCGATGATCGACCTGCGGAGCGGGTACCATTAGATTAGGGTAAGAGAAGGGGACAAGTGGAAGGCGGTCTTCAAGACAAAGGATGTCCTGTATGAGTGGTTTGTTATGCTGTTTGGACTGTCGAATGCACTTAGTACGTTTATGAGGGTGATGACACAGATCCTACGACCCCACATGGGCAAATTCTTCGTGGTCTACTTCGACGATATCCTGATCTACAGTCACGACCGCACTGAGCACCTGGGCCACATTCGTTTGGTGTTCGATATCCTATGGTGCTGACTACATCCGTGCATTTCTTAGGCTATATCGTCTTGGAGTCTAGTATCTCGGTTGACCCGGATAAGGTCAAGTCTATTCGTGAGTGGCCTATCCGTCTAGTATCCACGAGGCCCGGTGCTTCCACGGATTCACCACCTTTACAGGAGGTTTGTTCGAGGTTTTAGCTTGACCCCCATTACGAGCTGCCTCCGCAAGGGGGATTTTTCCTGGACATCAACAACCACCAAAGCATTTGAGGAGATTAAGGAGAAGCTATTGACTGCCCCTGTGTTGCACCATTCAAATTTTTCCAAGGCTTTCGAGATAGCGTGTGATGCGTCTGGAGTGGGCATCAGATGAGTACTTAGCCAGGAGTGTCATCCAGTTGCTTACTTCAGTGAGAAGCTGAATGATGCCCGTCAAAATTACTCTAATTATGATCGAGAGTTTTACGCCGTCGTACATGCACTCCAATATTGGCTTCACTATCTCCTACACAAGGAGTTTGTCATGTACTCTGATCATCAGGCCCTGCGATATCTGGATTTGCAGAAGAAGTTAAGCCACCGCCACGCGAAATAGGTGGAGTTAATGCAGGAGTATCACTATGTTCTCAAGCACCGAGTTGGTGTTGAGAACAAGCTGGCTGATGCGTTGAGTCGCCGGGTCACCATTCTCCAAACCATGAGCACGCGAGTGGAGGGATTTGAGCGTATCCGGCATGACTACCCCGAGTGCCTAGACTTTGGTCATATCCACTCCGCCTTGTCGAGGGACCGCCCGAGCTCCGTGAGGTTTTTTTTAATCATTTTTGACGTCAATCTATTCTACGGCTCTTGCCTTTGTGTGCCACAGACTTCCCTTCGGGACTTTCTGATCTGGGAGCTGCACGACATTTTGGGGGCGACAAGACTATTGTGTTAGTTGAGGACCGCTTCTTTTGGCCTGACCTGAAGAAGGATGTTACTTGGGCCGTTCGTCATTATCGTATCTGCCAGACGGCGAAGGGCTCCCGTCAGTCCACAGGTCTATACACTATGTTACCTATTCCCTATAGACCGTAGACAAATATTAGTTTGGATTTTTTACTCGGGTTTCCCTATACACTGTGGAAGTTTTATTCGATTTTTGTTATCGTGGACCGCTTCTCGAAGATGACCCACTTTATTCTGTGGCATAGGATGTTCGATGCCCCCCGCATGACGACCCTGTTCTCCAGGGAGGTATTCAAGTATCATGGGTTACTCACTTCCATCGTCTTTGATCGTGGCGTCCGCTTTATGAGTTATTTCTAGAAGACATCGTGGAAGAAGACTGACACGACACTGAAGTTCTCCACCGCCTATCACCCACAGACGGATGGACAGACGGAAGTTGTCAACCGTAGTCTTGGGATCCTTTTGCATTGTCTCGTTCGGGATTGTCCGTCTTTCTGGGATTCGGTCCTGCCTGTCGCGGAATTTGCATACAATAGTTCGGTCAATAGGACCACAAGTCTGAGTTCATTTTATGTCATATTAGGTTACGAGCCTGGACAACCCGTCGACCTGGTTGACGTCCCGTTAGAGGCAAGACCCAGTGAGTCCGTCAAGTCGTTCATTCAGTATCTACATACACTTCATGAGACAGTTCAGAGGAAGATCGCAGCTAGTAATGAAATATATAAAGCTCATACCGATCTGCACAGGAGGGAGTAGGTTTTTGATGTTGGAGAACAGGTTATGATCCGCCTTCGACCTAAGAGCCTCCCACATGTGGTAGCAAAGAAGTTTAGTTCCCGCCGAATGGGCCTCTATATAGTCACTCGACCGATTGGCGCGAACTCTTATGAGGTTGATATCTCACCGACAATGGGGATTCACCGGACGTTCAATGTGGAGGATTTAACTCCATACTATGAGGAGCGAGTGTATGTGGACCCCTTATCTCCATCTACACCTAAGTCACAGCTTGCCCCTTCCCTCTCTAGCACCTCTACACCCACCATACCCTGGCAGTCACAGACGGTTGAGCATCACTCGGAGGACCACACCACCCCGCCGGCAGTTCCACCAACACCACTTTCATACGAAGATACATTGCTTCGAAAGTCGCCTACGCCTACCGGAGATGCGCTATAGTTTATTAGGCACGACTTCACTACGTGGGGCGGTTGGATGGTTATGCGATACTTGGTTCATTGGCTCACCCGCCCGGTTTCTGACGATACTTGGATTTCTGCTGAGGAGCTCGAGAAACTCTCCCCGGACTTACGCCGAGAGTACGACCGTCTTCACTCACCGAAGATGAGTGCTTTCAAGTCGAGGGGAGTTGATGGCGATCGACGACACACACATGTTTATTCCCGCAGGAGGCGATGATCGACCACTAATTTGGGTGATCCGAGTCCGCAGATGCGCACAGGTGGTCGTTCCGAGTCGATTTGATATATTAGTTTATGTATTTCATGTTATATTTGACACCCGATCGACTCCAACTTTATTAGCCGTCTGACCAGCGTGCCCTAGTTTTATTTTCTCTCTCTCCCTATATATATCCATGTGTGTGGTAGGAATTAGGGATCAGAAGTTGCCTCTAGCAACCGGCAGTCCTCCCTTGGTGGATTCTGAGTGGTCTCGTTCGTGCGCGCCTCCCCTTGCATCCCTCCCTCTCCGGTAAGCCCTCCCAGCCCCGCCACTAAAACCCCAACAACCTCCAGCGTTCCAACGTCCCTACAACAACCGTTTTTCCTCCAACCGGACCCATCACTCCTCAGAAAATCCTGCACCCATCTGTTTCCGCCTTCTCTCAGGACTGAACCCCCCCCCCCCCCCCCCCCCCGCCAGCTTTCCTGCACTCACCGTCACCTCCGATCCACCATACAACCACCCACACCCCATCCAACGGCCCTACTTGCATCCCCCCTTCCCCTACAACCCTCACCTTCCAGATATACCGCAAGATCCACTCTTACAGCCCACTTGTAGAGTCAATTCCCAAGCTAAGATTGCCAACCCCGCCTTCGGCTTCCCATCCCTATTCCCGTCACCACACACACGAGCAAATTGCGGTATAAATGTTTTTTTTGTATTTTTGCTTTTGCAATGAACTATGGTATGTGGTTTAATTTTCTTAATTGTTTGTAATCCTAATTTATCATTTAACCTGCGGGACGGATTCGGTGCGCTTGAACGGAATTGCGTCTCATCTCGTTGGTTAATTATAATTGTTTTGTATTCATCATCACCTGTTTTCAATTGTGCAAAATATTTATTAGAACTTTGCTAAATTTTATTACTTGTTTATGATCTTGATCCGGACTATTACCTCATATTTGCACGGACACTGCATTTAGATTGCATTTTTAATTGTTGAAGTCTCTGTCCGCCTATCACTGCATCACCACCCAAAAAAAATTTATGTTCCCTTAGAGTATAAGCAAGGTGCAAAATTTTATATTTCATAAGCAGGGCCTAATGTGTTGGATCACTCATAATTGCTAGATAAGAATTTTAACTGTAGTTTCTTTAAAGATGATTATTATAATTACATATTTGCATTTCAATCACAGCTTAGGCCTTGTCCTTTTATATTATTTATAAGATTCTTGCCTACTCCTTTTGTCTAATACTTCCATTGTTACTAATTCCTTTCTCGTATTACATCGGATAATAATTCAAGGAGTTTAAAATTCTTTGCACTCTTTCCTTTGTTGCACTTATGTTGAATGATTTACCTTATTTTCTTGCAAGGATTCTGATGCGGAGAATAGACGAGAACTTGCAGTGGATGACGAGTTTGGGCCCGTTCGAGGCCAATTGACGACTTTCCATATATGTCGTGCCCGGATCGACGTTCGGACTCCGCGGATGCGTCCATATTCGCGTTGCGAATCAATTTCATATATTAGTTTATTATATTTGTATTTATTTTGATGTATTTGGGTGGCCCCACCTCTGGTCAATCATAACCGTTGATGGGGGATGCCCTAACCTTTGTTTTATTATAAATAGAGGTGATAGAGGTTTGATCAAAGCATTGCAGAATTTGGAGAAAACTATTCCCGGATTCCCGCGATCATCCCACGGTGCCGATTCCGTGGAACCCTAGGTGACCACTCCTAGGTTTGTATCTTCCTCCCAAAGGTATCCCCTAAGCTTAGGCTCCTTTTCCCCCCTCCAAAACCCTTATCCGCAACCCCTACAACCCTAAAAATCCAGACACAATGGCTGTCCAGAAAACCCTTATTTCCATTCATTGTTACTGTTCAAAATGATATTTACTGTTCATTTATAAAGTTTAAAGCAGACACTATGCTTCCAGGCTCCTCCAGCACCACCGCCGGCCTGTTGTTTCTACAATCCTTTAGTCGCCTGCTCCTGAACAGTCCCCTGCCTCCCGTCTTCCCTCCACCAAGCCGCTGCTCCCACCAATAATCCCTGCAGCCCCCCTACACGTGGAGCCACAAACCCTAACCCTTCCCCTTCTGGATCAGCCCCGATCTGGAATTTTTCAGCCCGGATCCGATTTATTATTGTCGGATCTACCCTTTCCCGCTCGGATCTCCTACGTGGCCGGATCTACCTATTTCCGGTCCGATCTCACAATCTACTGCCGAGGACAGCCACCACTATCATTTCCACGCCGCCGGTTCTACATTGGATCACCGTAAAAACGCATCCGGCTCCAGAATCTTCAGTGCCTTGGGCAACCCACTATTTGGTGAGATGTAGTTGTACTGATTTATTATTTTTAGCATTTATTTATTGGGTTGGAAATTTTATATTTGCTTGGAGAAACATTATCATATAATTTTCCCTAGATTATTATTGTGATTTGCAGGGTTTATTCGCCACGCGTTCTTGCTTTGGCCCTCCACTAGAGGAAAGCCTAAGCTTGTTTTGCCCTAGTAAATTATTTTGTCTTGCTGTGAATTAACTGTGTGAGATGTTATTTTTATTATCTAATATGATTTGACCATCGGATTTGTATAGCATGTAAGAGTCAGGTCACTGAGTTTTCCGCCGCCTATGTCAATTGGTATCAGAGGCAGGTTGCGCACACTTTTCGATACGCAGTCGTAGAGTCTATAGGTTTTTCATTATGTTTAGGTGTCACAATTATTCCTCTGCTCACTTTGGAGGTCTCGAGTCCACTTGTACACGCTCCCACAGAGCCCTATCGGGGAAATCCTCACGTTACAACGACAATTATTCTCGATCGCAGCACACCATTTTCAGAGATCGTGTTGACCTACAGACATGACCATACTACACTAGAATGATCATTATGATGATTGTCGTCGTTCATATCTTTGCACGCGAGCGAATCGTGCTGATCCTTCGACTCGACTCGATTAGCTTAGAGATGACTATTATGAGGATCGTCGTTTTGAGAGAGATCTTGAGAGTCAGTTTTGTACTGTTGCCCCTTCTTTTGAAGGCTCATCGAATCCCTAGTCTTTCAGCTATTGACTCGTGGATATGAAGTATTATCTTGATCATTTTAAGTTATTCGGTGAGCGTCGCGTCAAGTTTGCGAAACTTTGACTTTTAGATCTGGCGTTGACTTATTAGTCTAGCGTTGAGAGAACCCGCGAGCGAGACCATCTTCGTCGCATCACTAATTGGGTGGACATGAAACGTACTTTGTGTCAGAGGTATTTTCCTTCGTCGTATTAGAGTCGCTTGCTCGACCGATTATTTTTCCTTCAGCAAGGATCCATGTCTGTCGCTGAGTATAGGGATTACTTCGATGAGTTAGTTATGAGGAGTGATATCCTAGAGGACCCAACCATGACCATTCCCCAATTTCAGTCTGGACTTCGGTCTGACATACGTACTAAAGTAGCTTATCATAGCTCGAAGTCCCTCGAGCAGACACATCAGCTTGCCCTTTGTTATGAACAGTCATTGAGATCCGCAAGAGCTGGTCGATGAGGTTCTCACCTTGACCTCCGCAGTACGAGTCCCTCCCATACCGAGGTCACCACGACCTCTATCACTGTCCTGTTAGCCATGACAGAAGTGATAATTGATGCGGATTACTTTCACCCCGGTGAGGTGCTTATCCCAGTGAGTGACCTATCTTTTGTTTCTAACCCATATCTTGTGACCCCGACTGAGAGCAAGCATGAGCGACCTACTGAGTCTGTAGTGTTGTGCCCCTCACCTGCACCTCTTCCTCTGCCATACACCGAGTTAGTTAGCACCCCAACCACAAACCCATTTCCTGACACCGCACCCACGGATCCATTCTTGAGTGTAGGTTTGTGTTGCTCTCCCATTGTCATTGTTTAAGTTGGAGACCGGGCGGTCTGACGGTTTCCCTTCAGCAGGTTGGTTGATGTGCTGTTGCTGTCTGGTAGCCAAGCGGTCTAGCTGTTTGTCTCAGCCGGCTTGGAGACCGGGCGGTCTAGCGGTCTCCACTAGCGATCTCTCTTTCTCTCTGCTAGTAGCCGTGCGGTTAGCCCTTCTGTCTAACCGCGCGGCTTGTGCGGTTTGTTCTGTATAGTCCGCCTAGTCCTGTAATTTTTTAGTCCCACATCTCTTATTTGTATTCTCTCATATCTCCTCCATTCTATATAAGGGAGGGCATACCTTTGTAATAGATACCTTTTTCTGATAATAAAGTTTCAGTTTAAACCGTTTCCGGCTTGTTTTAGTTCGATTCTAACATGGTATCAGAGGACTCAATTTTCTCCGCCTGATTCTGTGCACCCTCTCTGACCGCGCGACCTATCCGCGCGGCTTGCTTCTTCTTCTCGCGACCTGTTCTCGCGGCTTGTTTCTTCCGGTCTGTGCCCTGTTTGCACGGCTTCCTTCTCTCCTTGTCGTTGCCCTTTGTGTGCGCGACCTCTTTGTTTCTCTTTCTTCTCGCCACGACCTGTGCTTAGTCGCCGCGCCCTCCGTTCTAGCTGCTCCTCTTCTCTAGTCGCCCAGGCCTGTTGCCGCGACCTGTTTGCCTTGTTCGCCGTTTTTGCCTCCCAGCGGACTTCTCTCTGTTCGCGTGGTGTCTCCTTTTCTGTTCGCGCGGGCTGTTTTCTAGCCGCTGGACTTCTTTCCCTCTGCTTGTTTCTGCGGTGTGGTCGTGGCTTTTCTGCCCGCTGGTGTGCTGTCATCGTGACCGCTGCAGCTCTCTTTTTTCTAACCGCTGCGATTTCTCTCTGTTCGCGCAAGTTCT
Source organism: Platanthera zijinensis (assembly GCA_039513925.1). Lineage (NCBI taxonomy): Eukaryota > Viridiplantae > Streptophyta > Magnoliopsida > Asparagales > Orchidaceae > Platanthera > Platanthera zijinensis. The sequence goes on from CM077078.1 coordinate 192,922,607, forward strand.
TCCTTGTTTTAGCGGTATCTTTGCCCTTCTTCCTTAGCCACTCTCTCTCTCTTAGTTCCCGCGACCTTTCTCTAAGTCGCAGCAGCCTGATCTCCTCTGTGCGGCTCTTCCTTTAGCCGCTCCTGCTTGTTAGTCGCCGCGACCTCCGATTTAGTCGCGCGGCTTGTGCTTCCCTCTTCTTCCCCTTTGCCTTGCTCTGCACCTTGGTCGTGGTCCTTCTTGCCGCTGGTGTGCTGTCACCGTGACCGCTGCAGTTTTTATGTTCCTCCCTTCATGGCTTTCATATACTCCTCAGAGACGTTCGCCTCGGTGGTCACGTCTTCTGGTAATGCCCACGTTGTTACTCAAGAAAAATGGCTGATCGACACCGGTGCTACTAATCATATGACCGACAATCTCCAGTGTTTTTCTCTCCTAGAAACACATGATCGGTTGCCCCCGGTTATTCTCGCTGATGGCTCTTCATCATCGGTCCATAGGACGGGGATAGTTCATGTCACTCCGTCTCTTCGCTTGGCGGATACTCTCTACGTGCCCACATTTCCGTGCAACTTATTATTTGTTACCTCTCTGTGCAAGCAATTACAATGTTCCGTCACATTTACTTCTACTTCTTGCTCTTTTCAGGATCCGGACTCCCAACGGACGATTGCTACTGGGACTGAGAGTGACGGCCTATACTTCTTGGACAACATTTCCGCTTTCTCCACCTTCTCCTCCACCTCCACAGATATTCTCCAATGACATCTCCGCCTTTGTCATCCTCCTCCACGTCTTCTTCGTCAACTTCTGCCCCAACTTCCTCCACAAAGTCCTCCGCTCAACTGTGAGGCCTGTCAGCTTGGCAAGCATCACCGGTCCTCCTTTCCTCCAAAACACGTTCGTGGATCTACCCGTCCGTTTGATCTCATCCACTCCGATGTTTGAGGTCCTTCTCCTACTCTTACCGTTGGTCGGGGTAGTTCATATTTTGTCACGTTCATTGATGATTTCTCTCGCTGTACGTGGGTGTATCTGTTAAAAGATCGCTCTGAATTATTCTCTGTATGGACGTCCTTCTATCTCATGATCAAAACTCAGTTTAATGTTTCTATTAACGTTTTTCGATCTGATAATGCCAAAGAATATATCAGTCATGACTTTTCTACCTTCTGCATGCAAAATGAGATTATTCATTAAATTAATTGTGTCTATACTTCACAATAAAATGGTGTGGCAGAACGCAAAAATCGTCACCTCCTCGATGTCGCTCGCACCTTGATGACCCAGATGCATGTTCCTCGCTCCTATTGGGGCTATGCTGTTCTCCTTGCCTGCTACCTTATCAATCGCATTCCCTCCACGGTTCTACACGGAAAAACCCCATTCTCCATTCTGTATCCGGGCAAGGAACCGTTTCCTCTCCCTCTCCAAATCTTTGGATGCACTGCCTTTGTGCATGCCCCTTCTGCCACCCGTGATAAGCTCTCCCCTCGCTCCATCAAATGTGTCTTTCTGGGGTACTCCACCACTCAGAAAGGCTATTGTTGCTTTGATCCTGTCCTTCGTAAGCAGTTCGTCTCTGCTGATGTCACCTTCTTCGAGAATACCTCATACTTCTCGGCTGACTCCTCTCCTCTTCTCCCAGCTTCTGATTCTCCTGCTGTTCCCTTTGTTCCCTCGTCTCCTACTGCGATCTCCACCCCTACACCGTCTCCGTCCACTCCTCTCACTCCGCCTCTTTCTCCCTTTTCTCCGCCACCATCTCCCTCATCTCCGCCGCCGTCGCTCTCTACTCTCGGGCCAGCTCTCTCTGCCACGGATGCTCCGGATGCCGAGGGACCCGCTGACCTGGATCTTCCTATAGCTCTTCGCAAAGGGGTGCGGACGTGTACCCTACACCCCCTTGCTGCTGTTGTTTCATATGATCGTCTTACCCCTTCTCGCAGGGCTTTTGCACTGGCTATCTCTGCCACTGCCACACCCCGCTCCTACCAGGAGGCCCTTGCTATTCCTCATTGGAAGATGACCATGGATTAGGAAATGACCACCCTAACTGAGCGGGGTACCTGGACTCTTGTTCCTCCTCCCTTCGGCACTGATGTTGTTGGCTGTCGTTGGGTCTTTGTGGTCAAATTTGGCCCAGACGGCACTGTGGATCGTTATAAGGCTCGCCTTGTTGCTAAGGGGTTTACTCAGACCTATGGGGTTGATTACTTTGACACCTCCCCCGTGGCTCGTCTCAGCACTGTCCGGGTCCTTCTCTCTGTGGCGGTAAATAGGGATTGGCCGATTTCCCAGCTGGATGTCAAGAATGCCTTCCTTTATGGTGATCTTCAGGAGGCCGTCTACATGGAGCAACCTCCTGGGTATATTGCTCAGGGGGAGACACGAGTATGTCGGCTGAAGAAGGCTATCTATGACCTCAAGCAGAGCCCTCGAGCTTGGTTTGACAAGTTCAGCGGCATCGTGACGGCTGTTGGTTTTGTGCGAAGCTCTGCCGATCACTCTCTCTTTATTCGCAAAACCCCCTCAGGGCTGGTTGTTCTTGCTGTGTACGTCGATGATATTCTTCTCACTGGCGATGACCAGGAAGGGGTAGCCCTGACAAAGCGACATCTTCGTCAACATCTGGTCACGAAAGATATGGGCTCTCCAAAGTACTTTTTGGGGATCGAAATCTCTCGGAAGCCCGACTCATTAGTTCTCTCCCAGCGTAAATATGCCCTTGATCTTTTAAAAGAGGCAGGATTAACTGGAGCAAAACCTGCCAGATGCCCCATGACAACTGGAGAAGACAAAACCTGGACAGATGATTCGCCTCCTCTTTCAGATAGTTCGCGGTACAGGCGTCTGGTTGGTAAGCTCATATATCTCACAATGACCAGACCCGACATTTCCTATGCTGTGGGCAAGGTGAGTCAATTCATGCAAGCACTTAGGGAGTGCCATCTACAGTCCGCCTTGCGGATCTTGGAGTATGTCAAAGCAGCGCCTGGGAAAGGATTACTTTTTCAGAAGAATGGTCATCTGAGGGTTGAAGCATACTCAGATGCAAGTTATGCTGATGACAAAGGGGATCGCAAGTCAACCTCGGGTTTTTGCACCTTTGTTGGGGGAAATCTGGTGAGCTTGAAGAGCAAGAAGCAGTCTGTTGTCTCCAGGTCCAGTGCAGAAGCTGAGTATCGCAGTATGGCGTCGACCACTTGTGAGTTAAAATTGCTACGGGCTCTCATGCTAGATTTAGGAGAGGTCTACAACCATCCTCTTCCTATGTTCTGTGATAACAAGGCTGCCATATACATCTCCAAAAATCCTGTCTTCCATGAAAGAACCAAGCACATTGAGGTTGACTGTCATTTCATTCGTGAAGAGATCTTAAAGGAACAAATTTGCACTCCCTTTGTCACTTCTGATAAATAGCTGGCTGACATCTTCACCAAGCCAGTTTCTGTCTCGTTTCTTCATATTTGTGACAAGCTGAGCATGATCGATATATATGCTCCAGTTTGAGGGGGAGTGTTGAAGTTGGACACCTGGCGGTCTGGCGGTTTCCCTTCAGCAGGTTGGTTGATGTGCTGTTGCTGTCTGGTAGCCAAGCAGTCTAGCTGTTTGTCTCAGCCGGCTTGGAGACCGGGCGGTCTAGCGGTCTCCACTGGCGATCTCTCTTTCTCTCTGGTAGTAGCCGTGCGGTTAGCCCTTCTGTCTAACCGCGCGGCTTGTGCGGTTTGTTCTGTATAGTCCGCCTAGTCCTGTAATTTTTTAGTCCCACATCTCTTATTTGTATTCTCTCATATCACCTCCATTCTATATAAGGGAGGGCATACCTTTGTAATAGATACCTTTTTCTGATAATAAAGTTTCAGTTTAAACCGTTTCCGGCTTGTTTTAGTTCGATTCTAACAGTCATTACCCTTAGTCACATCACGACTTAGAGCCCAAAGTCTAATGTTGATCTTGTAGTGGCTATGTCCCCCATTCAAGGGGACACTACCCCTTTCGATGTTACTCATCTGGAGTACCTTGACCCTAGTGACGAGTTCTATGATGCCCCTCCGTTGAGCCTCCTGATGAGCCACCACATCCTGATGAGGATGAGATTCAGGTGAGCCCCACATGTATAAGTGTCGATTTATAGAAGCCCCTTCCATTATCGCCCTGACCCCGCCCCGGAGGATGGATATTGTGAGTAACATCCAATATTTAGGGCACCACTTGCTGACACATCGCACTCTCGCTGAGTTTTGGGATGCACCATCTGCTGACCCACCAAACGAGTTCTTTATTTTTAGTGATGATCACCACATTATAGAGTCACACATTCTAGTCTGTGTACACGATTTTCACCTAGGTGGTCGTCTCGTCCGCAATGACTTTTCTTACACACTTCCTAGTGAGCCCCCTGATGTGCTACGTTCCCCGAGAGACATTTGGCTCTTTACGAGCTCACATTTGAGTATATATGTCTCTCACCGTCATCTTAGCACTCGTCTCACGCGGGATGAGTTTTTCTAGACCCCACCGAGAGAGCCTACTGATAGGTCATCTCCCTTGATAGATTTTCAGGTCATTAGTAGATTTGCCCATATAGAGCATGTTGTGTCGGTCATGTGTCATTGACATCATTTGCATGAGTTTGTTGAGTCATTTCTTCATCATTTGCATGAATCTGTTGTGTTGTCTGTTCATCATTTGCATGTGTGTCTTGAGTCGGTCCGACAAATAATTCATATTGGTAGTAAAACTTGTAAATCACATGCGAATGTTCATTGACAAGTGCAGGTACTTCATGAAGGCAAACACGTGATGGTGAGAATCTGCGTTGTGAGGCTCCTTGCAAGGTTTGCTAAAAGTTTGAGCATTAGGCGAATAGATCCCTATATAATCATGAGACGGATCGAAGCAAACACCTATGATCTTGATGTCCTTGCAAGTATGAGTATCTACCTGGTATTTAGTGTTGAAAATATGATGTCGTACTACGAGCCTCGCCAGTATGTGGACCCAAGCAGTGGGGACTTCCAGCCGCCCACACCTTCATTTCCGTTGCCTTGCCAACTTCATAGCCTACACACGTATGATTGCCACCACTACTCACCCCCTTCTGACACCCACCCACCTGGGGACTCGTCTTCTTTGGTTCTACCTTCGGCACTGCCGATCGCACCGGGATCCATTCATCCACCACTCAAGAGTTGAGCATTGAGAGCATCACGGAGGCCAGAAGCCGCCAATACATTTCTACTGCAGACATTGATGACACCTGGGTACTTGCAGCAGAGCTTGATCGATTCGCCCCAGGACTTCGACTTCAGTACAACCGTCTCCATTTACCGGAGATGACAACTTTTCAGTCAGGGGGAGTTGATTGGCGAGGACATTCTTCCATCGACGACACTTAAACGACTTCTGGTGGACTTCTCCGATTTTTACTTGGCATATAACGAGCGAATTCTGATCCCTATTCATCCGGAGATGAATTTTTTCAAACCGGGGAGATTGATGCGGAGCATAGATGAGGACTTGCAGTGGATGACGAGTTTGGGCCCGTTCGGGGCCAATTGATGACTTTACATATATGGCGTGCCCAGATCGACGATCGGACTCTGCGGATGCGTCCGGATTCCGTTGCGAATCAATTTCATATATTAGTTTATTATATTTGCATTTATTTTGATGTATTTGGGTGGTCTCACCTCCGGCCAAACATAACCGTTAATGGGGGATGCCCTAACCTTTGTTTTATTATAAGTAGAGGTGATAGGGGGCTGATCTAAGTATTGCAAAATTTGAAGAAAGCTATTCCCGGATTCCCGCGATCATCCCACGGTGCCGACTCCGTGAAATCCTAGGTGACGACTCCTAGGTTTGTATTTTCCTCCACAAGGTAACCCTAACCCCAGGCTCCTTCTTCCCCCTCCGAAACCCTCATCCGCAACCCCTACAACCACCAAAATCCAGCCACAATGGCTGTCTAGAAAACCCTTATTTCCATTCATTGTTACTGTTCAAAATGATATTAACTGTTCATTTATAAAGTTTAAAGCAGACACTGTGCTTGCAGGCCCCTCCTCCAGCACCACCGCCGGCCTGCTGTTTCTACAATCCTTTAGCTGCCTGCTCCTGAACAACCCCCTGCCTTCCGTCTTCCCTCCACCAAGCCGCTACTCCCACCAATATTCCCTGCAGCCCCCCTATACGTGGATCCACATACCCTAACCCTTCCCCTTTCGGATCAGCTCCGATCTGGGATTTTTCAATCCGGATCCGATTTATTATTGTCGGATCTACCCTTTCCTGCCCGGATCTCCACCTACGTAGCCCAATCTACCTATTTCCGGTCCGATCTCACAATCCATTGCCGAGGACAACCACCACTATCATTTCCACGCCGCCGGTTCTACATTGGATCGCCGTCAAAACGCATCCGGCTCCGGAATCTTCAGTGTCTTGGTCAGCCCACTATTTTGTGAGATTTAGTTGTACTGATTTATTATTTTCAGTATTTATTTATTGAGTTGCACATTTTATATTTACTTAGAAACATTATCGTATAATTTTGGCCTAGATTATTATTGTGATTTGAAGGGTTTATTCGCAGCGCGTTCTTGCTTTGGCCCTCCATGCGGAGGAAAGCTTAAGCTTGCTTTGCCCTAGTAAATTATTTTGTCTTGCTGTGAATTAACTGCGTGGGATGTTATTTTTATTATCTAATATGATTTAACCAACGGATTTGCATAGCATGTAAGAGTCAGATCACTTTGTTTTCCGCCGCTTATAGATTCGTCCGGCGTCAGATTCTGTTGCATATTTTTAAGAAACTCTTTTAGAATATATAAATTAAACGAGTCTGTAAGTTATTTCCTCAGATTACACATGTTGTTTTATTTCTTTTTGATTTCCTCATTTTTATGGTTGCGAATTGCAGGGGGGCAAAAGTTTCGAAGTAAAAGCAGTAATCGGTCAGTTGGATATCCATCTAGAAAATTCAAATGTGTCAAATGGACTTCTTGTTGATGAGATAACTGATACATGCTGCTTTCCTGCTGATGAAATACAGTCTTCTCCAATTAAAGCTACAGAGTGCTCAGGTGATGCATTTGTACTTGATGAGTCTAAACCTCCAAAGAAGGTAAAATATCTTGTCGATGGAAGTGTTGAACAGCATTGCTCCTCTGTAGCCACTTATGGTGAGGAGTACCTTTAATTTATTTCCTTCTAATTTTTATTTTTCTCCATGAAGTATACTAGCACATGTTTCTCCTTAACCATTCTTTCTTTGATTCAGTTGGCACACGTGAAAGTAAAAATGATCTTCCAGAGACTATTTTACCTATTGAACTTGAAGGGGCCTCAAGCATTGATATTTGTTCGTCTAAAGATGATTTGAGCTTGAAACCTCATGCAAGAGAGAAAAAAATTATTGATTTTAGAGGAAAGTTGTACCTTGCACCTCTTACTACTGTTGGCAACCTTCCTTTCAGAAGGATCTGTAAAACTTTAGGGGCAGATATCACTTGTGGGGAAATGGCTGTCTGCACTAATCTCCTGCAGGTTATCCTCTTAATCTCTTAAGTTGTATTGGATACATGTTTTTTGTGCGAGTGATATTTGTTTTCATGTGCCCTTAATAATGTTTAATAAAATACCATCTGGATAGCTATTGTATATCCTAATATAGTTTCGGTTAAAAAGACTGAATGGATTATTTTTATGCAAGGAGATAAGTAACTTGATGCCTTAATGCCCGAGTTATTAAAATGTAGGAGGATACTGCAATTAACATTAGGCCGTTTCTATGACCTGTCCTACTAGCGGCTTTTATTATAAATGTATAGGTTATTATTAAACAAGATATGTCATTATATTTTTGCTTAGCTCATTGTTTTAATTTATACATAAGTAGTTTTATTTTCCACAAATTAAGTTTGCATGCTTTGTGAATTGATTTTGCGTTATGTAGAGATATTCCACAATTTAGTTTTATAAGAGGCTCTTATAGCTATTATGCGTGGTCTTGTTGCACTGATATCCTTCAAACTATCAAGTCCAGATGGAAAAGTTGAGCAATTGAGCTAGAAAATAACAGACTTAATATTTGGGTTAAATTGAAGTGAAGGAAATTATGAAGGGAAAACTTGATTGTTTATTCATAATTAAATGTTCATGAGTGCATTCACTGTAGATTTCAGGCGCGTTGCTGAATTTTTTGCTGTACACTGCCCCTGTATTTTCTGTTGATTATTGCTTTCTTGTTGAATCTACCATTGAAATATTGTGTTATGGGCTTGCCTTTGGGATTTCGTGACAGTCCTCGAAAGGGGACGATGCGCCGGAGGAGGTGCTATGGCTGGCGACGAGAAGCGGCGTCGATCTGCGGATGGCGGATAGTTCGCGGGCTGCGGCTAGGTCAGAAACACGGAAGAGTTTCGTCGCGTAGAGAGAGAGAGATAGGAAGAGGGAAAGTAAGAGAGATTTGTGATTTAATTTCTTGCATAATAATCTATGGGCCCAATTGGCCGGTTAAGTAGGTTCACAAGCTGCCCCCATTTGGGCTTACGACATTTGGGCACAATACAAAAATAAAATGGATAATAAAAATAATAGACAACACATAATAAGATAGAACACGATGTCACGCCTCTGTTGCAAGTAGACGACGTTGACACTTACGGCCCCAACATGGGTTGTCACGCGTCATAACATCGCCGCCCTCGTCGAAAGACAGCTTGTCCTCAAGTTGGATCAAAAGGTATTCCAAGTTCTGCTCTGCCCTCCGCATCATCGTTGGAAAGATTATTTACTTCGAGCCAAAATAAGCGTTTGCACCGATGCCCCAGCGTGAAAGGTTCATCACAATTGAAGCACAAGACTTTTTCATGGCGCTCGATCATTTCGGGGCGGGACAGATGGCGGCGGATAGTAGGCCGCAGTGGCTCTTCATCGATTGGAACCTTGTTAGTCAAACCGACTAGTGAGCTATCTCCCTGATAGTCACATCGTCCTATGAGCGGATTATCTAATAACATTCGCTGTTCACAAGCCTGGGCGAGTCTCATAGCCATGGAGAGATCTTGCGATGTCTGAAATTTCACATCCCAACGTAACCGCTCATGAAGACCGGCGGTGAAGAGGAGAACTTGTTGCTTCGGTAAAACGGACGTTGCCCTTGGTAACAGATTCTGAAATTGTTCTAATTAGGCGTCTATGAAGCTCACCTGTTTTAGATTCACCAGGTCTCTCAGTGGGTTTCCCGGTTGAGCAGGACCAAACTGCAAGGTGTAGGTCGCACTGAAATCCGCCCACGATGAATTGTGGCGTTCTCGCATAAGTTGGTTGTACCACAATTGTGCTGGGCCAAGTAAGTGGAACGAGGTGATGCTGACGCGTTCGTCCTCTGGCGTACGTTGGTTGGCGAAGAAAATGTCACAACGTGTAAGGTAAGTAAGAGGATCTTCGCGGCCTTCAAATATGGGAAAATCCATCCGGAGAGAACGTGCGTAAGTGGGGTAGTCCGCACGAGGAGCAGGGGAGTACACCCGACTTGCCGAGGGATAATCGGTCTTATTCTTTTAGGGCATTCATTTTGGACTTCTGAGTCGCGAGCATGATTTGGAAAAGTTCCATGAACTGGGCTAGGGACGGACCACCGCTAGCCATCGGGGATAGGGTTAAATGAGAAGCAGGTGGATTTGGGAGTAGGCCGGCGGAGGCACTGGGCCGCGGGGCTGTCGCTGCGGCACTGGAAGGAAGGACGGAAGTGAAAAAATTGCTCGGAGAAGTACCGACGGTGTTGCTTGGCCGCGAGTCTGTCACTGCGACGTTGGAATGGCGGACGGGAGCGGAAGAAGTTACAGCTGGGTTGCTGGGCCGCGGGGCTGTCGCTGTGGCGTTGGAAGGGCGGATGGAAGCGGTAGCGGAAGAAGTTCCGGAGTCACCGACGGAGTCCCTTTGATACCAGAATGTTATGAGCTTTCCTTCAGGATCTCGTGACTGTCCTCGAAGGAGGAGGATGCGCCAAAGGAGGTGCTATGACTGGCAACGAGGAGGAGCAACGTCGATCTGCGGATGGCAGATAGTTCGCGAGCTGCGGCTAGATCAGAAATGCGAAAGAGTTCCGTCGGGTAGAGAGAGATAGGAAGAGGGAAAGTAAGAGAGAGAGATTTGGAATTTAATTTCTTGCATAATAATCTAAGGGCCCAACCGTCCGGTTAAGTAGGTTTACAAGTTGCCCCCCATTTGGGCTTACGACTTGTGGGCACAATACGAAGATAAACTGGATAATAAAAATAAAACACAACACATAATAAGATAGAACACGAAGTCACACCTCCGTTGCAAGTAGACGACGTTGGCACTTGCGGCCCCAACACGGGCTGTCGTGCGTCATAACATATTGCAACCAAGGAATAATAAACCATGTTAAGCTACATGAAATTACCCCAGTGGTCATGCTATTGTGTTCCCTCTTGAAGGATTGTCACCAATCGTGAAAGAATGATCGCGTCACCAACCGTGAAAGGGAAGGATCGAAAGAGGGAAATGTGAATTTCTTCTCTTGATTTCTTCGATGACCTCCAATGGTGCAAGGAAGAGAGAAATCACTTACGGAAGAGGAGTCCATGTAGGCCTGGAGAGCCCGCCTTACTAGGGGGTTGTTATGGGGTGTGATGACGTCAGTTATCTCGTTATCTTCAAATTTATGTTGTGTTCTTTTGTTGTGTTATTTTTAATGTTTTGTGCCCATTTGTCGTAAGCCCAAATGGGGGGAGTGTTGTAAACTTTAATATTGACCGGCTAGGTTTTGTTGGTATGCAAGCAAATTAGAACTAAAGTTTTCTCTTTTTCTTATTTTCCTTTTCCTTCTCTATAACCCACGGGAAAAAGCCCGTGTGCCCTAGCCGCAACCTCCGACTTTCGCCGTTCCGATTGTAGCCGATCCTCCTCGCCACCATAGATTCTTTGCTGGTCACGAGATCAAAGAGGGAGGTCCACAACAATCTGGTATTAGAGCTCAACGCCGATCTCTCTGGCACTTCCTCCGCTCGCCCAAATCCGCACAGTCGGCTCCGCACAACCGCCGATCCCGTTTCCAGCCTTTCGTGCACACTGATACGTGCTCCCAGCCCCGCGTCAACCCCCCACCGGCATGACACGCTAGCCCGTCTTCCCGCTCCGCGGACTTCTCCCCGGACGACTCGGTCACTACCGCCCAACTTCCCAGCCCCACAGCCACAGTCCCGCAACACCTCTCTTCCGCCGGCCTACTTCCAAAATCGTCGTCCGTCTGTCCAACCCTTTATGATTTAAAGCAAACTTCAAGGACCTGGTATGAGATCTTATTCACATTTCTCTTAGATCTCTCATTCACAAGAGGAAAAGTGGATAAAATAATTTTAACTAAAACACATAAGGAAAAACTGCTTATTGTCCATATTTATGTGGATGATATTATATTTGGGTCAACAAACTCTGGATTATGCCAAAAGTTTGCCAACTTAATGCAATCCAAGTTTGAAATGAGTAGCATGAGAGAATTATCCTTCTTCCTTGATTTACAAGTAAAACAAAGTAATGAAGGTATCTTCATTTCTCAATCTAAATACACTAAGGAATTGATTAGAAAATTTGGCATGGAAACTGCCATTATAATGAAAACTCTCATGGGTATTAATGTTGTTTTAGATAAGGATGTACCCGATAAATCTGTAGACCAGAAAACATATAGAGCAATCATTGACTCACTTCTCTATCTAACAGCAAGAAGACCTGATATAATGTTTTCTACAGGTGTCTGTGCAAGGTTTCAGGTTGATCATTACATCTTAGTTCTGTAAAAAAAATCTTAAGATTTCTCAAGGGTACACCTGAAATGGGATTATGGTATCCAACAGAATTGGAATTTGAACTATATGGTTACTCAGATGCTGATTATGCAGGATGTAGATTGGATAGAAAAAGTACCACAAAAACTTGTTAATTCCTAGGTACTAGACTGATATCTTGGTTCAATAAAAAGAAAACATCAGTCTCCACTTATACAGCTAAAACATAATATATTGCTGCTGGAAGCTGGCTGTTCATAGATTTTGTGGATGCATAATCAATTACTTGATTATAACTTATTTTAATTCCACAATATTTTATGATAGTTCAAGTGTTATCTCAATTGCATCAAATCCTGTCTTGCACAATATGATAAAATATATAGAGATACGATATCACTTTCTCAGAGACAATGTTGGAAAAAAGAAAATTTTCCTAGAATATGTGACTTCGGAAAATCAGAAGACAGATATTTTCACTAAATCTCTTGATTAAACAAAGCACAACTACTTTATCAATGCTTTGAGTATGCTTGATAAAGCTCAGTAATCTTAAATGTCTTAATTTTAACTACAAATATTACTGGAGAAAACCTGCATAAGACTTAAATTTTTAAGTTTGCACTCAATGTAACATCGAATAAAAATCGACGGAACGTCAAATTCTATTCGACGTAATGTCTAAAAGACGTTGCTTATGAACAATATTGAATCCATTCTACGCAACGTTGATTTCATTCAACGCGTGCGTCGATTATCATACTTATGTATACATCAAAAAGAAATCGACGCTACGTCGACTAGCAAAATTATTTATGCCCTAATTTCTCGACGTATCGTCTATTTCTCTCAAAACTCTTCATCTTCCCCGCTCTATTTTATTTCTACTCCTCTCCGTTCTTTCTTGTAATCTTTGCAGGTATCTGAATAATACTCATAATCAAACATTTTCAATTATGACTGAGAAAGAAGTATTGAAGGTTCTTGTTCAAGCCCTAACGCCATTGGTTTCTGAATTTACAAAGGAATTCTTGTTTTTTAGAGATGAATGCAATGGTAAGCTTCTAATACTTCAAAATTGGATAAATGAAATATCTAGCTCTGTACAACTTCTTGATCAACAAGTTGATCAGAGTTTAATCTCTGTCGAAGTCTTTAAATCATTCTTTAAAGATTTAAAGAAAGGGGAGAAAAATCGAGGTATGGATGACAGGATTCAAAACTCAGATTGTGTTTGAACTGACAATATAATTATTAAAGAGATTTCAGAAAGACCAAATGAAATGAAGTTTTGAAAATGGTCTATGAAAATGAAGAAGTTTCTGAAAAACTAGATATGAGTACAACTCAAAATATAAGGGTATTGGATAACATTGCTGTAACTTCAGAATCAAAGATGGTTAAGAAGTCTGCTACACAGGGGGATAGTTCAGAGATGGTTAAGAAGTCTGCTACACAGGGGGATAGTTCATTATCAAACTTAAAATAAGAAATATGCAAGGACAGAAAATGCCAGAAGTTAGTGAGCTAGAAAAAGTTTTTGAAGAAATAAGAGAAAGAGATGAAGCTGAGTTCAAAGCATCTGAAGATGGCCTAACTGCTAAGAAAAATATTTTTATTGAAAAGCTAAAAGCTAAGAGTTTAGGGAAAATGGGTGTGTCTGATTTACCAATTACACTTCCAAGAATAATCTTTAATTATAATGAATATATCAAGAAATATTCTAATGCTCAGATTGTGGACACTATTTGACATAGTCACAAAAGAATAACATGACTGACTTATAATAAGGAAACATATATTCCTTATGAGAGTGGAAATCAAGGAATGATAGGTTTTGTAAAAGCATCAACCACTAAAGTATCTGTAACTGAAAAGAAGTTGAAAAATATTTTTCCCGACAACCAATTAGAAATCTATCAATGAACTATCTGCAGGCATCTTAAGCAAAGGATATACACTTTATTCTGCTTCACACAATGCAGAAGCAGAAATCAAAGCTATTCAAAGTATACCAGGATATACAAAGTCATCCAGATAAAGCAAGAGGATTTTATTTTGAATTTGTTGAAAAGATGTCAAAGAAATTATACATTGCTCTTTCAACCTTTGTTGCTGACATGGAAAAAAGTAATACTATATATTAGCACCAAAGGATTTTCTAGTATATTCAGTTGCCTTATATCTATGTCTCTTATCATTCTTAACTATTATGAGTACACTTTCAGTCAAAATTTTGTATAATTTATTACTGCACCATTGTAAAATCACTCTTGAAGTTTTGTAAAATTTGTTAAGTTAAATAAGGGGAGATTGTTGGGTAAAACCCTTATAATTTAGCTTAACAAATTATGTTTAGTGATTTTACATTTTATGTCTATTACGCATATTGTATAGTGAGGGTAATTTGGTCTTAGAAGTCCTAGAGTGTCAGTGATATAAAAGATATATATAAGACATACTAAATTGAAGAGAAATTGCCAACATGCGTCGACTAGAACTCGACGCAACGCCGATTGGAATTTGACGTTACTTTGAATTGAAGTCAGAGCAACTTAATTTGGATAAGTCGACGACACTTAAAGATTAAATCAACGCAAGCTTCGACGTGATATCGACAGAACGTCAACTACAGAGATTTCGTACAGACAGTCAGAAATCGATGTTACTTTGACAAGAACTCGACGTTACGTTGACTGGATTTCTTAACAGAATTTGTTTTGTGGCTTCAATCCGAATTAAATCAAGAAGGGATTTACATAACAGATTATTGAAAATGTTAGAGGATGTCAATCTATATATATGCTAAGATACAATAAAAAGTATAATCAGAGATGGACAACTATCACAGATTATCAATCATCAACAACAAACAATCAAGAAAATTATATCAGATCATGAGAACATTGAATTCAACAGAGAAAGTGATGCAGTACGAGTCTACCAATGGCGAATGACACACAAAAGCTTGTACTCAACAAATGAAAATGTGATCTAAATACAGTGCACGTGCGATCATGAGACAGTGGTCCAAATTAAGATCGTTAAGCAAGTAATTAAAATTTATAACGCATCTAAACAACCAATTGCACCATTGGATAACAAGCCATGAAGAGTAAAAATCAATAAAGATTATCCAACGAGGTGAGACTCAAATCCGTTCAAGTTCACCGAATGCGTCCCGCAAGTTAAGCGACGAATGATGATTACAAACGCTTAAGAAAATTAATTCCCAATGCAATAGTTCATCACCAAAGTAAACAACGCAGACAATAAAAAAAATCAAACCTCAATTTGCTCGTGCGTGTGGAGGAGGAAATAGGGATTGGAAGCCGAAGGCGGGGTTGCCGAGCCGGGCTCAGATTGGTTTCTCCATGTGGGATGCGAGATTGGGGCCATGGATCTGGCAGGTATGAGAAGATCTGGTGGGTGGGTTGAATGGGGAAGTGGACTGGGGTAAAACTGTTGTTGGACGGGCTTGGGAGGATGATTGACAGTGGGGGAGATGTGGGAATGGAGGGGGGGCTGGGGGACGGTGGCCGGCGTGCAAGTTGGGGCCGTGGATCTGGAGGGTTAGGTGCTGGCGAAGGAAGCTGGGGGCCAGGTGAGGCGGAGGAAGGTGCAGCGGGATGAAGGAAGGGCGGCTGAGGACGGAGCGGGGCCTCCCGAGGAGCGGACGGGCCAGACGGGGTTGCTGGAGTTGCTGGCGGTACCGGGGTAGGTAAACAGGGGGTCGACGGGGTTGCTGGCGGTACCGGGGTAGGGAAACCGTGGGTCGACGGGAAGTTAGGAAGGGGTGGGAGGGAGGAGGCGTGGAAGGGGATGCTAACCGGAAGGGGGGGAATGAGGTCCAGGGAAGGCGCGCACGAAGAGGCTTGCTCGGAGTCCACCGAGATGACCAACTAGCTACTAGAGGGCAACCATCGATCCCCCATTTCAGCCGCACACGTAACTATATATAGGGAGAGGGGGAAACATAAAATTAGGGCACTTGATCGGACGACTAATAATGTTCGGGCCGATCGGTGAAATACAACATGAGAAATAAAATGTAAAATATGAATTTGACTCGGAACGACCATCTGGGCGCATCTGCGGACTCGGATCGCCCAAACAGGTCGCGAATCACCGCCTCTTGCGGGAATAAACGCGCGCGTGCTGTCAGTCGCCATCAACTCCCCCGACTTGAAAGCACTCATCTCCGGTGAGTGAAGACGATCGTACTCTCGACGTAAGTCCGGGACGAGTCTCTCGAGCTCCTCAGCAAAAGTCCAAGAATCTTCATAAATCGGGCGGGCGAGCCAATGAACCAAGTATCGCAGGACCATCTGGCCGCCCTTCGTAGTGAAGTCATGACCAACGATCTGTAGAGCATCCCTGGGACGTGTAGGCGACTGTCGCTGTAATGTATCCCCATCTGAAAGTGGTACTGGTAGAACTGCCGGCGTGGTGGTGTGTTCCTCCGAGCAGTGCTCAGCCATTCGCGACTGCCCGAGAATGGTAGATGGAGAGGAGCTAAGGAAGGGTGGGACAAGTAGTGGCTCAGGGGTAGCTAGAGACCATGTGTAACGGCCTGACCCTTTAGACCAAGCGCTGCTACAGGGCTGCAGCCCGCACACCCCAACGCCATCCCTGTACGGCCATTTAATCCGCACAGTAGGTTGTTGGCGCAAGGTTTCGAGCCTGCACACCCCAGCTGCAGCTCAGTTGGTAACAGCCGCTGTTAGGCAAAGCTGTTTAAGGGTTGCGGGTTCGAAACCTTGCGCCAACAACCTACTGTGCGGATTAAATGGCCGTACAGGGATGGCGTTGGGGTGTGCGGGCTGCAGCCCTGTAGCGGCGCTTGGTCTAAAGGGCCGGGCTGTTACATAAAAGTGCACTTTTTTGTAACGACCCTGGCCCATTTAGACCAGGCGCCGCCCGGCCCACCACGACCCTTTAAACCGGGTGGTACAGCCGGAATCTACAAGGCCTGCAGGCCGTACACCCCAAAGCATCTCGCGCCTGTTTATCGGCCGCCCGCATTGTTGCCAAGGGGTTTCGAACCCAAGACCTTGATAAGGAGCCTTTAATACCGCTCCTCATCACCAACTGAGCTGCAGCTCAGTTGGTAACAGCCGCTATTAGGCAAAGCTGTTTAAGGGTTGCGGGTTCGAAACCTTGCGCCAACAACCTACTGTGCGGATTAAATGACCGTACAGGGATGACGTTGGGGTGTGCGGGCTACAGCCCTGTAGCGGCGCTTGGTCTAAAGGGCCGGGCCGTTACACCATGGGTCCACATGCACTCGCTCCTTGCAGTATGGAGTTAAATCCTCCACATTGAACACCCGGTGAATTCCCATTACCGGTGGGATTTCAATTTTATAAGCATTCACAACAATCCGTCGAGTGACTGTATAGGGGCCCATTCGGCGAACACTTAACTTCTTCGCTTCCCCCAGGGGGAGCCTCTCAGGTCGATGACGGATCATATCTCGCTCTCCAACATCAAAAGCTTGTTCCCTCAAGTGCAGATCAACCTGAGCTTTATAAATTTCATTACTGGTCGCGATCTTTCTCCGGACTGTCTCATGTAGTGCGTGTATATGATAAACAAACAACTCAACAGACCAATAATGCAAATGATGAAGCCAAATGATGACATGAAATGCATGTGTGAGCTGAATGGACGACTCGACAGACTTATGAAAATGATGAACCCAAAAGATAACGTGCTCACATGAATGATGCATGAAAAACACGACAGGCACGATACACTGACATTCAACCCACTTTATGTCGCAAAAGTACCTTGAAAGAGGTGGTTTATCAAGGGGTTCGTCGGGAGGAGTGTAATTAAACTCAGTGAGTGTGCGATGAGTATCAGAATGATCGTGTGAGGGCAATACGAGTCACCAGGAGGTATGTATAAAAATTCGTCGCGAATGTGACGGTCACCTGAGTGCGTAGCAGAGACACCTAAAATCAGATGAAACACTCGAGTGAGGTGAGTGCCGCAAGTAAGCAAGAACTCATCAGGTGGGTCAGCAGACGGTATGTCTACGAACTCATCACGAGCGTGATAGATCGTACGCTTTAGCCTCAATACATCGGGATGGTGCTCAAGCGTATCTGAGAAAATCCTGACATACTCAGTGTCGTTCTCACGACCCGCTCTCCAAAGCAAAATAAGGGACGTGCATTGGAGAGGTGTCAATAAGTGGACACTCACAAATGGTTTGCTCAGCGGGATGTCAATATCACGGGGAAGTGGTGGTTCATCAGGTGACTTGTGAGGGGGGTCATTAACGAACCCGTCAGTAGGGTCATGATCCTCCAAGTGAATGCTACTAATTAGGGTAGTGTCCCCAAAAGCGGGTGAGACGACCACCAAGACATCGACACTAGGCTCGAGGTTCTCGGTCATGATGTGACTCGAATTAAGGCTAAAGGGGGGGGGGTGAGAAGAATTCATACTCAAGTGAGGGTTAGCCGACGAGGTGTCAAGAACGGGGTCTGTAACCAAGGGGGTAACAAGGGCAACATAAGGTGCAAAAAATCGATAGACCATAATAGTGTTATTGAGTCGCTCGACCTCACTCTCGCGACCAAACTCCCTCGACGTGCTAATGACACTCTCCTCCGGTACTACAAGGCCAGGGTCATACTTTGCCTCAAAATCGCGTGGGCATGGAGGCTCATCAAGGGAGAGAGTACCAAAATCAGGTGGCGAATCACTCATAACTATGGGAGTAATACACTCGTTAGTGGTTTGACTTGAATCCTGATGGGTCACACTATAGGTTTCCCCAAGGGCAGATTTCAGGCGATCCATTTGAGCATGTACGAGATCAAATTGTTCAAGAACCAATCGCTGAAATTTGGCTTCAGGTATCTCCAGTGGTGGAACAATAGGGGGATCCAAACGCGTGAGGTTATCCACGTAGTGGTGACCCCTATAGAGATCCGGATAGTCATTAAAATGCTCGTCCCTAGTAGACTCACGGTGTGTCAGAGGGTGAATGTGATTCCTACGAGATGGCGATGATGAGCGAGGGTGATCATCAGAATAGTATGAGGATCTCTCTGGAGGGGCCGTACGAAGATATTTAACTCTACTAATGTCAAGCCGTGGCATGACGTAGTGACGGTAACGTGAAGTTCTAGAATCATAACGATCGTCTCTAGTAAATCGTGGCGATGGGTCAGCACGATATCTAGGAGGAGCGGAATGCAAATAATGATGATCGTCGAAATGATATGTCATGAGATACGGCCTATAGACTTCACTACTACTTGTAAAAGTGTGGTGGAAGTCGAACCCTCCCCTCTGATACCAATTTGATGCAATACGAGTCTACCGATGGCGGATGACACACAAAAGCTTGTACTCAACAAATGAAAATGCAATCTAAATACAGTGCACAAGCGATCATGAGATAATGGTCCAAATTAAGATCATTAAGCAAGTAATTAAAATTTATAACACATCTAAACAACCAATTGCACCATTGGATAACAAGCCATGAAGAGTAAAGAACAATTAAGATTATCCAACGAGGTGATGCGCAAATCCGTTCAAGTTCACCGAATTCATCCCGCAAGTTAAGCGACGAATAATGATTACAAACACTTAAGAAAATTAATTCCCAATGCAATCGTTCATCACCAAAGTAAACAACGCAGACAATAAAAAAAACCAAACCTCAATTTGCTCTTGCGTGTGGAGGAGGAAATAGGGATTGGAAGTCGAAGGCGGGGTTGCCGAGTCGGGCTCAGATTGGGCTCTCCACGTGGGATGCAAGATTGGGGCTGTGGATCTGGCGGGTAGGAGAAGATCTGGTGGGTGGGTTGAATGGGGAAGTGGCCTGGGGTAAAACTGTTGTTGGACGGGCTTGGGAGGATTATTGACAGTGGGGGAGATGTTGGAATGGAGGGGGGCTGGGGGAGGGTGGCCAGCGGGCAAGTTGGGGCCGTGGATATGGAGGATTAGGGGCTGGCGAAGGAAGCTGGAGGCCAGGTGAGGAGAAGGAAGGTGCAGCGGGATGAAGGAAGGGCGGCTGAGGACGGACCGGGGCTTCCCGAGGAGCGGACGGGCCAGACGGGGTTGCTGGAGTTGCTGGCTGTACTGGGGTAGGGAAACAGCGGGTCGACGGGAAGCTAGGAAGGGTTGGGAGGGAGTAGGCGGGGCATGGGATGCTAACCGGAAGGGGGGGAAGGAGGTACAGGGAAGGCGCGCACGAAGAGGCTTGCTCGGATTCTACCGAGATGACCAATTGGCTGCTAGAGGGCAACCATCGATCCCCCATTTCAGCTACACAAGTAACTATATATAGGGAGAGGGGGAAACATAAAATTAGGGCACTCAATCAGATGATTAATAATGTTCGGGCCGATCGGGGCTAAATACAACATGAGAAATAAAATGTAAAATATGAATTTGACTCGGAATGACCATCCGGGCGCATCCGCGGACTCGGATCGCCCAAACGGGTCGCGGATCACCGCCTCCTGCAGGAATAAATGCGTGCGTGCCGTCAGTCTCCATCAGAAAGCTTGGAAGAATTGAATCTTTTCCAGTATCAGTCGATTGATTTGATAGTTGTTGAATCTGATAAGAGAATTAATACTTCTTCTCAAGAGAAAGTTGCAATAGATTCAGAGAAAAAGTTTGAAAGATCATTTGGAGATTGAGCTCATAATCTTTATTATTTTGATATTCAGAGATTCATCAGAAGTTGCAGAGATCATCATTAATTGTCCTCAGAAATTTGAAGAGAAGACAATAATAAAAGAATCATCTTAACTCAAATCTTCTCTTTATTTTCTTTTTATATTTTGAGAAAAAGAGTTATAAAAATCCCCCTGCAAAAGATTCAGTGAGAGGTTGTAAGAGTCTTCTTGATAAAAGACTTAGATTGCAATTGATTCAAAATCTGCTTATCAAAAGATCTGGTGTGGTTCTAAAAGTCTCCTAATCAAAAGACTTAGACACTGTGATAGTGAATTCCTATCAAAGGGGTAGAAGAGTGGATGCACCTTAGATTGAGGCAGAACCACTATCCTTGTGTCTTCTGTGATTTTGCTTTTATTTTTTATTCTGTGCTGTCGTGCTGTGATTTTAATTAACTCCATCTGAATCTTATTTATAGTTTATGTAAATGTAAATTCTGGGCTTTCCAAGTCATTTTGGTCAATCTGAATTTCGGCGTGCGGTATTTTCGCACACGCATACGCAATTTTGGCGCCCAACTTTTCTCTCGTTGTTGACCTTGTGCACGCGAGTGCGCTTTGCGCTGCGCGGGTGTGCACTATGTTTTTCTTTATAAACACTGCTCACGATTTCAGATGGATCAACCGCACGGGGAGAGCCGTTCTTCCTCGTTTTCACCTCCAAGAACTAGAGTTCATCCTCTAGGCTCTCCCCATCATCCAAGTGCTTTAAAGTGAATATTCATCCATCCTTCTCCGCCAAGCTAGGATCTCGAAGAGGAAACATGGACGGTGCAGTACAATCGAGAAGACAGATTTAGTGTGGATAGGTGACAACATTCCCTCTACCCTGGACGCAACTGATGAAGGTGTAAAGGGAACGGATTGACAACCCAGGGACCTCCTTCCCTCTCCACGACAAAGACTCGAGCACTGTTAGTATTTCTCTCTTCTTCTTCCGCACATTAGGAATAGATTTATGTACATATTTTCCTCTTTATTTTGATGATGGTTGTCTTGGAAATGCTTTGAACTTACCTTTACGTATATCTTACATGTAGATTTGTTCTTTATCTTGTCCATTTCATTTAGAGTAGTTTAGGAAGCCTAGCCTCTTGTTGTGATCTTGTGGTTATTTCATGTTGTTGTGATTATCTTGTGGTTGTGTTTCATTGCATTTGCTTGCGATATTGAGTTGATATGGAAACAAGCTGATGCAGGCTGGTTTTCTAGAAGTTTGATTATTTTCGGAGGTAAAATGAGTGCGACTCTTAACTGGGCTATCTTCTCTAATAGCGTCCTTTCTCGGGGGAATGGGGACTTGATAGCTAAATCTCTACACAGGTCAGTTCGTCTCGAAAAATCTAGCTATTGCTCCAAGCGCGAGTTTATTCTTTCCGCAAATGGACGACTCAACAGACGACAAAGGTCGTGCAAATTTTTGGAGGAAATAACAACAGAAGAAAATGATAGAGATGCACACGTTAACAATTCGATCACTTTAAATTATTTGCTTGAGTAAAAAGTTAACAGTAGGGAGCAGATTTGTATACCTGCGGAGATTTCCTAGGACGGAGGAGTTTACACTGGATTTTGGGAAACTGGCTGGCCGAGGAGGGCGGTTCGATTTTGAAGGTGGCTAGTCGGGGCTGCGGGGTAGACGGGGTGCTGTAGTGGTGAGTTGCAGGGGCTGAGGGAAGAGGGGCTATAGGAGCTGCGTGTAAGTGCAACAGGCGGGGAAGAAGGTGGCTCGGATGGCTGGAGTTAACGGGAACGGGAAAAGGGCGGATCAGGGGGGGATGGTGTGAGGAGGTGAGCGGGGCTAGCTGCAGGAGTCCCAGACGGCGTGCTTGCCGGGAGTAGTGGCGTCACGAGGGAACGTAGCCGGAGGAAGGTCAGGAGGAGTAGTAGAGGTCGACCGACCTTTGGACGGGGGCTGGGTCGCTGGACGCCGCTTGAGGAGTCGGCGGTCTTGACGAATCTGGAGGTGGAAGGAACGCCTGGTCGGCTGGTGGCTCTAGTTGAAGGGAGGAAATCACCGTGCGGAAAAAACGTCGGGTGCGCTGGAGGAAACCAGGCGTGAAGAAAATAAGTCTCACGAGTTTCTTTTTCCAGGCTATCCGTCTGATTGAGTTGAATAGGGTTTAAATAGGAGGAATTATGAGAGTTACAGTTTAAACAATTGGTTTCAATGTCATAAATGAGGGGTTTTTATGGCCATGAATAAAGGTGGTTTTGGGATCTCAAGAGGTAATTCGGGAAATCGAAGAGGGTTTTATTAGTTTTAAAACTCCCAAATGAATTAATATTATTAAATCAGAAATTGAAACTTGTTTTCATGCAATTAAAATATTGTCGTGCATACATCCTAACACCTTCGACTACCGGACCTATTTATTAATGGTCATGCTGGCCGGTCAAACCAACAAGCCTTAACATTAAAATGAAAAAATGCGGTGCAACGACACATGACAAAACGTCGAATGACGACAACACACACACGGTAATAAAAGTACTAAAAAACACACTCCAACGAGCATAGCTCATCCGGATGCGACCTCAGATGCATCTATTCCTCCGGGGTTGAAAGGACTTGACCCCGTCGAGAATTGGCAAAAACCTGCAATAGTAAGATCAGGACGGAGACGACGAAGCTCGGCGGCGCTTATCCATGAACTGTCCGATATATTCCTGCCCTTCCATGAAACGAGGTAACGCTGATATGTACCAGTGCGCATCTGAAACTCACGTACATCCAACACCTGCTCAATCTCCTCAACGGTGGGTGTGGATGGGGCTAAAGTTGGCTGTGGAGTGGAAGATGGTACGGGAGTGGGTGGTGCAATGATGGTATTTGGAGGCTCACCAAAAAATGGCACAAGGTCAGCACTATTAAATATAAAAGTTCTAAACTCAGCGAGCAAGTCTAAAAAATAAGCATTTGTGCCAAGACACTTTTTAACCTGAAATTGGCCAAAATGCCTTTGTTGTAGCTTGTGATAGGTGTCCACGGGAAATCTCTCTTTCCTGAAAAAAGCAAGAACCCAATCTCCTTCTGAGAAATACAACTGCGGCGATGTTTATCTGCCGCATCCTTGTATTTCTCAGAAGATGCTCGCAAACTGTTAGCAATCAACTTATGCAAAGATTTTAAATGATCAATATATGTTAGTGCATCAAAAAAGGTTCGTTCAAAAGATGGAAGAGAATGACGATTAAGTAATAATGGGACGGGGTAGCCATAGACTACCTCAAAAGGAGATTTGGTAGTGGAACGATTCTTTGAGCTGTTATAAGCAAATTCTGCTTGCGGAATAACTAAATCCCACTGCTTCGGATGCTCTCCCACTAGACATCTAAGAAAATCGCCCAAGCTTCGATTCACTATCTCGGTCTTCCCATCCGTCTACGGGTGATAGGCGCTACTAAATTCGAGCTTGGTCTCAAGTTTTTCCCATAAAGTTTTCCAAAAATAACTCAAAATCGAGTCTCACAGTCGGAAGTGAAAGAGCGGGGAATCCCGTATAAATGTACGATCTCCCGAAAAAAAGATCGGCAACATACGTGGCATCGGTCGTTTTCTTACAAGGAATAAACCGAGCCTTCTTCGAAAAACGATCAACCACGACAATGATCGAATCCACGCTTCGTTTGGTTCAGGGTAATCCTACGACAAAATCCATAGAGATTTCATCCCAAGGCCGCTCGGGAACGGAGAGTGGGGTGTAAAGGCCGCTATTTTGGGCGTGTCCTTTAAACAATTGGCAGTTCTTGTAAATCCTAACGAAATTGGCAACATTCTCCTTCATTTTAGGCCAATAAAATCGGGAGTTAGCGAGGTCCAGAAGTTTATGTTGCCCAACATGACCTCCTAACCCAGAAGAATGAAGCTCTCTTAGTAAGGACTCCCTAAGTGACCCTTCACAAATACAAAGGCGAGTCTCTTTGAATAAAAAAATCTCACTCAAAATATATTCCGTAGTGGGATCAGTACCACTAAATTGACATGCGCCCCAAATTTTGCTGAAATATGTATCAGATGGATAGAGGTCCTTTTGCTTATCTAAGTCGAGGATTTGTGGCTGAAGGGTGACTAGCACATGTGACCTACGACTAAGCGCGTCAACTACTCTATTCGAAACGCCTGGCTTATGCTTCCGATGGAAGGTATACTTTTGAAGAAAGTTCGTCCATTTGGCATGCCTACGCACCTCCTTTTGGGAGTTCAAGTGCCGAAGTGCATCATGATCAGTATTAAAGATGAACTCGCGTTGAATTAAATAGTGACACCAGTGACGAAGGGTTTGGACGATGGAGTAGAATTCTAGATCATAAGTGGAATAACGAGTCTTGGCTTCATTTAGCTTCTCACTAAAAAACGCGACAGGTCGCCCCTCTTGACTTAAGACAGCTCCTATTCCAATAATCGAAGCATCACAATCTACCTCAAAGATTTTCTCGAAGTCAGGAAGCGCAAGCACGTGAGCACTAGTTAACTTTTCCTTGATAAGAGAAAAAACACGCTTCGCTTCGGCCGTCCAAATAAGTGACTTTTTTTAAGACAGTCGGTCACAGGCGAAATGTGAGTGATGATATTTCTAATAAACCGGCGATAAAATGAGACTAACCCATGGAAACCGCGAGCTTCAGTGATAGTCTTTGTACTAGGCCACGCTCTAAATGCTTGGATCTTTTCAGGATCAACTTTAATTCCGTCGGCCGACACAATATACCCTAAGAAGGTCAAACTATCGGTCATAAATACACACTTCTTAAGATTTACGTAAAGCTTCTTTTCCAAAAAGATTTGAAGGACCTGACACAAATGCACAAAATGTTGGTCGAGGTCGTTCCTATAAACTAAGATGTCATCGAAATAAACAACCACACATACTCCCATCAAGGGACGAAGAACTTGATGCATGAGTCGCATAAAAGTACTAGGGGCATTGGAGAGGCGAAAAGGCATCACAAGACACTTGTAGAGTCCTTCCCTGGTCTTGAAAGAAGTCTTCCATTCATCCCCGAGTCAGATCCGGATTTGATGGTAGCCGCTTTTGAGATCAATCTTGGAAAAAACCTTAGACCCATTGAGCATTGCAAGCATATCGTCCAATCGAGGGATCGGAAAACGATACTTCATGGTAATTTTGTTGATGGCTCGACTATCCACATACATACGCCAAGTTCCATCCTTCTTAGGGACGAGGAGTGCAAGAACAGTGCAAGGACTCATACTCTCCCAAATATGACCCTTTTTGATTAGGTCGGTGATTTGGCGGTGGAGTTCTTCGTGCTCTTTAGGACTCATACGATTGTGTGGTAAATGAGGTAGGCTAGCGCCTGGTATAATATCAATACAATGTTTTATATCTCTCATGGGAGGAAGATGATTTGGTAGCTCCTCGGGCATAATAGAAACTCTGAAATAAAGGGGCACACTAGACTCGGATTTTCCATGGACTCTCGACTGGAATCTAAGCCAACTGAAACGTAGACAACTTCACTCGCCTTCATCTCCTCCTGGAATCGGGGACCAGAAAGTAACACGTGGGTTGAAGGAAAGGAAATTGCTGCAATAAGAGAAGTCGAGCTGCTACTAGGTAGGGAATGGTTCAAGTGATAGCAAGGGCCCATTCTTCTGGGGAAGAAGAACGATCTTGCTCCCACTACGTTCAAAGGTGTATGAGTTCCTTGCTCCGTCATGAACTACGTGTTTATCAAACTGTCATGGACGCCCTAACAAGACGTGACAAACTTCCATGGTCGCAACGTGACACCAAACTGAATCCTGGTAGGATGCCCCTATGGAAAACTCTACTAAACACTGATGCGCTGTGATACAAAATTTTTCGTGCTCCCGCTATCAATAATGATGAAGCAAAATTGCCCCTGTATGCGCGCGGTCGTACAAAAAAGTTATGTCTCAATCACTCGTTCTTTGTGGAAATTTTGGGGGTGAGGAGACTATGTTGCATGACACAGACTAGGTGCTTTGCATGCTCTCCTACTTCGATTTCGTCTATGGCGTTCGGATCTGGTTGGGAGTCCATAAGGAAGACTCCGTACTTAGGCTCCCGATCCTCCTCGGATTTGACCATAGCTACAAACTGCCTACGGGGGCACTCCGAGGATTTGTGTCCTGGTTTCTTGCACTTAAAACATCGAAAAGTTCTCGGGTTGGGTCGGGAACGCATAACCT
This sequence comes from Platanthera zijinensis, assembly GCA_039513925.1. NCBI lineage: Eukaryota > Viridiplantae > Streptophyta > Magnoliopsida > Asparagales > Orchidaceae > Platanthera > Platanthera zijinensis. The sequence goes on from CM077078.1 coordinate 192,949,306, forward strand.
CTTTGCCTTTAGTATAGGCAGGGGGCAGAGTAGGGGCATTAGTGGACCCTAGGGGATGACTCTAGCTGAGATAGTTGGGTGAGTTCGTGTTAGGAAGTCTTTTAGAAATTCGAGGGCCGAAAGCTTTCTTCTGTAGTGATGCTTCTACGCGACGGGCCCTACTGGAGATCTCCCCTAGGTCTCGAAAGTCATGAAGCTCTACTTACTCTCGGAAGGCATAATGCAGATCGTTTAGATAGCGAGACACAATCATATCGTCCTCCTCTCGGATGTCTAACCTGGACTGGAGGATAAGGAACTCGTTGGTATAGTCGTCCACCGAGAGTTTATCTTGACGTAGGTTGTGAAATTTGCGATATAAGTTTTGTAGATAATCCGGGGGGACATATCTCTTCCGCAACTGGGTTTTAAATTCGACGCAGGTCGTGATCGGGGTCAAACCTAAGGTGAAACGGGTACGCTCTAATTGGACCCACCAGAGTAGTGCGGGATCCTTAAGTCGAAGGGTGACATACTCGACTTGGCGATTCAATGACATCCACTTCCAAGCCATGAATCGCTCCATACGCTCGCACCAATCTAGGCATCCTTCGGGTTCTATTTGGCCCTCAAAATCTCCTACATCCAACTTGATGCTCACATCCCATTGTGGTTAGTTTTGGGGATCAAGTGGTGGCGGCAAAGGCTCATCCTCCCTAGTGTTTGGGGGAGGTTCCTGATTTAGACCTAGGTGTCGAGCGGCTTCAAGGTTATTGACGGAAGTTCGTAGCCCATTCACGACTTGCGTAACATCACCCACTTGGAGGGTGAGTGTTTCCATCATCTGCATGAGGTTGCCCATGTGTTGATTTAAGTCATCGACGCTCGCCTTGAGTTTCTCCTCTCTACCCTTCATTTTTTTAAAAAATAACGACAAAAGAAAATGAAAGAGATGCGCGCGCTAACAATTCGATCACTTTAAATTAATTGCTTGAGTAAAAAGTTAACAATAGGGCGCATAATTGTATACCTACGGAGATTTCCCAGTTCGGAGGAGTTTCCACTGGATTTTGGGAAGCTGGTTGGCCGAGGAGGGCGGTTCGGTTTTGAAGGTGGCTAGTTGGCGCTGTGGGGTAGACGGGATGCTGTAGTGGTGAGTGGCAGGGGCTGAGGGAAGAGGGGCTATAGGGGTTGTGGTTAAGTACAACAGGCGGGGAAGAAGGTCGCTCAGTCGGCTGGAGTTAACGGGAAGGGGAGAGGGCGGGTCGGGGGGGGGGGGGCTGGTGTGAGGAGGTGAGCGATGTTGGCTGCAGGAGTCCCAGGAGGCGTTCTTGCTGGGAGTTGTTGCGTCATGAGGGAACGGAGCCGGAGGAAGGTCGGGAGGAGTAGTTGAGCTCGACCGACCTTCGGACGGGGGCTGGGTTGCCGGACACCGCTTGAGGAGTCGGCGGTCTTGCCGGATCTGGAGGTGGAAGGAACGCCCGGTCGGCTGGTGGCGCTGGATGCCGGGAGGAAATCACCGGGCAGAAAAACGTCGGGGGCGCGGGAGGAAACCAAACGTGAAAACAATAAGTCTCACGGGTTTCTTTTTCCTGGCTATCCGTCCGATTGAGTTGAATAGGGTTTTAATAGGAGGAATTATGAGAGTTACGGTTTAAACAATTGGTTTCAATGTCATAAATGGGGGGTTTTATGGTCATGAATAAAGGGGGTTTTGGGATCTCAAGAGGTAATCCGGGAATTCAAAGAGAGTTTTCTTAGTTTTAAAACTCCCAAATGATTTAATATTATTAAATCAGGAATTGAAACATGTTCTCATGCAATTAAAATATTGTCGCGCCTACTTCCTAATACCTTCGACTATCCGACCTGTTTATGGTCATGTTGGCCGGTCAAACCAACATGCCTATTAAAATGAAAAAATGCGGTACAACGACACACGACGACAAAATGACGAATGACGACAACACACACATGATAATAAAAAACGAGCTTCAAGTTTGCGAAGCGGAGATGGTGACCTCAGATGCATCACAAGCGAAGCGGTGTCGGTGACCCCTCACCAAACTCTCTCGAGCGAAGCGGAGATGGTGACCCGCAAGTGTGCGAAGCAGTGAAGACAACCTGCATTAGTGGTTTTTTTTTTCTGCAATTATAATTTAGGAACACAACACCAAATCAACGAATTGCTTTTTTGTTTTCCGCTTCAACTTTTCCAAAATCTACAAATCTCACGAGCGTTCCGTATACCTCGAGAGATCAATACTTGAGGATTTACTATCGATTTTATATTACTTGAACGACCGGTGCAATTGTCGAGATCACATCAGTTGTTAATACAATAATAGTAATTTTTATTATTCTTTTGTATTAAGTAAATACAAACAAATGTACATCTTCATAGACACTCCAATCATAAGAAGTGACATCTCAACTTCAAACTAAAATGTGAGACTAAGCTATACAAAATTAACAGCACTCCTAATGTGCCATAGAAGTGGGTCTTTAAAAGTTGGGCTTCTTAGAAAACATTTCTTCTATACTCTCGAAAATTGAAGCCTACATATTGTAGGCTTCAGGCTTGGAAACAATTAACGATCACGTGGTTGAGGCTAAGTTATGAAAGGCGCTCCTATGGTGCCGGGCACACTAGATAGGCCTCTCCTTGGAAAGCCCAAGGCGGGCGAGGTGTCCTAAGCGTGGGTGAAGCGCGCGCCACACCCAAACCATAAGGCACACTTTTTGTCATCTGTTCGGTCTAAGGATTATGTCATATGTTCGGTCTAAGGCTTAAGCCAGATCAATCAGTTGAAACCCTCGTTTTTAGGGTTTTTATTTCTCTCTCTAAGGACTAAAACCAACATCCCCTCTCAGTATTTTTTCTTCATGCGCCTTTCCTATCCCCCTCTCCTCTCGATATTAGCTCTCTCTCTCACCCTCACCGATACTCCTCCTTGCCAACCTTTAAGCCTCTCTCGGTGAAGCTCTCGCCAGAGAAAAGCTCCTCTCGCTCTCTTGAAGCTCCTCCTCTTGTTGTGTCCCGTGGGACCTCTCCCCTCTGTCGGAATTGTGTTATGTACTTTCAGTTAGTGAGCTTATGGAAATTATGTGATGGAATGATGCATTCATCTGTTTGATATACTTTTTTAGTTGATGGAATGGTATTTTCTATTGTCTTAAGTTTGATTTTTTTCTTTTGCAAATATGCATTTGTAAGTTATGTAATCCCTCTGATGTGTGGAATCATGGTTTTGCAATTCGGTCTTACTATGCATAATGTTCTTAGAACTCATTACATGAGTTACCTGATTCTTTGTTAGAGAACAATTTGTGCAGTTTACAGTGAACATCAGGATACATTACTACAATATTAACCATTTCCCCTTGCAAATTCAGTATCTATTATATGCTTAGACACAACATCAACCATTCCATTTCCCATTGTAATTACAGTGAATTGAGCACCCAGCTCACGGAATTTAAAAGGAGAAAGTGGAATTCAGTGACTGGGGAGTGAAATTAAGTGAACTGGGCAAGTAGTGAAATTCAATGATCAATTTTATTAAACTAGATTTTTTTTACTTTTTGCGTCTTCTAGGCTCCAAGATCCCTTTGCTCTTTGGTGCAACTTACGTCTTTAATAACTTAGGGCCGAGGAAAGGCCTTTGTGAAGATATCAGAGAGTTAGTCGACAATGGAAACATGTCGAAGATCAATTTTAAATCATTATTTGTAGCATAATTGTAAAAGGCCCATTTTTTTTCTTGTTTTGGGTCTTCACCCATTGCGTATAAATATAGGGTGTTGCCCTTTGTTGAGAGAGCACAAAACTTGTATGTATTGCTTGTGTATGTAAATACAATGAGAGAATACAAATATATAGGAGAGAGAAGGTGAGAAGAAATCTTATACAAGATGTGAGACTAAGAAGAGAAGAAAGAAATACAATAAAGAAAGGGGCCCAATAATGAGCCTTCTACATGGGCTTTTCTAACACTTCCCCGCAAGCTGGAGCGTACAAATCGTATGCGCCAAGCTTGGACAAGCACTGATAGAAGAGGGTGCTGTAAAGAGCCTTAGTGAGGACATCCGCAACTTGTTCAGTCTATGGAACATGCTTCAGGTCAAGCTTCTTCATTTGAACCTTTTCCCGGATGAAGTGACAGCTGATTTCAATATGTTTTGTTCTTTCGTGGAAGACCGGGTTCTTGGCTATATGTATAGCAGCTTGGCTGTCACAGAGGAGGAGAGCTGGGGAAGGGAGCTTTACACCCAGATCGGTAAGAAGACTTTCAAACCAAGTTAGTTCAGAAACCACCGAAGCCATTGCCCGGTATTCTGCCTCAGCTGATGATCGAGCAACGACCGCTTGTTTCTTGCTTCGCCAGGTAATCAAATGTCCTCCAAAATATGTACAAAACCACTAGTTGACCGTTGATCATCAAGGGAACCAACATAATCAACATCAGAATATGCCATCAATGTTGGAGCTGAAGATGAGGTTTTGTATATCAATCCTTTACCAGGAGCCGTTTTAAGGTATCTGAGAATGCGTTCAACGGCCTGAAAATGAGATCTTCGAGGGGAATGCATATATCGACTGACAATACCAACAACGAAGGAAATATCCGGTCTGGTTACGGTGAGGTAGATCAATTTCCTAACGAGACGACGATAGTATTCTGGATTCTGGAGTAGGAGATCTGAATCAGATGTCTGAGCGCACAACTTGTGATTTGCATCCATTGGGGTGTCAATCGGCTTACAACTTGAATAACCAGCATCATGATGGAGGTCGAGGCAATACTTCCGCTGAGAGAGGACGAGACCATCCGGCCGTCTTGCAACCTCAAGACCCAAGAAGTACCGAAGGGGCCCCAGATCTTTTGTTTGAAAAACTGTGCTCAGGTGTAGTTTGACCTCCTGTATTCCTTTCGAGTCGTCTCCAGTAATTATGATATCATCAACGTATATTAATAGAAGAACCGTTCCCGTTGTTTGGTGACGAGTGAACAACGAGAAGCCTGCCGAGCTCCGAGTAAACCAACCTCCCGAAGGGCCTTACTGAACTTGTCAAACCACGCCCGTGGGATTGTTTGAGACCATACAGAGCTTTCATAAGGCGACAGAGCTGAGACTCCCCCGTGGTCTCAAACCTGGGAGGTTGCTGCATATACACTGTTTCCTGGAGATCGTCATTCAGAAAGACATTCTTAACATCCAGTTGGAGTAAGGGCCACCGATGATGGACAACCACGGAGATGAGGACTCGAACGGTGTTGAGTTTGGCCACAGGAGAAAAAATTTCTTCATAGTCAAGCCCCTATTGTTGGGTGAAACCACGAGCCACCAGGCGAGCTTTCAGTCGGTCAATTGTCCCATCAGCAACATGTTTGATTACAAAGATCCACTGTAACAACCCCCCCTATTATTAATAATAACTATTATTAATAATAATAATATAAAAAAAAAAAAAACAATAAACAAAGACCAAGCCCGGCTAAACCTACCCCCCCCTCCTTAATAAAAATCCCGAGCCCCCCCCGGTCCAACCCAAATCCCGCATTTCCGCATTCCGCAAGAAATCCCGCAGGGGCAGATCCCGCTTCCGCCTCACGCATACCCGACGGCCCCGGAACCCGCCGCCAACGCCTCCGGCCGCCCCCGAGACGCCTCCCCGTGGCCGGAAAACGCTTCCTTCTGGTCGGGCGCCCATTCCTTTTGCTTCCCCGACGTCTCCGGTGCTTCCCTTGGCCGGAATCTTCCGCACAAACTCTTGGCCGGCTGCACCCTAGGGTCCAAAGACCTCCTCCAAGGGCCTCCAACTGCCTCCTCTTCTCCTTCTCTGACCAGTGAGGACAAGGACAGCGATCCTTCTCCGACAACGCTATCTCCTTCTCGTTCCGGCCGATGGTTTTCGTGAGGGACTCCTAGGGTTTCGCTCGAAACTCCTCTTCGTGGATTTCTGAGCCCAAATCTGGACTCATTAGGTAAGGAATTTCATCAATCCCTCGTTTTTAGCTTGCCCTAATTTTTTTGGGAAGATTTTCGCCCTCCGATTGGCGTGATTTCGTCAATCCCCCTTGGATTTGTCATAAAGTCATCTAAATTTCAATTCTGTTTGCTTTTCCCGTGTCGCTCGTTGGGCTTAGGTGGTGGAATCGCGCCAAGCTTGAGATTTTTTTGCCTCCAGACGCCGCCAAAACTCCCGATCCCTCGCGGTAGGCTCTTCTCCCCTCACTTTCGAGGGAGGTAAAAATGTTAAACCCCTCTCCTGTTGTGTGGTGCAATTGTGCTAGCATAGAAAGCTGTCAATTCAATTTGCAAGGTATTTTTTTGGTCTCGAACAGGTGAAGTTAGAGCTTTTAACACCGCTTACGCCATTTAGTTGACGCAAGCACTGTCGACGTTACTTTAAGGCAAGTAGAGAACCCCCTCTCACTTGCAAAACTTTAGATTTACTCTGCTTATCTGTCCATTACAAATAATTCCTTTTTACAAAATTTTGAACACTAAAAAGTATTGATATAACGAAATTTGATAGATAATCCATAAGGACGCACTATAAGACGAATCCATAGTTGTAAGCAAAAATTCTTGAATTGTAGCGTCTAACTGGGCATCTGTCTGCTGGCATGGTCACGGCAAGCAGGAATACTTTTCCGATAAGACTTGCACTCAGATCTGATCGTGAGCCATGTGCGCCCGCTATAGTACGTATACACTTCATCGATCGCGACTTACAACTATTAATTTTAGGCTATACTCCGGAGTAGGCTAATGTTTCAGATATGTTTGTTTGACCTGGTTTTTGGCATGTTTTGTAGCCTTATACATGATATTTCAGTACTCGGTTACGTCTGTTGTTTTGCTCTCACTTTAAATTAATTAATTTGCTTATATATAAATCCTAAGTTCTAAGGCATTTTCTTTCTGTCTTGAAATTGCCTTAGGGTTCGTGACTGCGCCGCCTGCTCCCTGAGCTACTTCTCGTTCAGCGTCAGCCTTGCTCAGAGGTTTTTCATTTATAGTTGTCTGCATCAGGTTCTATGATCCATTTACTGTCTTTCTATCATGTAATAGTTATTGTAAGACATTTTCTTATGTATCATGGACAGCCCCTAGGATATTTTTGATGTATTAGATCATCTTATCTATATCACTACCGTTATTTTTTTTTTTTTGCATTTTCTTCTGTTTCAGCACTGTGTGTAGCATTAAATTTTTCAAGAAAATACATGTGCATGAATTACCCACGTTTTAAACTTTAAGTGCTTCCGCACATTTATACTCAATCAATTGTTCAAACAAAATTACTATTTCTAAGAAACTATTTTCTATAGCACCGCATCCGCCTTAGCAGGCATGGTTCCTTTCCGCCCATGCCTGTGGCATCACGGCCCGCCCGAAGCGCACTCTGACTTCCGTCGAGACGGGTCGTGACAGTTGGTATCAGAGCCAGGTTAGCTCTTAAAAATGCAGTATTTTGAAATTTTCAAATATTTTAACTTCTATTATGTAAATACATGTACATGCATCATATCTCACTCAGCCTGTCATTATTTGTTGTTTGCGGCTGAGACATCGCACACACTCACTCATAATCATGAGTAGTATGCACATGAATGTTAAGGGGTTATGGGCAAACTTAACATTTTTGTGCATATGAATTTCCATTAGGCTATACACCGCTTGCGAATATTAAATTGTATGGGCGGTTTAATATTTTCAAGTGCGTTGGCATTAGAATCATAATATGCATAACATGTTAAGTGATATGGGCGCTTAACATGGCATGTATATCCATTCATGAACATTCGTAGGAACGCATTTTAGACATGATTGCATTACATGCATAACATAACTCATTACACAAATGTTAAGCCAAGAACAACAGATGGTGATCGTACACACATGGTTTTGTAAATTGCTTGACATTGCATGTGATTTCTTGTCATTAATCATCACCTAGAGTTGTCCAATGAAAATGCTGTAACTAATATATGATTTATGTATTTGACAGTATCAAAATGCTAGAACCTGTTATTCCTTAATATCCTATGATTGACGTAATTGTCTTTCTTACTCGTTTCTTTTGTGTCCCTGCTTAGATGGCCCCTAAACGATCTCAGCGCAAGAAAGCTACCCCTCCAGTCGGGGCAGCTCCTGTAGACGCCACTGCCCAGCTGTTGAGGCAGATCCTCGAGCGTCTCACTCGCTTAGAGGGAGATCGTCAAACTCCTGACACAGCTCCTGATTCTGGCAGCGCAGGGACAGCAGGAGTCACTGTTACCGCCGCTCTTGGAACCCCCCCTCTTGCACCTGGTTTAGGGACTGGCTTGCTTACTGACACCCTTGCGGTCCCGCCCGTGCCAGGTCTGGTTGCTCCTCCTGTAGCAATGGCGGATACGCTGATGTTCAAGAGGCTGAATCCGCCATCCTTCAATGGCAGTCGTGATTTCTTCGTCATCTCAGAGTGGCTCTCCCAGATGGAAAAGCACTTCGAGTATGCCGGTGTTCCTGAGGCACACAAGGTTCATCTTGCGGCCTACCAGCTGACCGAGGATGCATACACTTGGTGGCTTCAGCGTCGCAGTCTCCCCAATTCTTCCGCTATGACCTGGGAGCAGTTCAAGAATGCGCTCATGGAAAAGTTTCTTTCGTCCGTGGAGCGAGACAAGCTAGCTGAGAGGTTCCTGTCCCTTCAGCAGCCTGGCAGAACCGTAACTGAATATGAGATAGAGTTCTCTCGTCTATCTCTCCTTGCCGCAGAGTTCGTGCCCGATGAATCCAAGAAGATCAGCCGCTTCGTGAAGGGCCTCCGACACGATTTCCGCCAGCATGTGGTAGCCCACGGCGCCACCACCTACGCTGAGACTGTTGGAGCTGCCTTGAAGGTTGAAGCTATTGAGATGGATCGCACTGCCAAGAAAGTTCAGCATGGTACGAACAATGCCGCTGTACGTGACCACAAGCGCAAGAATGCTCCACCTCAGGAGCAAGGTCCCAAGTCTCAAGAGGTGTGTGCCTACTGCCACAAAGTTGGCCATACCGTCTTAGTCTGTCGATATCTTCTGAAGAAGCAAAAGATGGTTGTGCCCGCCCAACAGCCCCAGGTTACGCTTGCCTCTGCCTCCTCCGTCTGTACCTATTGCAAGAAATCGGGCCACTTGGTGAATGATTGTCGCCGCAAGCAGAATACCTGCTTCAGATGTGGGCAGTTTGGACATCAGATTAAAGATTGCCCCGTGAAGGAAAGCCCGATCCCCGCTCAGCCCCTGCAGGCTATTTCTGGTGCCCAAGATAAGGGCAAGGCTGTGCTGAACGTCACCACTCAGGGCGAGGCGCTCGCATCTACCTCCGTCATCTCTGGTATGCTTTATGTAAATTTTTAAATGTCCTGCGTCTTTTCATTTCTTGCCTTAATGTCAGAAAGATCTTGAATGCCATTGCTATGTTCATTTCTAGGGAGTTTTAGGGTCAAAAACAAATGGATGCAAATCCTATTCGATTCTGGAGCATCTCACTCTTTTATAGCACGTCATATCGTGGATCTTCATAATTGGCCTACTTTGCCACTCGATGTTCCTTTCGAAATCTCTGTGCCCGGTCATTTGCACTTGTCTACTAGAGGCATTCTCAATTGTCCGATACTGCTCGGAGAACTGCAAGTCGTCGCCGATCTCATAGTCCTGGACATGACAGAATTCGACGTAATCTTGGGTATGAATTGGCTGGTTGCGTATCAAGCAAAATTGGACTGTGTGGCAAAAAGGGTCAATCTCAGTATCGATGGTAAAGACTACAGCGTTCATGTTCAGACTACCCGCAGCCACCTGCAGGTAATTTCTGCTATGCGCGCCTCTCGACTTCTTAGCCAGGGATGTTTTGCTTGCTTTGTTTATGCATCACATTCAGATGCTGTCGAACCCCAACTTGAGTATATCCCGATTGCTTCCGAATTCCCTGACGTGTTTCCCGCCGAGTTGTCTGGAATACCTCCTGATCGTGAAGTAGAATTCTCCATCGATGTAGAGCCTGGAACACGCCCATTATCTAAAGCTCCATACCGTATGGCGCCGCGAGAACTGGAGGAGCTTAGGTCGCAATTGGATGAGTTGCTTGAGCGTGGGTACATTCGTCCCAGCTCTTCTCCTTGGGGAGCCCCCGTTCTTTTCGTTAAAAAGAAAGACGGATCCATGAGATTGTGCATCGACTACCGGGACCTGAACAAGGTAACCATCAAGAATAAGTACCCCCTCCCGCGCGTGGATGACCTTTTTGACCAGCTCAAAGGCAGTACCGTCTTCTCCAAGATAGATCTCAGGTCGGGTTACCATCAGTTAAAGATCAAAGAATCCGACATCCCCAGGACAGCTTTCCGGACTCGGTATGGACACTTTGAATTTTTGGTGATGTCTTTTGGGTTGACTAACGCCCCTTCTGCTTTCATGGATATGATGAACCGTATCTTCCGCGACTACCTAGATAAGTTCATCATCGTTTTCATTGATGATATCTTGGTTTACTCCAAGACTCGTGAGGAGCATGCAACCCATCTTAGACTCACACTCTCCACTCTTCGTCAGCACCAGCTCTATGCCAAATTGGCGAAATGTGAGTTTTGGCTGGATCGTGTTGCCTTTCTGGGGCATGTCATTTCCGGCGATGGACTTTCCGTTGATCCTGCCAAGGTCTCCGCTGTTATGGACTGGAAGCAGCCTTCTACCCCTACTGAGATTCGCAGTTTCCTTGGTTTGGCGGGCTATTACCGACGTTTCGTCAAGGATTTCTCCTCTCTTGCTGCTCCCCTAACTCGTCTAACTCAAAAACATGCCAGATTTGAGTGGACAGAACAGTGTGAGCAGGCCTTCTCTGAATTGAAGCAACGTTTGTGTTCAGCGCCAGTTTTAGCTCTTCCTTCAGAAGGGTTGGACTTTTCGGTTTATACCGATGCTTCCGGAGTGGGCTTGGGTTGTGTCCTGATGCAAGAGGATCGTGTTATTGCTTATGGGTCGAGGCAGTTGAAGATCCATGAACGGAACTACCCCACTCATGATCTGGAGTTCGCTGCAGTCGTGTTTGCTTTGAAGCTTTGGCGTCACTACCTCTATGGCGTGAAGTGTCACTTCTTCACTGACCATCAGAGTTTGAAGTACATTTTCGTTCAGAAAGATCTTAATCTTCGTCAGAGGCGATGGCTGGAATTCATAGCAGATTATGACCTGCAGCTCACTTATGTGCCCGGGAAAGCCAATTCAGTAGCGGATGCTTTGAGTCGTCATGCCTCAGTTGCCGCCTGTGCACCCATGTCAGCTTCTCTCGCGGCCCTGATTGATGACCTCGAGCGGATGGACATATCATTCTCACCTGGAGGTCAAGGAGGAGTCTCAGATCCGTTATGGGTAGAACAGGTGAAGGACCTGCAACCATCTGACCCCGCACTCCAGCGCATTCGCCAACAGGTCAAACTTGGTACTCTTACCGATTTCTCTATCTCTGACGATGTTCTTCTTTTCCGAAGTCGCCTATGTGTTCCCGATGTCCCTGAGTTGCTGGATAGTATTTGTCGAGAAGCTCACGAGTCCCGCACATCTGGTCATCCTGGCAACAATAAGATGTATCATGATCTTAAGCAGATTGTGTGGTGGCCTGGCATGAAGAACTATATTGCACGCTTCATCTCTCGATGTCTGACGTGCCAGAAGGTGAAAGCTCAGCGTCAGCGTCCTGGTGGACTTTTGCAACCCCTGCCTATCCCTGAATGGAAGTGGGAAGATATTTCTATGGACTTCATCACGGGTTTGCCCCGCACTCCGAGAGGTCATGATGCGATTTGGGTCATAGTAGATCGCCTTACTAAAGTGGCTCACTTCATCCCGTACAAGGAGGGTCATTCCACCGAGAAAATGGCCCGGATTTATGTTTCTGAGATTGTGAGACTCCATGGGATCCCTCTGCGGATTGTTTCTGATCGTGACTCGAGATTTGTATCGCACTTCTGGAAGGGATTTCAGCAAGCTTTGGGCACTAATCTTAACCTGAGCACCGCTTATCACCCGACGACTGATGGCCAGACCGAGAGGGTCAATCAGATTCTTGAAGACATGCTTCGGTGCTATATTTTGGACTACAAGGGAGCTTGGGATGAACATCTACCCTTGGTTGAATTCGCCTACAACAACAGCTATCAAGAGAGCCTCAAAATGGCCCCCTTCGAAGCACTGTACGGACGTCGCTGTAGGACCCCGCTCTACTGGTCAGAAGTTGGTGAAAAGGTGATTTTGGGTCCTGAGTTACTTCAGGAAATGGAAGAAGCTACCAAGAAGACTCGTGTTCAGCTCAGTCGTGCCATTGAGAGACAGAGAAAGTATGCAAATCAGCGCCGCCGTCCGTTAGAGTTTGCTGTTGGTGATCAAGTGTTTCTGAAGGTTTCTCCTACTCCTGGGGTGAAACGGTTCGGTCGCCATCATAAGCTCAGCCCGAGGTTCGTGGGACCGTACGTCATCTCAGAGCGTGTTGGAGGATCTGCCTATCGTCTGGATCTACCTGCTTCTTTGGCCGGTGTTCATGACGTCTTTCATGTCAGCCAGCTTCGGAAGTACATCCACGATCCTAATCGTGTTCTTGAAGAAGTTCCAGTTATTCCTGAAGCCAATCTGTCTTATCCGATCGAGCCTTCGAAGATCGTTGAATATCAAGAGCGCAAGCTTCGCAAAAGAACCATTCCGATGGTGAAGGTACTTTGGGTGCATGGCAAGTCTGAAGAGTACACTTGGGAACTCGAGTCTGACATGCGCAGCAAGTACCCGCAACTCTTCTCTTGATCTTGGTACGTCTCTAAGTCTGACTCTCTTGTTATTTCAGTATCTTTCATAGATAGCTTTTATGCCTTAATCTACAAACTTCTGTCTGAAGTGTATGTCGTTTGAGTCTTCGTTATCTTAGTTCCATTCAAAAAATTCTCAGAAAAGTTTCGGGACGAAACTTCCTAAGTAGGGGAGAATGTAACAACCCCCCCTATTATTAATAATAACTATTATTAATAATAATAATATAAAAAAAAAAAAAACAATAAACAAAGACCAAGCCCGGCTAAACCTACCCCCCCCTCCTTAATAAAAATCCCGAGCCCCCCCCCGGTCCAACCCAAATCCCGCATTTCCGCATTCCGCAAGAAATCCCGCAGGGGCAGATCCCGCTTCCGCCTCACGCATACCCGACGGCCCCGGAACCCGCCGCCAACGCCTCCGGCCGCCCCCGAGACGCCTCCCCGTGGCCGGAAAACGCTTCCTTCTGGTCGGGCGCCCATTCCTTTTGCTTCCCCGACGTCTCCGGTGCTTCCCTTGGCCGGAATCTTCCGCACAAACTCTTGGCCGGCTGCACCCTAGGGTCCAAAGACCTCCTCCAAGGGCCTCCAACTGCCTCCTCTTCTCCTTCTCTGACCAGTGAGGACAAGGACAGCGATCCTTCTCCGACAACGCTATCTCCTTCTCGTTCCGGCCGATGGTTTTCGTGAGGGACTCCTAGGGTTTCGCTCGAAACTCCTCTTCGTGGATTTCTGAGCCCAAATCTGGACTCATTAGGTAAGGAATTTCATCAATCCCTCGTTTTTAGCTTGCCCTAATTTTTTTGGGAAGATTTTCGCCCTCCGATTGGCGTGATTTCGTCAATCCCCCTTGGATTTGTCATAAAGTCATCTAAATTTCAATTCTGTTTGCTTTTCCCGTGTCGCTCGTTGGGCTTAGGTGGTGGAATCGCGCCAAGCTTGAGATTTTTTTGCCTCCAGACGCCGCCAAAACTCCCGATCCCTCGCGGTAGGCTCTTCTCCCCTCACTTTCGAGGGAGGTAAAAATGTTAAACCCCTCTCCTGTTGTGTGGTGCAATTGTGCTAGCATAGAAAGCTGTCAATTCAATTTGCAAGGTATTTTTTTGGTCTCGAACAGGTGAAGTTAGAGCTTTTAACACCGCTTACGCCATTTAGTTGACGCAAGCACTGTCGACGTTACTTTAAGGCAAGTAGAGAACCCCCTCTCACTTGCAAAACTTTAGATTTACTCTGCTTATCTGTCCATTACAAATAATTCCTTTTTACAAAATTTTGAACACTAAAAAGTATTGATATAACGAAATTTGATAGATAATCCATAAGGACGCACTATAAGACGAATCCATAGTTGTAAGCAAAAATTCTTGAATTGTAGCGTCTAACTGGGCATCTGTCTGCTGGCATGGTCACGGCAAGCAGGAATACTTTTCCGATAAGACTTGCACTCAGATCTGATCGTGAGCCATGTGCGCCCGCTATAGTACGTATACACTTCATCGATCGCGACTTACAACTATTAATTTTAGGCTATACTCCGGAGTAGGCTAATATTTCAGATATGTTTGTTTGACCTGGTTTTTGGCATGTTTTGTAGCCTTATACATGATATTTCAGTACTCGGTTACGTCTGTTGTTTTGCTCTCACTTTAAATTAATTAATTTGCTTATATATAAATCCTAAGTTCTAAGGCATTTTCTTTCTGTCTTGAAATTGCCTTAGGGTTCGTGACTGCGCCGCCTGCTCCCTGAGCTACTTCTCGTTCAGCGTCAGCCTTGCTCAGAGGTTTTTCATTTATAGTTGTCTGCATCAGGTTCTATGATCCATTTACTGTCTTTCTATCATGTAATAGTTATTGTAAGACATTTTCTTATGTATCATGGACAGCCCCTAGGATATTTTTGATGTATTAGATCATCTTATCTATATCACTACCGTTATTTTTTTTTTTTTGCATTTTCTTCTGTTTCAGCACTGTGTGTAGCATTAAATTTTTCAAGAAAATACATGTGCATGAATTACCCACGTTTTAAACTTTAAGTGCTTCCGCACATTTATACTCAATCAATTGTTCAAACAAAATTACTATTTCTAAGAAACTATTTTCTATAGCACCGCATCCGCCTTAGCAGGCATGGTTCCTTTCCGCCCATGCCTGTGGCATCACGGCCCGCCCGAAGCGCACTCTGACTTCCGTCGAGACGGGTCGTGACATCCACTTACACCCAACCAGTTTCTGACCCGGAGGAAGGGGGAGAGTCCATGTTCTATTGGCCCAGAGAGCAGTCATTTCCTCCTCCATGGCGGCCCGCCAGCCAGGATGTTGGAGCGCCTCCTGCATATAGGTAGGAACAGAAACCGAGGACATTGAAGTAGCAAATGTCCGAAGGTGGGGAGAGAAGCGATGTAGGGAGACAAAGTTCGTCATCGGATGAGCAGTAGAAGCGGGCACCAGATCAGCAGGGCACGGAGAAGCCAAGGTCGAGGCCGACTGCATAGGGGCAACAAAATGAGGAGGGCGGCGAGTGTAGACATGGATAACAGACGGCTTGGACGTAGCAGGAGCTGGGTCAGGAAGAACCTGTGGAAGAGGCGTTGTAACGGGGATGACAGGTCGTGGGAGGGATGGCTGTAGAGGGGTCGGTGGTAGAGGAGTTGGTAGAGGAGAGAAGAAAGGTTGGTCTTCCCGGAAGGTAACATCAACAGATACGGAGACCTTCTGGGTAGCCGGGAAATAGCACACATAGCCTTTCTGAGTACGAGAATAGCCGACGAAAATTTGTTTAGCCGCCCGGGGATCCAACTTATCCGTGGACGGACCCAGAAGATGGACGAAGCAGGTGCAGACAAAGACCCTGGGTGTAATAGGGAAGGCCGAAGAGGAGGAAAAGAGGAGGCTGAACGAAGTGGCATGGTGGAGAACCGAGGAAGGGAGACGGTTGATGAGGTAGCAAGCAACGGAGACCGCAAAGTTCCAGTAAACTTTGGGAACATGCATGCGAAGCATGAGGGAGCGGGCAACGTCAAGTAGGTGTCGGTTCTTCCGTTCGGCAATGTCGTTTTACTGGGGGGTGTAGGCACAGGATGTCTGATGAATAATACCGAACTCCGCGCACAAATTAGCAAATTCGTGGCTAGTGTACTCGCGAGCATTGTCAGTGCGCAACGTTTTTATGGTAGTGGAGAATTGCGTACGAGTCTCTAGCACAAAAGCTCGGAACACGCGAGAAAGCTCAGAGCGATCACGATGTAAGTAAAGCCACGTCATGCGAGAGTAATCATCAATAAAGGTGATAAAGTAGCGATAACCGAAAATACTAGCAATTTTGAAAGGACCCCAAACATTGGAGTGCAGTAAATCAAAAGGAGCCGAGCTCCGAGTACAATGTGCGGGAAAAGAAGAACGCGGCTGCTTGCTGAAAATACAAGAATCTTATTGAAAGGGAGGAAGAGATACATCAGGAAGCGCCTTCTGGAGGACTGGCAGAGGGGCTTGCCCAAGACGGTTATGCCAATCGACGGATGAGACAGAGGAGACGGAGGAAAGGACGGTTGGAGAAGCATCGAGAAGGTAGAGCCCGTTTTGTAGTTGACCCTTACCAATGGTAATCCGCGTCCGCTGATCTTGTATCAAAAAGCAGAAGAGGTGAATGTGACAGAGCAATCCATATCGTTAGTAAGACGACCAACAGAAAGTAAATTAAATGGGGAGCCCGGAGCATAAAGAGCCGAGCGAAGAGAGATGGAGGGGTTGAGGGAGATGTTAGCACAGCCAGAGACCGGAACAATCGCCCTATTAGCCATGGTGATACACTTCGGATGAGGAGCATCCAATAACTTGGGCGGCAGCAGCGAGGTGATGTGATGAGTGACACCCGAATCCAAGATCCAGCGCAGATTGGAGGAAAAACAAGCCATACCTGCAGTGGAGGTGGAGGCAACAGAAGCGGATGGAGGGCTGAGCAGTCCATGGAGTTGCTGTAGCCGGAGGCGAACGACCTCAAGGTCGGTACCTATGGCAGAAGAGCCGTCAGCTGCAACAGCAACAGTCAGACAAGGAGGGTAGCCATATTTCTTGTAGCAAACGGCCTCAGTGTGGCCATCCCGACCGCAATAAGAACACTTTGGGCAGCCCCGACCACCACGCCCCCTTCCGCGGGAGCCCGAACGTCCACCACGAGCAGAAGATGGTGGGGGAAGTAAGGGGGGAAGGGTATGCTGGAGAAGGGCCGGAGAGGAGGGTGCAGGAGTATCCGGGGGCGGTGGCACTCGAAGGAGCATATAGAGCAAACATCAGATAAGAAAGGAGTAGTGGCCGAAGCCAGAACCTGAGCACGGATACTCTGAAGGTGTGTCGGGACACGAGCCATCATCATAGCAATGCAAACGGTCTCATTTTGTGCTCGCTGAGCTGCAAAATCATTGGTAGAAGGCTGATGCTGAATCCATGCCTCCGCAAGAGTCTTAGCACGAGCAACAAACGATGTCATGTCCGTAGCCCCGCCAGCATCGAGAGCCTGAAGTTCGGTAATAATGTCATAGAGATGCTGAAGGTTGCCCTTGCCGGAGTATGAGTGGAGCTCATCCCACATAGTGTTGACCTTCTCATGATACATGACCATTTGGTAGGGCTTACCCTCCAGGGAATTGAGGAGCCACGTCTGAACATGACCGTCGTTGTGCAACCAATCGTCGGTAGGAGGAGGAGGTCGCTGAGTGAGGTGATGAACAAGGCATTTGGCCTGAAGAACTCGGCGAATCGAGTGCACCCATGGGATGAAAGTCTTCTTGCCAGACAGGGAAATGGTGGTGATCCGCAGCTCATCGCGGATTTCAGGAGGAGCCAAGCTGTCTGCAGAGGGGTTAGTCGGGCGGTCTGCAGAGGGGTTAGCCGCCTGGCCGGTGGAGTTAACGGAGGATCCCATGTAGAACGGAGAGGCCGCAGCGAGCAGAAAAGGGGCGTGGCGGGAAGACGAAGACGCCGCGGGAAAGAACTTTTGCACGAAAAGCCCGCGCGGTTAATAGACGAGGCCGCAGCGAGTAGTCAAGGCGACAAGAGCAGCGACAAGCACTGAGAGAGAAAGGGAGGCCCCGACCTGAGTGCGGATAGACAAACCGCACGGTCACAGTGAACACACTAGTGGGCAGAGAATGAGCGACAAGAGAGGTCGGCCCGAACAGAACACGAGATTAGACACAGCGGTTAGGGAGAGAGACCGCGCGAGAAGGAGAACCAGCGAGAAGGAGAACTCGAGCGGCAAGGAGAAGGCAGCGGGTAGGAGAAGCCGCGAGAAGAGGCCGCGAGTAGGATAACTCGAGCGGCAAGGAGAAGGTAGCGGGAGGGAGAAGTCGCAAGAAGAGGCCGCGAGTAGGAGAACTCGAGCGGCAAGGAGAAGGCGGCCTTCGCGCGAGAAGAAGAAAAGGACGCGCGACAAAGAGACCGCCCGGCAAGAAAGAAACCGCAACGGACAGAGAGAACCAGGCCGAACCAGGAGAGGGTCCCACGGGTCAGGGTGAGAAAAGGCTATAAAAGAGAGAGAGAGGGGAGGGGTGGAACCACGGGAGAGAGAGGGAGAGGAGGCGGGTAGACCGCAGGCAGGCCGCAAGCAGGCCGGCGAGAAGAGCAGGAGAAGAGGAACCCGCGGATAGAAGCGGGTAGGAAAGGAGAGGTCGCAGAGCAGTCTGCGGACAGGGGAGGAAGACGGTCATGGCGGTTAGAAGATGGGAAACCGCAGGGACCGGGAACCTGCTTCTGATACCATGTTGAGAGAGCACAAAACTTTTATGTATTGCTTGTGTATGTAAATACAATGAGAGAATACAAATATATAGGAGAGAGAAGGTGAGAAGAAATCCTATACAATATGTGAGACTAAGAAGAGAAAAAGGAAATACATTAAAGAAAGGGTCCCAATAATGGGCCTTCTACATGGGCTTTTCTAACACCCTTGAACTTGTAATTATGGTCTTAGGGGACGATCATTATCGCTATACTTTCAACTCCAATTGTGGTTCTGATTGCCCCGCCTTGTTGATCTTCTTCGCACTCCTCCATCGTCTCTAAAACTGTGCGATTACTGTGGAAAACTAGGCCATGCCTGGGATTCTTGTCTTCCGTTTCTATCCTCGTCTTGCTCCATCATCTAAAGGCTCTCGTGTTCATAGCCCCTCTCGCCAACCCAATCCCCCTTCTCTGCTCACACTACTGAAGTTGCTCTTGGTCAGTTACCCTCTGACAATCTTTCCTCGAAGGAACTTGATGTTTTGCGCCATCTCATGTGCATTCGGGTTTCTTCCCCTTCTATTGCCTTCGTGTTGGATCCCTAGTTGGATTTAGGCTAGGTTCACTAATTAGGTTGAGTTTGACCCACAATGTATAGCCAGGGTCAAGTCCTTGAGTCCTAGAGTTTAGGCTAATCTTTAGGTTCAACCTTCATGGACCAGCCAGCAGAGGACTTCAGTAGACTCAGACTTAGAAGATTCAGAGATCAAAATTATCAGTTCGAAATTCTTCAAACTCAGCTCGACGATCGTCGATCTCAGATCGACGAACTCAGAGTTCTTTCTCTTAGTTGAGCTCGACGATATTCGAGTTCAGGTCGACGATCTATTCTTTCAGACAGATTCTCAGCTCGATGAACTTAGAGCACATAATTGGCATATTATTCTCAGTATGCAGTTCGCAGAGCTCAGGTCGACGAACAAGAATTCTCAGGTCGACGAACTTGGAAATCCAGTCGACGAATTCTGTTCAGAGGTCGACGTTTTCTGTCCCGAGCTAGAATGAGAAGTTTTCCTTACTTCTGTCCCTTATTTATTATATTATTTAGTAGTAATTTCCTGAGTAATTAATGTTTATATTCTTCTGAATATAACCGTTATTGACAGCATTAATTATGGTCTTCATCAAGGTAATTACTTGCCTATTTTAATGGGATAGTTGGGGAAACACCTTAAAGCAAAATATTCCAGTCGTTTCTTTCTCCAGGCAATCGACAATTAATGCCAGAAATTCAAATTTCAAAGGAGAAATTATTGACTGCAAAATATAAAAGAAAAATTCTTTTCAGACGGCAGGAAGCAACAGAGACAGTACTGAGAATACAGAGAACAAATACAGAACAACAACATACAGAACTCTTTCTCTGTGTACAGAAAACATTCTGTTTTCTCTCTTGTCCTTTCTGAAGAGTGAAGAAGAACAACCATCAATATCAAGAGTCTTCTTCAACTCCTCCTCCAGGAACATTCAAAGACAACATTTTTGAATCAGTCAGAAAGTTCCAGGATTCTTTCAGACAAGGCTGAAGACCTACACCCTGTGCAAGACTCCAAGTTTCTAAACCATTTTCTACATTTCAGAAGGAGTCTTGACAACAGCAAATTCATTAGTCTTCTCTGTTGGATAGAGAAAAGAGAAGACATCATCACCTTCTCTCACCTCCTGTATAAAAGTTTTATTAACTCCCTTCAAAAGTTTATTCTTGGTTTTTGGGTACCTGATCAAAAGCCTAAAGGGTTGTGAGATCTCCCTAGAAATAGATCTTGTGATGACAGTCACCTGATCAAAAACCTGATAGTGGATTTCTATCAGGGTGGTAGAAGAGTGGATGTATCCAGTTTGGGGAACCACTATAAAATTCTTGTGTTGTCTGTGTGTGATCATTTTCTTTCTTGTTCTTGCTGTGCTGTGATAGATAGATTAGCTTAACCTGTTTTTATTTCCTTCTATATTATTATTGGTATCACCTATTTTTTACTCTGATAAATTTAAAAATAGCCAAAGTTTTAATTATTCTATTAACCCCCCCTCTAGAGTAAATCAGGTCTAACCCCTATCTTTCAATTGGTATCAGATGGGTGTTACTTTGGTTGTATAAGCTAACACTTGAACCAAAAGATCCTTACTAGATCTGATTTTCTTCTCCTAGTTTGTCTGTTATATCATGACACAGAATAAAGACTATGCAAGCACCAGACCTCCAGTTTGCAACTTAAATAAGGTTGCTATCTGGAAGGCAAGAATCAAGCTGTATATGAACTTTATTGATGATGATATCTTTAATTCTATTTTGACAGGACCACCAGTTACAGTGGCAACTTTTACTGCAAGTTCCAGCACACATGCTGTTCCACTACCTGAGTGGACTGATGCTCAGAAAAAGGCCAAAATAGCTGATGCAAAGGCCATGAATGTTCTGGCTCAAATAATGTCTGATGACGTTTTCCAGAAGGTGGCTGAGTGCACATCAACCAAGGCTATCTGGGATTCCCTTAACCAGATGGTTGCTGGTTCAACAGATGAGAGAAAGAATAGGAGATCCAATCTCATCTCACAATATGAAAACTTCAAGAAGGATGAGTCAGAGTCTGTAAGTGACATGTATAACAGACTAAACTCAATCATCAATGAGCTGAAGACTCTGGACAAGAACATCACCCTTACAGAAGTCAATGACAAAATCCTCATGTGCTTTCCTAGCTCATGAGATTCCAGAATCTGGCCAATCAAGGAAGCTAGAAGTCTAAATGAGATTTCCACAGAATCTCTACTTGGAAAGCTCAAGTCCTATGAGCAGCTCATAAAGTCTAGAGAAGCTGCAGAACAGAAGACTCCTTCATCAGCAAGAAATGAGCAAAACATTGCATTCAAAGCAACTGAAGAATCAGAAGCTCTAACAGCCAGTGAAGAATTCCTGAGTCTCTTAGCCAAGAGATTTTACAAGATGGGCAAGAGGGATTTCAGAAGAAAGTCATCAAGGCAAGATGACAAACAAATGTATGACAAAACACCAACTAAAGAAATTATTTGTTTTGGTTGCAGGAAGACTGAACACTTTATCTCAAAGTGTCCAGAGAACCAAAAGAAGGAGAGAAGAAGAGAAAAAGAAATCAGGAAGCAGCACTATAACAAGACCTCCTCCAACAAGCATAAAAGAAAGGAGAAAGGCTTTTTGGCTTAAACATGGAGTGAAACTGAAGATGAATCTTCATCTTCCAGCTCCAGTGAAGATGAAGAGGAAGCAAAGACAAAGGAGATTTGCCTGATGACCATCAATGCATCAGGCAGCTGTTCAGAAGCAGAAGATGACAAGTCAGAGGGTGAAGACTCTGAATCTGAGGAAGATCAGGTACTGTCTTCTTTTGATTTTGATTCAGATGAATTTAAAACTGAATTTAAATCTTTATGTATTGACTTAATTAATTCTGAAAATGAGATTAAACAACTTAGAGAGAAATTGACTGAACAAGATAATTTAATTTCAGAAAACATTAAGTTAAAAGATAAAATCACTTTAGCTAATGAACAGATTATATCATTAAAAACTGAATTAGCTGAGCCTAGGCAACTTGAAGAATCCCTAAATGGGAGAAGTATCAAGCTGATGGACATCACAAGCACAGTGAATGCCAGGCTTAATGGCAAGCTGACCTTAGGTGTTTCATCAATCCAACCCCCACTGATTCAGAAGAATATCTTAACAACTCCTATAAAATTTGTTTCTGAAAAGGGTAAAGAAAAGATAGAAGATAATAATGGTAAACAAACAGAACTAAAACAAAAGAATAAGAAAAGAAGAAAGAATAAGAAAAATCTTAACTATAACTATGTTCAGCAGATTTCGTCGAACTCAGATCGACGAAATGTGTACAGTTCGTCGAACTGAAGTCGACAAACTCCGAACGCAAACTTCTACTATAATTATTCTCTGAACCGCGATCGACGAAACCAGTATGGTTCGTCGACCAGAGATCGACGATATTGGGGCCCTGAAAATGAATACTTTCATTTTCTGAGTGGAGTTCGACGAGCTCATCCCCGTTCGTCGACCTCAGATCGACGAACTTACCAGAATTCGTCGACCCCACTTTATAATAACAAAAACTTTAATTCCAACATACCATTTAATCAACCAAGAGATTATGTTAATCCATTTAATCAGTGGATAATTCCACCCAGAAGATTTCATCCCTTAGGTTATAAAAATCAACCAGAATACTCATACATTTCCAGATATAATTATGTAAATAAACAAGAATCCAAGGTAACCTGGGTCAAGAATAGCTAATCTTTTTTATTGCAGGTGAAAGACTATCCCACCACAGAGCAATAGTGATATCTGGATAGTGGTTGTTCAAAGCATATGACTGGAAACAAGGACAACTTAATCAACTATAAGTTAAAGTTAGGACCCAAAATAATATTTGGTGATTCCAATTGTGGCCAGACTGAAGGATATGGAAAGGTCAAGATTGGAGCAGTCACCTTCAAGAAGGTTGCATATGTAAGTGAACTGAAGCACAACCTTATATCCATAAGTCAGTTATGTGATGAAAGGTTTCAGATATCATTTAACAAAACTTCATGTATTATTACTTCTATAGATAACCAAGTAGTTTTAACTGGTACTAGAGTAAGAAATATCTATATAGTTAATTTTAAGTCTGCTAAAACTGAAATATGCTTGTTTAACCAAACCAATAATAATAATGATCTTTGGCATAGGAGATTAGGACATATAAACCTGAAAAACATTGCTAAACTATCTAGGGACAACCTTGTTAGAGTATTGCATTCTTACTCCTACAAGAAGGAAAGCCTTTGCAGGGCTTGTCAATTAGGCAAATAAACTAAAAATAGCTTTAAGTCACTTAATAAGAGTGATTCAGCAAGGATTCTGCATTTACTACACATGGATCTTTTTAGACCCATTGCTGTACAGAGTCTAGGAGGGAAGTCTTATACCTTAGTAATTGTTGATGACTTCTCAAGGTTCACTTGGGTGTTCTTGAGAAACAAGTCAGATAACTTCAAGGTTCTTACAGATTTTCTTAAGAGCATAAAGATTGAGTACTCTACTCCAGTTGTATTGATCAAAAGTGACCATGGTACTGAGTTTGAGTCTCTTCCCATGCAAGAATTCTGTGAGAAGGAATGTATCAGACATTGTTTCTCTGCTCCTAAAACTCCTCAACAAAATGAGGTAGCTGAAAGGAAAAATAGAACACTCATTGAAGCTGCATGCACATTACTTGCAGATGCTCAATTGCCCCTATCCTTTTGGGCAGAGGCTGTGATCACAACAAACTGTGTACTTAACAGAAGTTTGATTCATAAGCTTAAGGGCAAGACCCCCTATGAACTACTCAAATGGAAGAAACCTAAAGTAGATTATTTTAGAGTCTTTGATTGCATTTGTTACATTTACAACAACAACAAGAAATATATTAGAAAGTTTGATGCCAAGGCTGAAATTGGAATTTTTCTTGGATATTCCCAAGTAAGCAAGGCTTATAAGATTAGGGTATATAATAAATCATCTATGAAAATAGAAGTGTCTATTCATATTTCTTTTGATGAGTCTAATATGTTTTACAAGGAGAAAATAGCTTCTACCAGTGAGAATTTGCAGGTACCTAACCTGTGTGAGAAGCTGGATGAGTTGACCCTCACCAATAAGGCTGTAACACATCCTTCTCCACATATTGCTAAATAAAGTGAAGATGATGACACTGAACTCAGTGCAGAGCCAACAACAACTAACTTAATTCCATAAAAGGAATTAGCTCCCCAAGCTGTTGATCAACCAGCTCCTCCTACTGAGATAGTCACACTTAGAGATCACCCTGCATCTCAAGTGATTGGAGACATATCAGTGGGTGTGCAGACAAGACATCAACTCCACCAGGACATGATGCATGCCTGCTTCATATCTCAAACTGAGCCCCAATCCATTAAAGATGTTGAGCAAGATCCACACTAGATCATTACAATGCAAGAGGAGCTCAACCCGTTTGAGAGATGTAGAGTTTGAGATTTAGTTCCAAGACCCAAAGACTACTCAGTCATTGGAACCAAATGGGTATTTAGAAATAAACTAGATGTTCAAGGTACTATCATAAGGAACAAAACCAGACTAGTTGCTCAAGAATACAGACAAGAGGAAGACATAGACTATGACCAAACATTTGCCCATGTTGCAAGGTTAGAAGCAATAAGGATATTTCTAACTTATGCAGCCTACAAGAAGTTCACAGTATACCAAATGGATGTCAAGAGTGCATTCCTTAATGGTGACTCAAAGAAGAGGTCTATGTAGAACAACCATCAGGTTTTATCTCTTTATCTTATCCCTTTCATGTTTTTAAGTTGCATAAGACTCTCTATGGTCTAAAGCAAGCTCCAAGAGCTTGGTATGAAACCTTAGCTAGCTTTATCTTAGAACATAATTTTCTAGAGGCATAGTAGATAAGACTTTATTTATTAAGCATCATTATGATAAAATCTTGTTAGTACAAATATATGTAGATGACATTATATTTGGTTCTACTGATTCCAAACTATACAAAAGATTCTCTGACCTTATGCATTCCAAGTTTGAGATGAGTAGCATGGGTGAGCTCTCCTACTTCCTTGGTCTCCAAGTGAAGCAGTCCCCTGATGACATCTTCATATTCCAATCCAAGTATGTTAAGGAGCTAATAAAAAGGTTTGGGATGACTGATGCTTCAGCTAAGAAAACACCTATGACTGTTAATGTTGTGGTTGACTCTGATGAACATGGGAAACCTGTTGATCAGAAATTATATAGGGTCATTATTGGGTCCCTGTTATATCTCACAACAAGTATGTCAGATATTATGTTTGTTACTTGTCTTTGTGCTAGGTTGCAGGTGAACGCTAAAGAATCTCACCTTATTTTCTTAAAAAGAATTTTGAGATATATAAAGAGTTGCCCAAATTTAGGACTCTGATATCCAACTGAGTCAGAATTTGAGTTAACTGGATACTCAGATGTTGACTTTGCTGGATGTAGAGTGGACAAAAAAAGTACCTCAGGGACATACCAGTTCCTTGGTGCTAGACTTGTGTCCTGGTTTTGCAAAAAACAAACATCTGTGTCTACATCAACAGTAGAAGCTGAGTACATAGCAGCTGACAGTTGTTCACAGATGCTGTGGATTCAAAACCAATTCCTAGATTATGGTTTCAACTTAAATAATTCAACTCTACTTTGTGATAATACAAGTGCAATTTCTATTGCACTGAATCCAGTGCATCATAGTAGAACTAAACATATAAAGAGATTGTGTTGACAAAAAGGAAATTAATCTTGTCTACATCTACATTGATTACCAAAGAGCAGACATCTTCACCAAACCCTTGTATGAAAGGAACCATCTGTTCTTTCTGAATCAGCTTGGTATGATCAATGAAGAAGCTTTAATTTAACTTTCTGTCTGCGGTCGAAGAATTTGGCACAGTTCGTCGAACGGAGATCGACGATCTGAGGACAGTTCTTGAGATTTTTTGTCGACCTTAGATCGACGAACTCTCTGTGTGAAGTTTTATTCGTCGACCGGAGATCGACGATACTGCTTCAAAAAAATTTCGTCGACCTGAGAACGACGAAAAGTTTTCCCTTCTTCAGACAGAGATCAACAAACTCTTTTGTCAATAAAATATTTCGTCGACCTTGGATCGAAGAACTTTTTTTATTTCGCAGGACGGAGTTTGACGCTTCACATTCTGAAAATCTTATAACTAGGTTTACTTCGAGCTCCATCCCGCGCTTTCTGTTTCCCTTGCACTTTATCTCTCTATTTTCTTTTGCAGGCGATCAATGACGATTTCGACAAGCTCTCTTGCTGCAATGAAATTCGACATGAGATTCGACATCGACTTCGAGTCGTTCCAGCATTCTGACCAGATCTTCTTAGATATACTGAGGTTATTTGAAGAACAACAGTTAAAGAACTTCTTGACAACCAGGATTAAGATTGCTGCTACAGAAATAAGAGAATGGGTATTCACCTCCTCCACTCCAGATGCAGACACAATGACAGGAACAATATTTGGTAATCAAGTTTCCTTAACCCCCGCCGTTTTGAATGAAATTTTTGGATTGCTGAATGGTGAAGAAGAGTTAGAAATAAATAATTCTGAATTTGATGAAATGTTGATTAAAATGGGTCACACTGGAGAAAATCCTAATAAGCTATTGAAGAAACATTTATCTTCTGAATATAAATTTTTAGCTGATGTGGTGAGTAAGGTATTGCTGGGTAAGCATACTGCCCATGATTATATCACCAGGCAACAGTTCCTAGTGATGTGTGCAGTTGTAAATCAGAAGCCAGTGAACTGGGCTAAGATACTGTTTGATTTGATTAAGAAAAAGAACAACAAGAAAGATGTGTGTTTTGGAAGGATCCTTGGAATATTTCTTCAGGAGAAAGCAAATGAATCCCTGGTCTCACAGACCATATTCATCAATGCCTCCAAAAGGCTCACATATGCCTTATTTGGAAGGTGGGAGAGGAATATCCCAAAGCCATCTAAGGCTTCTTCCTCTTCCTCCAGAGCATCTGAGGATACCAGAGCTGTAACAGCTGCTCCCCCACCCCCTGAAGATGTTCCCGCCATTAACATTCCATCCACCCAGATTCCAACACCTCCATCTCAACAACCTACACCTCCACAAATCTCAATTCTTTCCTCAACCCTCCAACAACCATCCACATCTCAAGCCCATACACCAACACCTCCTGCTTCTCCAGTCCATCAACCAACATCAATTCAATCTCCAGTACATCACCCAACACCTCCTCAATCCCCACTTCCACAACATTTAACTGACATCCCCCTCCACAACATCACATCCATACCAACTTTTGATCTTCTATTATCATCTCCCATCAATACTCCATCACCTCAGGATGAGCAAATGCCAGACTCCACACCATTCCCTCCATCATCATCCACCATCCATCCTTCTGTATCAACTCAGACACCCTTTGAGTTTATGCAAATGGATTCCTCCTCCATTCCAACTCTTCTGGAACTCCTAACTCCCCTTATTAGAAATCTAATAGCAGAGGTCATTAAACCTCTTGCTGAATCTATCTCATCCCTATCTGCCCTCATCTCTGCTGCCCCTGCTGTCCCTTCTTCTGGGGGCCTGGCTTCAGGACTCTCTGAACCCAGGCAGGGGGAGATATCCTGTGAAGAAGCTCCTGTCTCCTCCCCAGCAGCAACAACAACAGTTGTACAAATAGATGAGCCAGCAGATGTGAAAGTGAAGGGATAGATACTAATCTAGAGGGGGGGTGAATAGAGTTATCAAATTTTGCACTACACAAAACTTAATGGTCTACCCAACTCCCTTGGAGTGAAATGCGGAAAGAAAAGATTATAGATATAGAATTAACCCTAAAGCCTAACACAATTGAGGTGCACAAACTCAAGCTAACTGTAATTACAGTTAAGGCTTGGAAAACCTAATCAGCAACTAGCAATCCTAGTTATATCTATTCACAGCCACAATGCAGGAATTAAACAAGGCAATCCAGACGACACAAGCAATTTATAGTGGTTCCCCAAACAACTTGGGTACGTCCACTCTTTTACCAACAAGGTAGGAATCCACTCAGTTTTTTGATCAGGTGCCCTGCCACCAACAGGATCTGCTTCAGGTAGATCCAGAAACCCTTTAGACTTTTGATCAGGTGTCTAAAAACCGAACACAGGTTTTTGATCAGGTGCCCTGCCACCAAGGGATACTTTTGAAGGGAGTAATAACCCTGTACAGGAGGGAGAAAGAAGGTTAAGATGTCTTCTCTATTTTACAGTAGATTAGAGAAGCACAAAGACTTGCACTGAGCTAGAAAGCTCTAAAGAATCAAGACTCCCCCTGGCTCAAAGATGTCCAGGTGAAGTCTTGCTTCAGTGCAAAAAACTCTTCAGAAAGATCTGAAGGAAAAACTACAAGAAGATAATAAATAATAAAATTAGAAATCTTCAAGCAGCTGTCTTCTTCTTCCTCTTCTTCAAAAGAACTCTGAGTTTGAATCTTCCTGGAAGCAGGAGAACTCAGGTTGAAGAAGAGCAGAATAGCTTAACACTTCTCAGTTGGATGAAAATTGCTGAGAGCAATGAACTTGATCTTGATGAAGGCTTGAATGCTTAAATGAATCACTGGGTAGCTAGTTAGCTAGCTTGAATCCTTCTCCAAAGGATTTCTTTTATAGCAGCAACAAGCAACGACTCTCTTTAATTTGAATTGCTTGTCTTCTTCTGAAACTTGAGACCTGAGCTGTAAATATCAAAAGGACAAAACAATCTCTGCAGCAAAAACATTCTATAAAAGGGATAAACCTTTTTCTAGGAAGCTGCAGGAAGCAATCTGATAATAAAGTACTAAATAAAGTCGCATCAGAAACAAACTTTTTATAGCAGAAGAAAGACTTTTCAGTCTAACGGCTATAAAGGACTGACATCAGATAAAGTAAAATACAATGTCAGCTAATAAGACAAACAACTTTATCTGAAAAGATTTGACTCAGACAAAAGAGATGGAACAAATATTGCCTGGAAATATTATCATAAAACAGCTAAAATAACATGCCAGATAATGTATTAATTAATTAAATATAATAAATAAATACAAAATATAAAGGCAGACAGAAAACGTCGAACGACCCTCGGAGATCGTCGACCGACGGACGGAGATCGTCGAACTATCGGACAGATAGTCGAACGATCCAGATAGTCGAACTATCACAGGAGATAGTCGAACTATCACAACAGATAGTCGAACTATCAGAAGATAGTCGAGCTATCAGATAGTCGACCTATCAACAGATAGTCGATCTATCAAAGCAGAACCGATAGTCGATCTATCAACAGATAGTCGAACTATCAACGCAGAACAGATAGTCGAACTATCAACAGATAGTCGAACTACCCGACAACGACAGATAGTCGAACTATCAACCGATAGTCGAACTATCAACCGATAGTCGAACTATCAGATAGTTGAACTATCAAAGCAGATAGTCGAACTACCAAGCGAGAACAGATAGTCGACCTATCAACAAATAGTTGAACTATCAACGCAGAACAGATAGTCGAACTATCAACAGATAGTCGAGCTATCAGAGAACGACAGATAGTCGAACTATCAACAGATAGTCGAGCTATCAGATAGTTGAACTATCCAAGCAGATAGTCGAACTATCAAAGCACACAGATAGTCGAACTATCAACCGATAGTCGAACTATCCTCGCAGACAGAGCGTCGAGCAACTGATAGACGATCGTCGAACAGTCAGTCGACGATAGTCGAGCGGCGTTCGACGATAGTCGAACGAACAAACTACTTAACCAAATTCTTCATCTGGAAAAGCGAGCACTCTACAACTAGACCACTAACCATTGACCATAGATATTTCTTGGGTCAAGGGACAAAAGGAGAGCACTAAACTCAAATCAAACTAGGGTACCAACAATCTCCCCCTATTTGAGTTAAGTCTCTCAAAAACTAAAACACAGAACTAACTATAGAGCAATAAAATTAATACTGGAAATAGATAAACAATTAACTGGCAGTTATCAAACAGATAAATAACAGCAGATATATATAACAGCAGTCAAACAAAACTAAGGATCTACAGAGTCTGGCTTAGGGTTAGATGAGCTAGGAACAAAGGAAACTTTTCGCAAAGGATCAATTGCCTCTTTCTTAGACATCTTCAAGTCTTGCATGCCAATAATCTTTAATTCTGCAGTCCTTGGAACAACTGCTTCTGGGTGCTTTTCCATATACTTTGAAGGGTCAAAGACCTCAGGGTTAACCTGCAACTTTTCGAACTCCTTCTTTCTGAATGTAGACATTGTGGTTAATCCAGTAGTGTCCTTTCCTTCAGCTTTTGCTTTCCTGATTTGAGCTGCTCTAACCAATTCGAGAAAACGAGCCATCCTAAAGTTAGGATCAAGCTCAGGACTTTCATAAACAGTCTCAGAAGGAGTATCATCTGGTTCTTTATCTTGATTAACTAGATAAGACAGGGGAGCAGACTTAGCAAAGTTTTTGCTAGAATTTTTAAACAAAATAAACTACTTACCTTTTGAAACAACTTTTTCAGAATGCACTGGCATTGGAGATGAAACTCTTTTCTTTGGAGAAGGAGGAGGGGAAAAAGTTGGTCTTTGAAACACAACCTCCTTCACTTGTTCTCTCACTGTATCAGTTCTTTGATAGTCAGAATATGATTTACTTTGAAAACCTTGAGAGCTTTTCCTTGAAGAAGACTGGGAAGGAGCAGATTTTGCTGACGGAGCAGAAGGATTGGCAGATAAACTCCCAGAGGCTCCTGCACCAGGAGGTGGAGGAGGAGGACCTCTGGGATTCCATCTGGGGGTAGGACTATCATATCTCTTAGTTTTCTTTCTCTCTTTCTGCTGGTTTTTGGAGAACCACATCCAATGTTGAAACTCTTTTGACTTGGGGTCAATTCCTTTCAGAATATAATATGGAGTATCATTATCACGATTGGGAGGAGGAGGAGCAACAACTTTTCTTTTCTTCTGAGCAGCTTTCTTCTTCTTTGAATTTTCAGATAAATCTGAATCCTCTTCATCTTCAGAGTGAGATGATGGAGGATTGTCATATGGATCATAGGCTTCAGAAATAGCCTTTTCCTTTAATTTCAGATCAGCTTTCTCTTTTTCCTCTTCTATGGCATCCTGAGCCAGAAGGAAATCCAAATCAAGTCCTGGGGAATCATCCCAAACAGTTGACTTTTCAACTTGTAAATCTTTTTCTTTCTCTTTTAACAAAGATTGAACTCTTTGATTCAAAGCATCTCTTGCTTTCTCTTCTTGATTTTCAGGCACATCATCTATATCATCTAAAAAAGAATCCAGTTCTGGATCTACTTGAACATCAGGAACATCTGGAGCAGCTTCTGAAACAACTGCTATAACCTGAGCAGCTATATCTTCTTTAATATAATCTGTAGATTTATGAACACAAATCTGCTAAATAAGCTAAAATCATTCCTTCTAGGTATTCACAAGCTAGCAAATTAATTGACTCGTCAATAAAGCGGATGAGTGAATTACCTTCATATTTTACCAACTCCCAGGACTCATCTAGATAGGATGTAATAATCCCTTCTAGGAAATGGGCAACCAAGGGAGTGATGAGATCTTCTAAGCAAACTTTCACAGCAAATTCAGATAACATAATAGCATCAGATATTTCTTTGTCAGATAACACTGAAACTAATTCACCTTGAGCTTGAACTGCATCAGTCTCTTCTTGAACTGCTGGAAGGGAGGCTGGAGGCTCTGAGACATCTTCACAGAACATCTCCCCCTGCCTGATTTCAGTGAAAACTGAAACCAGGCCCCTTGAAGAAGAGGGCTCAGCAGATTTAGAAAGTGATTGGATGGAAGCAGTCAAGGTGGCAATGGAGGAGGCAAGTGGAGCAATTGCCTCTTCAATCATTATTTTGATTGAAGGGGTAATCAACTCCAAAATGCTAGAAATGAATTCTGGGGATATCTCAAAAGATGATGGAATTGCAGTGGATGGAGATGCATCAGAGATGGTTGTAGTGTTAGGATGAGAAGTGGTGTGGACTGGAGATCGAATTGGAGATGGAGAAAGATGTGGAGAATGAATAGGGGACTGAATAGGAGACTGAGGAGGTGTTGGAATCCTCTCAGATCCTAACAGATCAAAACTAGGAGCAGATATCCTAGCCAGATGAGAAGGAAGAGGAGATGCTGGAGGAGAAGGAAGAACAACCGTGGTTGTTTCTCGAACAGGAGAAGGAGAAAGTCGTACTTCAGCTGAAGTTGATGGAACTTCAACTGAGGTAGACTGCATAGCAGAAGAAGATGAGGGAAGGGAAAGATGAGCTGAGCCAGCTTCATGAGGGTGAGGAGCGACCGAATCAGTCCTGGTGCTCTCTGATGTCGCTGGAGCAACCCCTGTGAGAGCGGGTTTCACAAAAGTCCTCTTCCACTTGGAGAACAAATTTGGGTCCATCTTCTTGCTTGCATTTATGGTTGTTGCAACGGAGACCAGCAGCTGAGGATACTTTTCCTTCAGGAAAATTCCAATAACCCTACCTAGGGTAACCTCTTTCTTACTATTCTTTTTCCTTATCAAATCAAACATTACTCCTGCCCAATCAATCTTTTTCTGATTAACAATTGCACACATCAGTGCAAATTGTTGCCTTGTAATGTTGTCATGAGCAGAGTGCTTCCCAAGGAGCACTTTTCCAACTAACTCAGCAAGAAATTTAATTTTAAAGGGGAAATTGACCTTGAGCAGCTTCGTGGGAATGCCCTCTGCATGTCCCAGCTCAGTCAGCATTCTTCCAAACTCTTGAGCATCTTGCTCATAATCATCTTCACCATTTATTAATCCAAAAACATCAGTCAGAATGGCCGGAGTTAAAATTACCTCTTCTCCGCCAATGGTGCCAGTCATCGAGTTGTCAGAGGATGACGAAGTGAAAGCCCATTCCTTAATCTCGGGGACATTTAACTTTATCCTTGTCGACATTAATCTTTCTAGACCTTGATCCCGGCATAACTGAAGAATTTCTACAATTCCTGCTTCACAGCAACTGAACGCATCAAAATCGACGCTGAGCCTGCATCGAACTTTACAACAGCTAGCACTGCGGGAGAAATCGCCATTGAATTTCTGGAGAATGCGCGAGAAGGACGGAGAAGACGAAGGGGACGAAGCGGCAGAAAATCGCAAGCGGGAAGACAGAATGCGAAAAGTCACGCTCCGTCGACGATAAAACAAAAGATCTTTTAACCTAGGTCGACTATCGGCTTTATATTAGACCGGAGATAGTCGATCTATTAAAAAGATACTAGACCCGATAGTCGAACGGCCGTTCGACGATCAGCCCAGAAGCAGAGTAGTCGATCAATCGTTCGACTATTTCTGGCTTCTCAAACAACAAGCTGTCGTCATCCAGAGATCGACGATAGGCTCGACCTGTTCGACGATCTTCGAACGCCGGTCGACGATCTTCAAACAGATAAGCTATCATTAACCAGAGGTCGACGATAGTCTTGATCCGTTCGACGATCTTCGATCATCGTTCGACGATCTTCAAGCAGGTTTCAACATAGGCAGATATAGTCACACTTAGTCTCGTCCATTTATCATGCCTAGTTGAACTAAAAAGAACAGATGCTTCTGTTCATCTAAAGGCTTGGTGAATATATCACCTCTCTGAAACTCAGTGGATATGAACTCAAGACAAATCTTGTTCTTTTCCACACAATCTCTCAGGAAATGGTGCCGAATCTCAATGTGCTTCGTTCTAGAGTGGTGCACTGGATTTTGTGCAATGGAGATAGCACTGGTACTGTCACACATGATTTTGGTATTCTTGTGTGAGTAACCATAATCCACAAGCTGGTTTTGAATCCACAGGATCTGTGAACAACAACTAGCAGCTGCTATATATTCAGCCTCTGCAGTTGAAGTTGAGACAGAAGCCTGCTTCTTACAGAACCAAGAGACCAATCTCTCTCCCAGGAACTGACAAGTTCCTGAGGTGCTCTTCCTGTCAACTCTGCAACCAGCATAGTCAGAGTCAGAATATCCAATTAATTCAAATTCTGACTCAGCTGGGTACCAAAGTCCTAGATTTGGACATCCCTTCAGGTATCTCAGGATTCTCTTTAGAAGAATCAGATGAGATTTCTTGGGGTTGACCTGGAATCTAGCACAAAGGCATGTAGCAAACATTATATCAGGCCTACTTGCAGTTAGATATAATAGGGAACCAACAATGGCCCTATAATTCTTTTGATCAACTGGCTTGCCATGATCATCAGAATCAATAACTACATTAGTAGCCATAGGTGTAGGCATTGCTGAAGCATCAGCCATCCCAAATTTCTTTACCAATTCCTTGGCATATTTGGATTGGGAGATGAAGATACCATCAGCATCTTGCTTAACTTGGAGACCAAGAAAGTAAGACAGCACACCCATACTACTCATCTCAAACTTAGAGTGCATCAGGTCAGAGAACCTTTTGCAAAGTTTGGGATCAGTGGAGCCAAATATAATATCATCTACATACACCTGAACTAACAGGATTATGTCCTTGTGATGCTTGACGAAAAGGGTTCTATCAACTACTCTCCTAGTAAAGTTGTGCTCTAAAAGGAAACTAGCTAGAGTCTCATACCAGGCTCTGGGAGCTTGCTTTAGTCCATAAAGAGCTTTCTGCAACTTAAACACATGAGAGGGCTGAGTTGAAGAAACAAACCCTGGTGGTTGTTCAACAAACACCTCTTCCTTAAGCTCACCATTTAGGAATGCACTTTTGACATCCATCTGGAACACCTTAAACTTCATGTAGGCTGCATAGGCCAAGAAGATCCTTATTGCTTCTAGTCTTGCAACAGGAGCAAAGGTTTGGTCATAATCTATACCTTCCTCCTGTCTGTTGCCCTGAGCTACAAGCCTTGCTTTATTTCTTACAATAATTCCATTTGCATCCAACTTGTTTCTGTACACCCACTTGGTGCCTATGATCAGTTGGCCTTTAGGTCTTGGAACCAAAGTCCAAACTTTACATCTCTCAAACTGATTAAGTTCCTCTTGCATAGCAATGATCCAGTGGGGATCTAGCTCTGCATCTTTAAAGGTGAGGGGCTCAACCTGTGAGAGGAAACAAGCATGCATCACATCCTCTCTTAGCTGATGTCTTGTTTGCACACCAGCTGATATGTCTCCAATCACTTGAGATGTGGGGTGATCTCTAAGTGTGATAATATCAGCAGGTGGGATGTGATCTTCAGCAACAGTTGGGATTAATTCCTCAGGAGGAATTTGATCTATTGTTGGTGGTACAACAACATCTTCTGCAATGTCTTCATCACTGTCTGATTCAGTGATCTGAAGAGTTGATAGTTGAAGAATTTCTTGAGTAGCATCAGGTACCTGCAATGAACTAGAGGAAGGAGAATTTTCCTTCTCCTTGTAAAACATCTGAGACTCATCAAAAGATACATGCACAGATTCTTCAATTTTACAGGATGATTTGTTATAAACCCTATAAGCTTTGCTTACTTGGGAATATCCAAGCATGATTCCCATTGAAGCTTTTGCTTCAAATTTTCTAAGGTATTCTTTATTGTTATTATGAATATAAACTACACAACCAAATATTATAAAATAATTAATTTTAGGTTTCTTTCCTTTAAGCAACTCATAAGGAGTTTTACATTTAAGCTTGTGTATCAGACTTCTATTTAAGACATAATTGGCTGTACTAACAGCTTCTGCCCAATAGGAGAGAGGCATGTTAGCATCTGCCAACAATGTACTAGCAGCTTCAATGAGTGTTCTGTTTTTCCTTTCAACTACCCCATTTTGTTGGGGAGTTCTAGGAGCTGAGAAGCTATGTTTGATACCTTCTCTCTCACAGAATTCTTGCATGAGAAGAGAGTCAAACTCAGTACCATGATCACTTCTGATCAAGGCCACATGAGTAGAGTACTCAGTCTGCACACATAGTAGAAAGTCTGTAAGGGATTTGAAGTTATCAGCCTTAGTTCTCAAAAAGAAAACCCAACTGAACCTTGAGAAGTCATCTACAATTACTAAGGTGTAATACTTCCCTCCTAAACTCTGTACATTTATTGGGCCAAAAAGGTCCAAATGTAATAAATACAGGATTCTAGGAGAATCACTCTTATTTACTGATTTAAAAGAGTTTTTGGTTTGCTTGCCTAGCTGACAAGCCTTGCATAGGCTCTCTTTCTTGTAGGGGAAAGAAGGTAAACCTCTAACAAGATTGTGTTTAGATAACCTAGATATATTTTTAAGGTTAACATGACTAAGCCTCTTATGACACAAAGAATTATTATTAATTGTTACTTCATTAAATAAGCAGATTTCAGAGTGAGATGAATTGAAATCTACTAAATAAATATTACCTATTCTAATGCCTACTAAAACAACATTATTATTTAAAGTAATATTGCAAGAAGAGTTAGAAAATGAAACCTGGTCGCCAGCATCACATAGCTGACTGACTGAAATCAAATTGTGCTTCAGTCCTGTCACATATGCAACTCTCTTGAAAGTAACATCTCCAATTGTAATCCTGCCATAACCTTCTGTCTGACCACAGTTGGAATCTCCAAAGATAACCTTTGGGCCGAGCTTAGCTTTGAATTTTGACAGATTATTTTTATTTCCTGTCATATGCTTGGAGCATCCACTATCCAAATACCACTTATTTTGAGTGATTGGATAGGCCTTCACCTGCAAGACATTTATTTAGACAGAGTGGACCCAGGTAACCTTGAGTCCCTTGTTTTTCACATAAGAAAAGCTAGAAATAAATGAAAATGCAGGCTGAGGGTGATAACCTAATGGGTGAGATCTCCTAGGTGGGATTCTCCATGCAGATGATGGGTCAACAAACCTAGGGTTTCTATTTTCATTTAGGTTTCTATGGTACTGATGATGATTTTGAAAATCATATTGAAAACGTCGATCGACGTTCGACGATGGGCGCTCAGATCGTCGAGCTTCGTTCGACCATTGAGCTTCCGATCGTCGAGCGGCGTTCGACGCTCTTTGCATTTCTTTAAAAAATTTCTTTCTTTTCTCTCTCTTAGCCTTATTTAAAGTTTTGTTAACTAGGTTTACTTGCTCAGTGTTCTTCATTCCACTAGCTGAAATGAAGTTCACTGGAGTTGAAAGATTATTTTTAAGAATAACTGGGGGTTCACTGGGAGAAGCTCCTAAGCCTAGTTTGTTATTACCTGATCTAGTGTTAGACATGCTGGTAATTTCTAATAACTTAAGGCTTCTACCATTAAGTGATTCTTCTAACCTCTTAGACTTAGCTAACTCCATTTTAAGAAATTTAATTTCTTCACTACAAGTAGTGAGATCTTCCTTTAACCTAATGTTTTCTGTAGCAATTAATTCTGAGTCAGCTAACTTATTTCTAAGTTCTTTTATCTCCTTTTCTGAGCTAATCAAATCTAAGCATAAAGATTTAAAATCTAATTTAAATTCTTCAGAAGTGAAGTCATAAGAAGATAGTACCTCATCTTCTGTTGGCATCTCTTCATCTGAATCTGAACTCTCTGCAGCTGAGTGATTGCTGCAGGCATCTATTGCCATCAGGCAAACCTCCTTTGCCTTCTTCTCTTCCTCATTCTCACTGGAGCTTGAGGAGGAGGATTCTTCATCAGAATCACTCCAGGTTTCAGCAATGAAACCTCTCTCCTTTTTCTTGTTCTTGTAGGAGGATGACTTGGAGTGCTTCCTGTGTTGTTCCTTTTCTTTCCTCTTGTCTTTGTTCTTCTCCTCTGGACACTCTGGTAAGATGTGTCCAGGCTTCCTGCTACCATAACAGATAATTTCTTTAGTAGGTGAACGGTCATACCTTGGTTTGTCTTCATAGCGTGAAGACTTCTTTCTGAATTCCTTTCTCCCCATCTTGAGAAACCTCTTGGCAAACAATGCCATTAGCTCCTCATTTGATTGGCTGCCTTCAGAAGCATCAGCAGCCTTAAGAGCTAGAGATTGCTCTTTTCTTGTTGGAGTAGGAGTCTTTGCTTCTGCTTCTGCTTCCCTTGTCTTCAGCACTTGCTCAAAAGACTTGAGCTTGCCGAGAAGGGCTTCAGTGGAGATCTCTGTGGTGCTTCTGGCTTCCTTGATGGGCCAGATCCTTAGATCCCATGTGCTAGGGAAGCACATAAGAATCTTATCATTGACCTCTGTCAATGATATGTCCTTGTCAAGGGTCCTCAGCTCATTGATGATTGAGCTGAGCCTGGTGTACATGGCTTCAACTGATTCAGCATCAGTTTTCTTGAAGTTCTCATATTGTGAGATAAGGTTGGACCTTCTGTCCTTCCTTTCATCAGCTGAACCAGCTACAATCTGGTTCAGTGTATCCCACATAGCTTTTGCTGAAGAGCAGTCAGCTACCTTCTGGAATACCTCATCAGACATTGTCTGAGCCAGTATATTCATTGCCTTGGCATCTGCTATCTTGGCCTTCTTGTACTCATCGTTGTAATCTGGAGGAGGCACTGCACTCATATCAGTTGATGATGAGGCAGTGGCAGCAGCAGGTGCTCTTGGGGGTCCTGACAAAATA
Organism: Platanthera zijinensis; assembly: GCA_039513925.1. Taxonomy (NCBI): domain Eukaryota; kingdom Viridiplantae; phylum Streptophyta; class Magnoliopsida; order Asparagales; family Orchidaceae; genus Platanthera; species Platanthera zijinensis. Next base: position 192,988,083 of record CM077078.1, read on the forward strand.
GAAGCAAAGATACTTTCATCAATAGAATTCATATATAATTTTATCCTTGCCTTCCAGATGCCAAACTTAGCTAAGTTGCATGCTGGAGGTCTGGTGCTAGAATAATCCTTGGACTGGGCCATGATAGTGATAGTGAATATCTATAAGCTTTGGTATCTATCAGGATCTTGTGACTTAGGTGTTAGCCTATTCAGTCAGTCAACCTCCCTCTGATACCAATTGAAAGTGAAGGGATAAATACTACTCTAGAGGGGGGGTGAATAGAGTTATCAAATTTTGCACTAGACAAAACTTAATGGTCTACCCAACTCCCTTGGAGTGAAATGCGGAAAGAAAAGATTATAGATATAGAATTAACCCTAAAGCCTAACACAAGTGAGGTGCACAAACTCAAGCTAACTGTAATTACAGTTAAGGCTTGGAAAACCTAATCAACAACTAACAATCCTAGTTATATCTATTCACAGCCACAATGCAGGAATTAAACAAGGCAATCCAGATGACACAAGGAATTTATAGTGGTTCCCCAAACAACTTGGGTACGTCCACTCTTCTACCAACAAGGTAGGAATCCACTCAGGTTTTTGATCAGGTGCCCTGCCACCAACAGGATCTGCTTCAGGTAGATCCAGAAACCCTTTAGACTTTTGATCAGGTGTCTAAAAACCGAACACAGGTTTTTGATCAGGTGCCCTGTCACCAAGGGATACTTTTGAAGGGAGTAATAACCCTGTACAGGAGGGGGAAAGAAGGTTAAGATGTCTTCTCTATTTTACAGTAGATTAGAGAAGCACAAAGACTTGCACTAAGCTAGAAAGCTCTAAAGAATCAAGGCTCCCCCTGGCTCAAAGATGTCCAGGTGAAGTCTTGCTTCAGTGCAGAAAACTCTTCAGAAAGATCTGAAGGAAAAACTACAAGAAGATAATAAATAATAAAATTAGAAATCTTCAAGCAGCTGTCTTCTTCTTCCTCTTCTTCAAAAGAACTCTGAGTTTGAATCTTCCTGGAAGCAGGAGAACTCAGGTTGAAGAAGAGCAGAAGAGCTTAACACTTCTCAGTTGGATGGAAATTGCTGAGAGCAATGAACTTGATCTTGATGAAGGCTTGAATGCTTAAATGAATCACTGGGTAGCTAGTTAGCTAGCTTGAATCCTTCTCCAAAGGATTTCTTTTATAGCAGCAACAAGCAACGGCTCTCTTTAATTTGAATTGCTTGTCTTCTTCTGAAACTTGAGACCTGGGCTGTAAATATCAAAAGGACAAAACAATCTCTGCAGCAAAAACATTCTATAAAAGGGATAAACCTTTTTCTAGAAAACTGCAGGAAGCAATCTGATAATAAAGTACTAAATAAAGTCGCATCAGAAACAAACTTTTTATAGCAGAAGAAAGACTTTTCAGTCTAACGGCTATAAAGGACTGACATCAGATAAAGTAAAATACAATGTCAGCTAATAAGACAAACAACTTTATCTGAAAAGATTTGACTCAGGCAAAAGAGATGGAGCAAATATTGCCTGAAAATATTATCATAAAACAGCTAAAATAACATGCCAGATAATGTATTAATTAATTAAATATAATAAATAAATACAAAATATAAAGGCAGACAGAAAACGTCGAACGACCCTCGGAGATCGTCGACCGACGGACGGAGATCGTCGAACTATCGGACAGATAGTCGAACGATCCAGATAGTCGAACTATCACAGGAGATAGTCGAACTATCACAACAGATAGTCGAACTATCAGAAGATAGTCGAGCTATCAGATAGTCGACCTATCAACAGATAGTCGATCTATCAAAGCAGAACCGATAGTCGATCTATCAACAGATAGTCGAACTATCAACGCAGAACAGATAGTCGAACTATCAACAGATAGTCGAACTACCCGACAACGACAGATAGTCGAACTATCAACCGATAGTCGAACTATCAGATAGTTGAACTATCAAAGCAGATAGTCGAACTACCAAGCGAGAACAGATAGTCGACCTATCAACAGATAGTTGAACTATCAACGCAGAACAGATAGTCGAACTATCAACAGATAGTCGAGCTATCAGAGAACGACAGATAGTCGAACTATCAACAGATAGTCGAGCTATCAGATAGTTGAACTATCCAAGCAGATAGTCGAACTATCAAAGCACACAGATAGTCGAACTATCAACCGATAGTCGAACTATCCTCGCAGACAGAGCGTCGAGCAACTGATAGACGATCGTCGAACAGTCAGTCGACGATAGTCGAGCGGCGTTCGACGATAGTCGAACGAACAAACTACTTAACCAAATTCTTCATCTGGAAAAGCGAGGACTCTACAGCTAGACCACTAACCATTGACCATAGATATTTCTTGGGTCAAGGGACAAAAAGAGAGCACTAAACTCAAATCAAACTAGGGTACCAACAAGATGTACAAATAACTGAGCTAGCAGAAGCAGATGTACTTATAATTACAGAGGCTGAGACAGTTGATTTTGATAAGTTATGTACAGATGAACAAGTTGTTCTGCCAGAAGTTCTGACTGTTGGTGATTGTTTTGTCAATCCCACAGTAGATTTATTTGGGTTATTAAAGTCTATTTATGCATATATTTATTATATTCTAAAAGTTTTCCAAGAGCAATCCATGACCATAGTATGTTATACTTCACCAATAAGCCCTGAAGTTATTAATCAACTGAAGGAAAGTTTTGCTGCTCAATTGATTTGGGAACCATCAGATGTTACAACTGCTAAAGTTGAGCCAAGCTCTTCTGCTCCAACCTATATCTTGGATGATAGCTCAATTCCCAATTTGGATGATTTGATTGCTCAAGATGTGGTACAAGAACTTCGAAATATTCAGAATGCTCCTGATATGGCTGATGCAGAAATTGAGGTTGTACAGCCAGTATCTCTTAAGAAAGATCAATCTAAGCTGATTGAAGAGATAGATGCTTTATATGACAACCCTACAGAATCCTCTGATGGTAATGAAGAAGATTCTTATGAATCAGATGATCCAATAGTTAGAAAGAAGGTTGCTAAGAAAAGGAAAGTTGTTCCAAAAGCTGCTCCCAAACCAAACCCTACTCATGATACTCCTTATTATATCTTGCAAAAGATTACTCCATACCCAGGGATGCCACAATGGATGTGGTTATCAAAGAATGAACAAAAAAAAGGAAGAAGAGGAAAAGGTACAGGTCTCCTCCTAAGCAATTTAGGAAAGACCCTCCTCCTCCTCCTCCATCTTCTGGGGCCTCTGGAAGTGTATCTTAAAGATATGCACCAGTCACTAAAATCTATCAGAGACATTCCAAGCCAGGCAGCAGCCAACAGTACTCTCAAAGCAAGCCTCGTCCAGCTACAGATAAGAGAAGTATTTCAGTTTCTATTGATGATTCACAGAAGGAATCAATTCCTAAAAGACCAGAATCTCCACCAATACCATTTGTAGATCCAGAGCAGGAGACAACAACAAAAATGGCCAGGTTCCAAGAGCTGATAGGACTTTCTCAAATCAACAAAGCAAAAGCTGAAGGAAAGGATCCCTCCCAATATTCAACTATGTCATCATACAGGAAGGAAGAACTAAAGAGATATGCCAAAGCTAACAAATTTTTCAATGTTGATGATTATATGAGCTTGCATCCAGAAGCTGTAGTTCCAAGAGCCACATCTGTCAATATAATTAGTGCATCAGATATGACCATGACAAAGAGACAAGCTGCTGATCCTAATAAAGAAATTATTTTCAGACAGCCTTCAGATAAGCCTGAGAAAGAAAAGCCTAAGAACAACAAGTGACTCTGTGTGTTTAGTTTTCATTTTCTGAACTTTATTTGTTTATCATGAAACACTTATTGTAAATATCTGCTCAATGTTTTTATTTCTGCCAGATATATGTTTCTCTGCTTTATGATTATTATTTTTATTTGTATTAGTGACCTCACCCAAATAGGGGGAGATTGTTGGATCCCTAGTTGGATTTGGGCTAGGTTCACTAATTAGGTTGAGTTTGACCCACAATGTATAGCCAGTGTCAAGTCCTTGAGTCCTAGAGTTTAGGCTAGTCTTTAGGTTCAACCTTCATGGACCAGCCAGCAGAGGACTTCAGTAGACTCAGACTTAGAAGATTCAGAGATCAAAATTATCAGTTCGAAATTCTTCGAACTCAGCTCGACGATCGTCGATCTCAGATCGACGAACTCAGAGTTCTTTCTCTGAGTTGAGCTCAACGATATTCGAGCTCAGGTCGACGAATTATTCTTTCAGACAGATTCTTAGCTTGACGAACTTAGAGCAAAGAATGGACAAGTTATTCTCAGTATGCAGTTCGCAGAGCTCAGGTCGACGAACAGAAATTCTCAGGTCGACAAACTTGGAACTCCAGTCGACGAATTCTGTTCAGAGGTCGACGTTTTCTATCCCGAGCCAGAATGAGAAGTTTTCCTTACTTTTGTCCCTTATTTATTATATTATTTAGCAGTAATTTCCTGAGTAATTAATGCTCATATTCTTTTGAATATAGCTGTTATTGGCAGCATTAATTATGTTCTTCATCAGGGTAATTACTTGCCTATTTTAATGAGACAGTTGGGGAAACACCTTAAAGTAAAATATTCCAGCCGTTTCTTTCTCCAGGGCAATCAACAATTAATGCCAGAAATTCAAATTTCAATGGAGAAATTATTGACTGCAGAATATAAAAGAGAAATTCTTTTCAGACGGCAGGAAATAACAGAGACAGTACTGAGAATACAGAGAACAAATACAGAACAACAACATACATAACTTTTTCTCTGTGTACAAAAAACATTCTGTTTTCTCCCTTGTCCTTTCTGAAGAGTAAAGAAGAACAACCATCAATATCAAAAGTCTTCTTCAACTCCTCCTCCAGGAGCATTCAAGGACAACATCTTTGAATTAGTCAGAAAGTTCCAGGATTCTTTCAGACAAGACTGAAGTCCTACACCCTGACCAAGACTCCAAGTTTCTGAACCATTTTCTACATTTCAGATGGAGTCTTGATAACAGCAAATCCACTAGTCTTCTCTGTTGGATAGAGAAAAGAGAAGACATCATCACCTCCTCTTACCTCCTGTATAAAGGGTTTATTAACTCCCTTCAAAATTTTATTCTTGGTTTTTGGGCACCTGATCAAAAACCTAAAGGGTTGTGAGATCTCCTTGGAAATAGATCTTGTGGTGACAGTCACCTGATCAAAAACCTGATAGTGGATTCCTACCAGAGTGGTAGAAGAGTGGATGTACCCAGTTTGGGGAACCACTATAAAATTCTTGTGTTGTCTGTGTGTGATCATTTTCTTTCTTATTCTTGCTGTACTGTGATAGATAGATTAACTTAACCTGTTTTTATTTTCTTCTATATTATTATTGGTATCATCTATTTTTTACTCTGATAAATTTAACCCCTCTAGAGTAAATCAGGTCTAACCCTTATCTTTCACTTCGCCATCGTTGGCCTGCCCAACGCTAAGTCTACATCTGTAACTTCCTCTAAATGGATTATTGACTCTGGGGTGACATATCACTTGACAATAACATCATTAGGTTTTATCTCTACACCCCCTTAGGGCATAATAAGGTTGTCAATGCCAATGACTCACTGTCACTAATGGTTGCAGACCATTCTCTATTCCTCTGCCATGCCCCTCACCGACGTGTTCCATGTTCCTGTTTTTCCTCGCAATCTGTTATCTATTAGTTGTCTGGCTAGATCCTTGCACCGTTCTATGATTTTCTCTTCTGATAGTTGTGTTTTTCAGGATTTAGCTACGAAACAACGTATTGGCAGTGGTTGGAACTACAGAGGATTGTACATCTTAGACCATCCTCCAACTCAAGCTCTCTCTAGTGTCCTTCCAACTCTTTCCAGTTTTCCTCGCCCTTCACTTGAGAATCTGCGTCGATGGCATCAACATCTTTGACATTCCTCCGCCGGACATCTTCTCAAGTTATTTTTTATGTTTTAAGCTCTTTAAGCTGTTTTGTCTATGATGTATGCGAACTGTCTAAATATGTACGACATAGTCCAAATATTTTTTCTTTTAGTATGATTTTCTTGATGTTATTCATACTGATGTTTGAGATCATTCTTTGTTGCTTCTCTAGCTAGTCACCGATGGTTTGTGACTTTTATTGATTTCTTCTCTTGCTTTACTTGAGTTTATTTGTTGGATTTACGTTATTTACATTATTGCTCATTTTGTATATCCCTCCTATTGAATAGGAAAGAGCTCCTTTTCATGAATTGAACCTCTCATTTTTCTAATCTCCAACATTCAACATGGTATCAAAGATACGAAAAAAACCCTAATCATGCGTCCCGCTGCTCCAAGTCCGCGTCGCTTCTTTCGTATCCCGCGTCTCGCCGAGCCCTCCATCCCGCAGAGCCCTCCTTTTGTAGCCCGCATCTCGCTGTTGCACGCGTCTTGCCCTTGTGTCTCTTCGCGTCTTCTGAAGCCCGCGTCGCCCCCTCTCGCGTTGCTTCTTCCGTGCTTTTCTTCTCTCGCCGAGCCCTCCTTCTAGCAGCGGCTCACTCGCTTCCGCCAGTCGCCCACTTTTCCTCTCTCGCCGAGCCTATTGCTCTTCCGCTCCCTCTTCTTCCTGCAAGAGCCAGTCGGCGCCAGTCGTTCTCTTCATTCCCATGGCTGCTTGAGCTCTTTTTGACACCGGTTTCATGCAGGGATTGCTCCTCCGGCGCCAGCTTCCCCTTCTTGCAGGGATGTCTCTTTCCTTCCTTGCGTGATTACTCTCCTTCGTGACTTCTCCTCATTCTATGAGTGAGATTTCTCTAATTTAGCAGCTCAATTTTTTTCTCTCTCGCTTGCTATGTCGGGAAGATGTGAAACTCCGGACGTATCCTCCGGTAGGAGTGCTCCTCCAGATTCTCTTCCCTCTACTGGCTCTCTTCGTGCCACCCATGATCACGGGGACTCCTCAGATTACTACTATTAAGTTGGATGGAACCAATTATCTTCCGTTGACTCGTTCCATTACTCTGACTCTCAAGAGTCACCGTCTATTTTGCTACATCAGTGGTACTGCTAGGGCACCTACTACTATCTCTCTAGAGTGGCCCCAATGGGAATCCGAGAACTAATTGGTGATGTCCTTGCTGACCAACTCTATGCAGGAGTCTATTGCCTGCAACTACCTCCTTTTGACACTGCGGCTGATATTTGGAAGCGTGCCAAGATTACCTACTCCTGTTGTGGGAATGCTGCTCAGATTTTTCAATTGCGACGACAGATTCTTCTCTTGTGCCAAGGGTATCGTCCGCCTGCTGCCTACTACCTTTAGTTTACCTAGCTTTACCAAGAGTATAACCATTTCGATTCACTTACTCTTGTCTACCCTGAGGATGAGGTGTTGGTCCGTGCCCGGGAGAAACGCAACCAGATCTTCGAGTTTCTTTATGGTCTCCACCGTGATCTTGATCCCACCAGTGTTCAGATTCTTGGCCGCTCTCCTATTACTTCCTTACCTGAGGTGTATAGTTTGGTTCAACTGGAATATGATCGCCGAAAGATTCATCTAACAGACACTATTGTCGAGGGCTCTGCCCTTGCCGCTCGGTTCAGTCCCGGTGGCCGCTCTATCTATGACACTAGGTCAAAGTCTATGGACAAAGACCATTTGACGTGTGATTATTGTGGGAAATCCCGCCATAATCGGGACACTTGCTTTAAGCTTCATGAATTTCCTCCTCCTCGCAGGATCTTGCTCCTCATGGCGCCTGTGGTTTTGGTCGCACTCTGGGCTGCCCTTTGCCGTCTCGCTCGGCTTATCTCTTCGATGTTGTTGATGATAATGCTCCTTATGGAAAAGCTGCTGCCCCTGAGTTTCCTTCTGCCCTTGCTATCAAGGAGATTCACGCCTTCCGTCGCTTCATGCTTGAACACTCATCTGAGTCCGCTAGCTCTTCCTATGCCCACCAGGGGATTCCAGGTGCTCACTCCGCCACCGCCTACTCTTCTACTCAGCGAATCATTGATTCCGGTGCTACATACCACATGACTGGTTCTGCTACAGGTTTAGTGTCTTATATTCCTTTGTCTGGTAGGGAAAAAATGAGCATTGCTGATGAATCCTTGTCTCCCATTTTCGGGAAGGGCCATTCCTTGCTCCTCCCTCACCCTCTTTTTGGTGCTTCATGTTCCAAGTTTACCCGCAACCTGCTTTCTATCAGTCACCTTACTAATTCTATGAAATGTTCTGTAACATTTTTCTCTCCTCGTGTGTCTTTCAAGACCTGAAGATGGGGAAGGTGATTGACTCTGGTAGACTGCGTGATGACCTTTACTTGTTTGACCCATCTAGCTTTGCCTTTTCTCTGAAAGCTCTTTCTGTTGCTCAGACCTCTGTGGACTCCTGGCATTGCCGTCTGGGCCATCCATTTCTATCTACTATGCATCATATATTTCCGCATGTCAACTATATCTTTAAATACTTTTAAATGTGATGTGTGTTCTCTTTGTAAACATCACCGCGCTTCGCTTAATCATGTGTCTACTCCTAGTGATTCTTCATTTGTTGTGGTTTATACTGATGTTTGGGGTCCTTGTCCTGTTGCCTCTATTTTTGGTTTCCACAGGTTTGTTATATTTATTGATTGTTTTTCTCATTGTATGTGGATATACTTAATGAAAAACAAAAATAATGTCTCTCCCTTATTTCAACGTTTTCATAAGATGGTTGCTACTCAGTTTAACGCGGCCATTAATGTTTTACGTAGTGATAATGGTCGTGAGTATGTTGACTCCTCCTTTGAGTGTTATCTTAGTGATCGAGACATTATACATCAGACATCTTGTGCATACATCCTGGCTCAGAATGGGGTCGCCGAGAGCAGAAATCGTCATCTTCTAGAGGTCGCTCGCTGCCTTCTTTTGAAGATGTACCTCCCTAAGTATTATTGGGGTGATGCAGTTCTTACTGTGACGTACCTTATTAATCGATTTACGACTCGTGTTCTTGGCCACAAATCCCCTCTTGGGACTCTTTCGGTCTCTCCCACACATCTTCTTCCTCGGATCTTTGGGTGTGTGTGTTTTGTCCATGTGCGTCCCACGTAGAAACTTGATCCTCGTGCCCTTAAGTGTGTCTTTATTTGGTATTCTTCTTCCCAGAAAGGATATAAATGCTTCCATCCAACGTACAGAAAGACCTTCGTTACTATGGATATCACGTTTCTCTTACTACGAGTCCTCACTTTAGGGAGAGTTCTTACTTCAGGGGGAGTCTTACCCAATTGAAGTGAGCTCTCTTTTCCTACCTATTCCTCTTCATGTGCCTATACCTATTCCTCTTCTTGTGCTTATACCTGCCATGTCTACCTCCTTGCCTACCCCTACTCCTACTCCTATGACCGCTCCTCCTTTACATGTGTATACTCGGCGAAAAAGGTGCCCACATTCGTGGACATCTCTTAGGCTACCCACTCCAACATTGGATCCTTCTTTGGGGACTCAAGGTAACTATATCTCTACCTAACATCTGATGCCCCACTTTGTGCCCTATAACTCATTATCTCCTTCACATAAGCTCTTTATTGTCTCTCTCCATTTCTATTCCCTCAACTTGGCAGGCTGCTTTTGCTCACCAAAAATTGCAAGATGCTATGCGTGAGGAGATCTTTGTCCTGTAAAAGAATTTCACATGAGACTTGGTCCTTTTGCTACCTGATAAGACCGTAGTAGGGTGTAAGTGGGTGTTCTCCATCTAGCAGAACTCTCATGGTGTTGTTGATCGATACAAGGCTCGATTGATGGCTAAGGGATATACTCAGACCATGGGGATTTACTATCAAAAAATCTTTTCCCTTGTGACGAAGATGAATTCTATAAGAGTCTTGCTCTCGTGTGCTGCCTGCAAAGGGTGGTCTTTGACCCAGTTAGATGTGAAAATTGCATTTCTTCATTAGGACTTGGTAGAAGAAGTCTATATGTCATTACCGCCCGATTTTACCTTGGAAGGATCTGGGGGAAAGGTTTGCAGGTTGAAGAAAGCCTTATACGGCTTAAAATAGTCTTCTCAGACCTAGTTTAGGAGATTTCATAGAGCTATGGTCACATTTGGATACTCCCAGAGCAATGCGGGTCATACTTTATTTATAAAGCACAAACCTGAGAGAATCATCACTCTTATTGTTTATGAGGATGATATTATTATCTCGGGCGATGATATTGAGGAAATCCAGATTCAGAAACGAAGTCTGGCAAAAGAGTTTGAAGTAAAAGACCTGAGAAAAATCAGATATTTCCTGAAAATTGACGTCGCTCGGTCAAATCATCTTATATTCATATCTTAGAGGAAGCACATCCTTAACTTGCTTCAGTCATATGAGATGAGTGAGTGTAGACTTGCTAACACCCCAATTGAAGTCAACCATAAATTGGGTAAAGATGATGGGAAAGTGTTGACTGATGTCACTGGTTTCAACTATTGGTTGGTCGCCTCATCTATTTATCTCATACTTGTCCGGATATTTCATATGTCATTTCTGTCATCAATCAGTTCATGTAGTTACCAAGAACCCGTGACTTAGAAGCTGCCTACCGAATTCTTCGGTATCTCAAGTCCTCTCCTGGAAAGGGTATCTTATTCTCCTCGGGTAAAGAACTGACTCTTGAAGTCTATATTGACACTGATTGGGTTGGTTCAGTTGAGAACAGGAGGTCCACCTCTGGTTATTGCTCATTAGTTGGTGGTAATTTGGTAACGTGGAGAAGTAAAAAAGAACATGTAGTTGCCAGGTTGAGTTTAGAGGCAAAATTCCGAGCTATGGCGCATGAGATATGCAAAGGACTGCGGATTAAATCTCTTTTGAATGATCTTGGCATGGAAAACAAAGTCCCCATAAGACATTACTGTGATAGCAAAGCCGCTATTAACATTGCTCACAATCTCGTCCAATATGATTGCACAAAGCATGTGGAGGTTGATCACCATTTCATCAAAAAGAATATAGAAAGAGGAGTTGTGAGCACACCATTTGTCCCTTCAAATCAACAACTAGCGAATGCTCTCACCAAGAGGTTAAGTCAGGGCGTGTTTGAAAAAATTATGTGCAAGTTGGGCATACAAGATATCACACGCCCAACTTGAGAGGAAGTGTTGGATTTACGTTATTTGCATTATTGCTCATTTTGTATCGGCCGATCTTGCTCCATGCGGCTGTGATGAAGAAGAAAGCTAGGGCTCGGCCCGACTTGAGGCGGCGACGGGAAAGGAGTCGTGGTCGGACTTGTTGCTGACAGCGACGAGAAGGAGAGCAATGCTCAGTCAGGCCTCGATTTAGCCGTGACGGGGAAGGGGCCGGGCTGGCCTAGATGTAACCGGCTTCGAGGAGGTGGCTGATGAGTTCTACCTTGCTGCAGGCGGAGTCGAGGATAATAATATATAAATATGATTTTAATATTATAATACTATTCAAAAATTTCTTTTACTATTCATCTGTATAGTTTAATTTTTTGCTATATTTGTAAGAAAACACTGTTCATGCAATTATTTTTCCTGATTACTGGAGTAATCTCATTTGTCTCGAGTACTGGCCTTCATCACTCGAGTGATGTATGTACTGCTCCCGAGTGCTGCCTCTACTTTTCTCGAGTGAATTCTCCTGCTTCTCGAGTGATCTTTTCCCTCTCGAGTGGCCTCTTATTAATCTCATTCTCGAGTAACCTTGTCCATCTCGAGTTGCCCTGTATAGTTTGAGTTCGGATGCCATTTTGAGGGTCATAACGGTGTCGGATGGAAAAGTGGTTAACATGAAATTTGTTCGTCTCGACGAGATATACAACTTTCATGTTGCATACTTTTTGATTTAAAGCCATCTTAAACCTCTATTTTTGATGTTCCCCAAAACTGCTCGTATATAGTCTCTACTGCTCATTTCTACCCGAGTACTATTGATTTAACTCAAGTACCATTGATTTTTCTCGAGTATAACTTATTTTTCTCGAGTACTACTTATTTCTCTCGAGTACTAGTGATTTTTCTCCAGTATTATTCGTTCCTCTCGAGTACTTTGCTCTCATTCTCGAGTAACCCTTAGTCATCTCGAGTAGTCCCATACTGTTTACGTTCGGATGCCATTTTGAGGGTCAAAACGGTGTCGTATGAAAACATAGTCAACATAAAATTTGTTCGTCTCGACGAGATCTACAACTTTTATGTTGGACACTTTTCAATTTGAAGTCATACTAGACTTCTATTTTCATTTTCCGCGAATCGGCTCGTAAATAATTTGTTTTTATCCTAATTTAGACAAAATATTTTATAAGTACTTATATATATATACTCTTATGCTTAGGTTATTAGAAATCAGAAATAAAAAAACTTCATCTTCTTCTTCTCCGGACTTTTTTCTCCCGAACTAGAGCGGCGTGAGCGAGAGAGAGAAATATTTTCGTGAATCTTCCGGTGGCCGCCGACGATGCTCCGGTGCTCCAAATCTTCGACCGAGTATGGATCTGGAAAGCTCTCGGCGAGGGCTTCATCATCGTGGTAAAATCTTGCCCATTCCTTAATTTTTCTCGCTAGGGTTTTCGGCCCTAACTCCTATTTTTGGCCATTCTTGTTAGATTTTGATTTCTCTCATCTTCCTTGGTCCCGATCTATGCCGAGGTGCGATTTGGTGATATTTTCCGGTAAAACCAAGACAAGTGGTGGTTTACCCTCTTTTCTCCTTGTCCGATTTGATGGTAACGAATAAGCTTTTGTTCCTTAATTTTTACTGCATTCTTTTTCTGTCTTTCCAAGTTATAGCAATGTATAATCCTCGTTTGAAGTTTACTCGAATTTATGAGTTCTTGTTTTGAAGAGAAAACTTAACCTTGTAGCGTTGTAGTGATTGATGAGATGTTATATAGTTGGATTTAATCGCTCCTAACCATGGTCATAGAACGCATTAGAGTTATCTAGGATTGTAAATCTTTCTTAAAAGGTTGATCAACTGTGTCTTTAATCTAGAAATGTCTAGTAGATTCCGACGTGCCAAGTCCTGAGATTTATTTCATGGTGTTCTTTATTGCGGGCATTAGTGGAAAAATCCACCGACCGCAAGGGTCGTTTCCTTTATTAGTACCTTATGGAACTCTACCGGTGCTTGGGCCGTTGCCCCTTAACGTGCTTGGTAATGCCAATGCAAGGCGAGCCGTTACAGAGGCTCCTGCGGCGATTAGTGGGGTGTATAGTCTCCCCCGCAGTAGACAGATTTTCACATCTGAGGGGGTGTGTCCAGATAGTGACCACCATGCCTGTTTAGCAAGAGTTGACCGGGGTGATGCGTTTTTCACCGTTGCTTACCTCATCAATCGTCTTCCCCCAACACCTTATAATATGTCTCTCCCCTATCTTGTCAGTCTACTAAATGCATTGTCCACACCTCTTATCTACCTCCACGTGTGTTTGGGTGTGCCTTCTTCGTTCATGTTCATCAACAACATCATAATAAATTGGATGTGCGTTCCCTACGATGCGTCTTTTTTGGTTACTCTGCTAGTACGAAAGGGTATCATTGTTACTCTCCTCCCTCTCGACGGCTCTACTGCACCATAGATGCGACATTCTGTGAGGAGGCACAATACTTTGGTTCTCGTTAAGGGGAGGAGACCGCTGATGATCCCCATTTTTCTCTTCATATTATGGTCTCGCAATCACCTCGTATGTCAGCCTCTGACATCTCTCCTTCCGTGAATCTACCTATTATGGACTCGCAATAACCTCCTATGACGCAATCACCTCCTTAAACTTTTTCGAACATACCCACTCCTCCTGGAATTCCTCTTCCCGGGAGTCTCGTTCCTCCTCTTCCTCTTGTCTATCACAGACACAACCCTTGTGCTACAGTGTTACACCCCCCGATTATTCCACCACCTTAGGTATGGTCTTCTGACTCAGGTTCTGATGACGAGCTTCATCGTTCTCTTATACATCTAATGCAAAAATCTACCTCTGCTAAATACCCGCTCACCAATTATATTAGTTGTCAAAATTTGACACAAAAATATAAGACCTTCGTCTTCTCCTTGGATTCTATTCGCATTCCTAATACTTGGCAGGAAGCCATAGAGATACGTGTGGCTCAAGGCAATGGAAAAAGAGATGCTGACATTGGAGAAGAGCTTGACTTGGGATGTCACCTATCTCCTTACCAGGAAAAAGTTGTTGGTTTTTTATGGGTGTTCTCAGTTAAACATAATCAAGAGGGGGCCATTGAGAGATATAAAACAAGACTAGTTGCTCATGGTTATGCTTAAAGCCTATGTGTGGACTTTCATGAAACGTTTACTCATGTTTCCAAGATTGATTCCGTCCGTGTCATTTTATCATGTGAAGCATGCTTGGGTTGGGAGCTGCAGCTACTTGCTATAAAAACGTTTTTTTCATGATGATCTTTTAAAAGAAGTTTTTATGAAAGTTCCACCTGATTTCATAAAGGCAACATATAAGAGAAAGATGTGTCAACTTCAAAAATCTCTCTACGGTCTCAAGCATATCTTATGTATAATAATCAAAATAACGGATGATTGGGCAATTTGATTCTTCTGTGACGGCTAATTGTGAGTTGCCATATGAGCCGCGACGCTTCCCTATCATGAGTGCAAAAGAAGAATACCCTTTTGTTTTTAATAGATAAAGTAGGTTGTTGGTGGATTGAGAAAAAAGGCGCAGAGATCAAAAAGGCGTTTGTAGGCTGATCCTCTGCAAGGAGCAGCGACAACTTTTGCCGACAAGCAGAATGATGGCGCAAGGAATGAGACGGTGAAGGCGCGGGATTGATGTGGACAAATTTCATACTGCAAGAGACAGACCCACGGTTAGCGCAATGCGGTATGATTGGTAGGAAGTTGCCAGGACAAGCCTGTGTCGATCCAGACACGACGTTCTGCTGAGTGATCCGATGTCTACACTGATTTTTGGTCGATGGAGAGGCTTCTACGATGAAACTTTTGTTTGCAAGAGATCGATATGAGTCGGCATCGGCGTGGAAGGTCGATATGAGCTTGACGAGAAGCAGAAGGTAGCGTCGGCCGATGCATTTTAGAACAGGAAAAGGTGGAGTTGACTGGAAGGAGGCGAAGTGGTGTCGACTTGCAGAAGATCGAGACTGAGGCGCTGTTGATGGGGGGGAGAGAACCGCAGGCGATCGAGGAACCAGAAGAAAACGATGCAGATCTCGTCTGGTGCAGCTTTGGGAACCCTCACGTAAGGAGAAGAACGGCGGGGCTTCTGTTGCAGACGAAGGGCGGGGTAATGTTTGTCGTGGATCCACATAGAATGAAGGAAGGATGACTCTGATACCAAGTTGTTATGGGCTTGCTGGAGTAGTGTTTGTGGAGCACCATGGAGCCGGAATTGAGGCTGCCCAGGAGGAGTGTGCTCAATAGGAGAGAGTTATTGAATTCTCTTAAACAAAACATGGGGAGAGATTAATTTTTGCTTCCCTTTACAGGACCTAAAGTGTCTTTTGAATAGACTTACAAAGGGGCATAAAGGTAAATCAGTCCCAACACTTGGGATTCCTTAAAAATACAACATAACGACAATCAACAATAAGACCTAATGAAAAATGACATAATAAAACCCTAAAAATAATAACCGGTCACAAAACCCATAACAATATCTTTATCTCATACTTCCTCATTTGCTTTTATGCATACATATATGGGGTCACGTCCATTTCCTCTATCCATGACCATCATCGATGCATTATCTTTATTAATTGACATTCTTGCACTTTGCATATCTTATGTATAAAAATAAAAATAGCGTTTTCTCTTATTTTAAATTTGTCCACATCATAGTTTCCACACAATTAATTGCCAAAATCAGGATCCTTCAGACGATGAAGTTGAGTACACTAAAAGAGACTATATTTCATATTTTGCCAATTATGGGATATTCACCAAACCATTTATATCGTTAGTCTAACTTAGAATGAGTTTGTCAAGAAATAGAATAAACATCTTCTCGAGGTAGCTCAAACTCTTCCTAGCATACATCTTTGTAGTTTTTTTGAGCGTCTGGAAGTGTCTGTCTTTCTCCTCTTTTATTATTACTCTAGGCGTTTGACCAAGAAATTACAAAGTTGGGTGTTTAGTTGTGTGAAGTTTGTTCACTTCCACATGCTTTATTGCAACCAGTTCTTCAAGAATAGGATACATTTCCACTAAGAAAGGGTTATATATTTATCCCCCATATTTTCGCAAAATCTGTGTTTATGGATTCACTTTTCGGGAGTTTTGAGTTTTATTTTCTTGCCTTACTTCATGGGAGAGCAACATCGAAGGCGAGTGTACCTTGTCCTATTCCATTTTTTTCTATAGATGAGGGATTTCCTTCAACTTCACAAAAAAACATAGGGAGAATGACATTTGGAGACGTTATCATAAAAGGAATCCATGCTCGATGTTACCATAGATCTTGACACCTATCTCAAGCTCCAATCCTAATGATTATCCCATTGTCCTACATTGATGTATAGTTCTTGCATTTTATGCCCAATTTCCAATTTCACATTTAATATATGTCTCTCCATGGGTTGGAACAATTCTCTAGAGCGTAGTTTGGCGCTTTCTATAGCCATGAAGTCCTTTGGGTATTTCGAAAGGAAAACATACACTCTCTCTTCATTAGCTATAGAGGAAAGATGTTTTTTCTTCTTCTTATTGTTTATGTTGATGACGTCATTATCATCAGGGATTACAAAGAAAAGTATGATCCTCTTAAATACCTTTATGATTAATAAATTCGAGGTAAATGATCTTAGGTTCTTTGGTTCTGAGCTGATCTATTATCATCAGGTAATATGTCTTGAATCTCTTTGTAGAAATATGGATTCTAGGATGCAAGCTCATTAGTTACAGATGGGGGTTAACATCACATTGGCATAGAGGAGGGTGAGCCTATTGGGATGTTTCAAGTTATGAATGTCTCATTGAAAAAATGTATTTTTTGCTCTCGTACTAAGTTTGATATAACTTATGTCATTAGAGTTCTTAGTTTTGTAAGAGATAATCTTGATTCGACAAAGCTCAGAATGTTGACGGCCAAGCATGTAATTAGGCAGTTAAAATGTAGTAGAATCAAATATGCAGATCATTAATGAAGGAAGAAGTAGGACAATTAAAAGCAATATATAAATCTGTGTCAGTATGTGCATCAGTGGAATGAATTATCTACTTTTTCCTCTGCCTTTGTTTTGTATTTCTGGTTATATTTCCCTTCCTCTTTTTCTCCTACAAAACAATAACTTCATAGAAATAGATTACCTCAGATTAACAATGGTATCAGAACCACTTACAATCAGAGAAGACACATTCCTTTTGGTATTGAGATTCTCTTGAATCTTCTCCTCTCAGAAACTATCTTCTCATCATATGGCAACTATCTTCTTATTCACACCAACTTCCCATTACTCTTAGACTTCAATACCAATGTTCGAAAGAGAAGGCTATTTGGAGTATGCAGATGAAAATTGTGTTCTTATGTCAAGGGTTTTGGGAGCTTGAACATAAAGAATATGCTCAACACTCAGATCAATCATCCCTTGACACATGGGTGTTGGAACATGTGTTCCGCATCTCTTGATTTGAGAATAGCAAATCTCAGTTTGTACCTGATCATGCTTATCGTGTGCTTATAGTGTGCACGAACCACTGACTGGTTCAATACTCCTTGGAACACAATTCAGAATGATGAAGTTGGTGCTCCATCGGGTGGTAACGCAGAGTGTTAACGTTACCGCTGGCGCTAACACCGACCATCGAGAACGATGAAAGAACTTCAAATAGGGTGCTACTGCAGAGTGTTAACGCTGACGCTCGCGCTAGCATCAGTTAAAAAAAGAGGCAATTTCGTCGTGAAAGGAAATATCATTGATAAAGTAAGGTCGGGTTGATCCATACATAGCAACTCCTAGCGCGGCGCGTTAACACTAATGCCCGACGGTAGAATATGGAAGGGTCGTCAATCTTTGGATGATTGAGGAGCAAAAGAGGAAGGAGATCCGATGATGCAGAGGAGATAAAACTAACGTGGGGGCGTTAACGCTAACAACTAGCGCTAAGTGGCATGGTCTAAATTTGGAACATGTTGCCAAAACTGGCTATCTGTGTGACGACCACTTTCCTAAAGCAGCTAATGCCCTGCGGTTGCACTAGCGTTGGCACCGACTTCCTTGCCTATTTAAAGAGTGGACCTCCTCCTTCCGAAGTATCACGACCAGTAGCCACAAATCCTATACTTTTGTGAGAGCCTCCTCTTTGCAGTTGAGAGAACTCTTGTCAACGCTCGTGAAGGCAAAAGAACTCGAAGAAGGATCGATCATGCTACTCTACACGAAGGCCGTACGCATCTACTACAACGATCACTTTAGTTCTCCTTCGTCATCATCTTTGAGTTCAACCTATTGAGGGAGTTTTTTATATTTTGTATTCGTTATTTTGTATCTCTTATTTTTGGTGGTTGTAAATTCGCCGCAGGTGGTGGCGATTAAGTCTTGCGAGATTTAGGGGAAATTCGTCGTAGGTTGTGGAGACTAGGTCTAGGGCTAGATTTAGGGGGCGGCTCGAGGCCTCATCTGGGGAGAGAGAGGCTAGAGCCAACCGGTCCTTGGGATAAGGGTCGGTATAAAAAACTAAAAGGTTTTTACTATCGCCTCGATCCCAAACGTTATTGGGGTCAAAGTTTTGTAACATTATTCTTGAAATAATATTGTTTTTTTACTTTACCTCTTGTTATAGTTTTTTAATCACGTATATATAAGCAAAAAGGAACATCTCTGTTACTAACGCTGAGTGGTAGTACCACTGGCGGTAGCAACAGAAACTTCAATCTTTCTATTTTCATCTGTGTTTCGATTTAAACTCTAAATATATTTTAAAACCCTTATTCACCCCTTCCCCCCTCTAAAGGCCCATACATTTCCAACAAGTAGTATTAGAGTCAAGTTATTCCAAATAGGTCTAACAACTAAGAATAATGGTGCTCCATGATCTCGCTTCTACTAAAGGGGACGAATCTTGTATAAATGAAATCTCAATGGCATCACCTTTATTCGAAGGGAAAATTATAAATGATAGAAAATCTTAATGGAAAAATTCCTCAAATCTTTAGATATCAAAGTTTGGGATATTACAATTAGAGAGCCCCCACGGGAGTTGAATAGGAAACATTCCATTTTGAATGCTAAAACTATAAATAGTCTATTTTGTGCAATTTCAAAAGATATTTTAAAACTGGTTTATTGTTTTTCTACTGCTTACAAAATTTGGAAATTCCTTGATGAAATCTATACTCTTACTTATATAGACATGGATCAAGCACAAGAGTTGGAGAACATACAAGCCTGCGTAGGTATTCAAGAAAACTCCTCCTTTGATGGATCCATGGAGTGCAACTCAAGCGAAAGGGAAGATACCAATCATCATTGGAAAAGGAAGGTCAAAACAATGAAGATATCAAGGGAATCTCATGTTCAAATCTTATTTCTTCTGATAGCATTTTAAGCAAACTGAATTCCTCTCTTTGTGCTACAACATCTATCTCTACATTGCACATGCTTGAAATCACTAAATGTGAGATTAAAAAGCTGAATGATATTAATTCAAAATTATGTTTAAAAAATAAAAGTCCAAAAGCAAAGCTCAATGATAAATCCAAATTTGATTTGGCAACAAATTCATCTTTAAAGAACAAGTGTGCTAAGTGCGAAGATTTCAAAATTGAAATTAGAGAGATGGGCGAAACCTTCGAAAATTTAAGAAATAATTATAATACTTATATAAACTCTATAGTCATCACTTTTAAGAATATCACAATTGCTTATAACAAAGTTAGACAAAATCTCAAGCTTAAGAATGAAGAATTGGAAACAAAAATCAACATGATTATGCAGATCATGAATAAAAACTCACAAAGCATAAATTCACAAAACCAAGAAAAACCTAAACACATCTTGAGTATGAATGTCCATACTCTGCCTAAATCAAAGCAAAGGAGGGAGAACACCACCATCTCTCACAAATCAATCCTCTCACGCAACATAAAATCAAATAAACCTAAATTTTTCTACAAATCAACGTTTCAAGAGTGATAACTATTCTCATTTTATTACTATTAGAAACTTAAGTAACTACAATAAAAATCCGCCGTGGTACGAATGAAGAACTGTTGATAGAAATAACATAGCAAGAACTTATTCATTCTGACGTAAAACCAGAACTATTTGGGTACCCCAAAGGAATCATCACAATAGGTTCTCATTGGCTACCATCATCACTACCTCCAAACAAGTATCCACACAGTATTTGGGTACCCAAAAGGACCACCACACTTGGACCCCAATGGATTCCCAAATCCCTCTGACACAAGGCAAATTTATAGGCGGCGGAAAATCTGCGGCCTAACCCTACATGCTATGCAGATCCGACGGTTAGATCACAAATTAGATAATAAATACTACTATCCTACACAGATAAATTCACGACAAGGCAAAATATTTTATTAGGGCAAATACAAGCTTAGGCTTTCCTCCGTGTGGAGGGCCAAAGTGAGAGCGTGCTGTGAATGAACCCTGCAAATCACAATATTTATCTATCAAAATACTACCATACGAGATATCCAAAACAAGTACAAGATCCAATCCAATATAAATATGTCGAAGATAATAATCCAGTACAACGAAATCTCACCAAATAGTGGGATGATCAAGGCACTGAGAAATCCGGAGCCGGAGATGCGTGTACGACGATTCGAGGTGGAACCGGTGGCGTTAAAATGATGGCGGTGGCTGTCCTCAGTGGTGGATGGTGGAATTGAACCGAAAATGGGTAGTTCCGGCCACATAGGTAGAGATCCAGGCGGGGAAGGTAGATCCGACATTAATAGATCGGATTCGGGCAAACAATCCGAGATCGGGGCTGATCCGGAAGGGGGAGGGTTAGGGTTCGTGGCTCCACGTTTAGGGGGCTGGTGGATTGGACGGGTGAGGGTCTAGGCTAGCGGCATCGGTGGATCTGGGAAGGGAGCAACCGACGGTGGCTAGGCTAGGGATGGAGGGGAGTGGTTGGTCGAGGGGGGGGGGGTGGAGTGGAGCAGGAGGCTGGGGCTGGCGCGTGTATAGTTGGAGGAGGGGAGGCCTGGACGGCTGGCTGTTGCAGGAAGGGCGAAAGAACAAGCTGCCCGTTTGGAGAGGGGAACAGAGGGCTGGCTGCTTTAGGGTTTCAGCAGGGAACGACGGAGATGTGGCTGCCCGATAGTGGACGGGGGAAAAAAACTATAGAAGTGAACTGTTAATTTCATTTCTGAACAAGGTCATTGATAAGAAAAGTGGCTTAGTTTGGGCAGCATGGAGGATAGACTTCAGCAGGGCTACAGGGGAAATGCGGCTGCTGTTTTGGGGCTCTGGAGGCCGAGAGAGGGGGCTTGGATGGTGGAGGAAGGAGTCTAGGGTTAGGGGATACTTTGGGGAGGGAGATACAAGCCTAGGAGTCATCACCTAGGGTTCCACGGAGTCGGCACCGTGGAGGGATCGCCGGATTTCGGGATTTTCTTTCTCCAAAATCTGCAATCCCTATAATCAGCCCACTACTCCTATATTTATAAAGAAAAGACAACCTAGGACATCCCGCCATCAACGACTATGATTGGCTGGAGGTGGGATCACTCAAATACATCAAATAAAAACATAAAATAATGAAGTAATATATGATGTTGACTCGCAACGTGAATCAGGACGCATCCGCGAAGTCCGACCGTCGATCCGGGCATGCCATATATGGAAAGTCGTCAAATAAGTCCCGAACGAGCACAAAACTCGTACTCGTCTTTGCTCCGTATCAATCTCCACGGCTTGAAAGAATTTATCTTCCGATAAATTGGGATCGGAATTCTCTCGATGAATATCAGGTAAGACTCGAAGAGGTCCACCAGAAGTCGTCCAAATGTTGTTGACGGAAGAGTGTCCTCGCCAATCAACTCCCCCCGAATTAAAAACTATCATCTCCGTTGAATGGAGACGGTCGTGCTGAAGTCGTAGTCCAGGGGCGAATCGATCACGCTCTGCTGCAAGTTCCCAAGTGTCATCGGTGCCTGTAGTAGGAATGTACTGACGACGTCTGGCTTCCGTGATGCTCTCAATGCTCAACTCACGAGTGGTGGATCCCGATGCGATCTTTGGTGCCGAAGGTAGAACCAAAGAAGACGAGTCCCCAGGTGGGTGGGTGTCAGAAGTGGGTGAGTTGTGGTAGCCATCAGGCGTGTATGGGCTATGAGGGTGACAAGGCAACATAAATGTAGGTGTGGGCGGCTGGAAGTCCCAACTGCTTGAGTCCACGTACTGGTGAGGCTTGAAGTACGGCGTCATATCTTCAACATTAAATACCAGGTGGATACCCATACTTGCAAGGATATCAAGATCATAGGTGTTTGTTTCTAACAGTCTCATGATTATATAGGGATCCATTCGCCTGACGCTCAAGCTTTTAGCAAGCCTCACATGGAGCCTCACAATGCAGATTCTCATCATCTCCTGCTCGCCTTCATTAAGTACCTACACTTGCCAATGAACATCCACATGTGATTTACAAGTTTTATTATCGATATGGATTATTCGTCGGACTGACTCATGACACACATGCAAATGATTAACAGACAACACAACAGACTCATGCAAATGATGACAAAATGACTCAACAAACTCATGCAAATGACACTTGACCGACGCAACATGCTCTCTTTGGGAGAATCAAATAATGACCTGAAAAATTATCAAAGGAGTGGTCTATCAGGAGCTCTCTCTCGGTGGAGTGTAAAAAAACTCATCCTGTGTGTGACGAGTGCTCAGTGACCGTGCGAACATCTACACTCAAGGGTGAGCTCATGAAGAGCAAAATGTCTCTCAGAGAGTGTAATGCATCAGGGGGCTCACCAGGAGGTGTGTAAGAAAAGTCATCACGACTACGACGACCACCTGAATGAAAATCGTATATACCAACTAAAAGACGTGACTCTTGAGTGTTGTCCGTGCCCCTGAAAAGAAAGAGCGTCGGGGTCAGCAGGTGGTGCGATCAAAACTCATCGAGGGTGCGATGTGTCAGCAGGTGGTGCCCTAAATATTTGATGCCCCACACAATATCCATCCTCTGGGGCAAGGCCAGAGATGATAATGGAAGAAACGACACTAACCCGAACTCGTAAACAAGCGGCTCACCTGAATCGCATCCTCACCAGGATGTGGTGGCTCATCGGGAGGCTCAACAGGGGGACGTCATAGAACTCGTCACTAGGTCAAGGTCCTCTAGATGAGTACCATCGCAAGGGGTAATGTCCCCATGAATAGGTGACAGAGTCACTTCGAGATTAACACTTGGCTCTGGGCTCTCGGTCGTGATGTGACTCAGGGCAATGAAACGGAGCGGAGGGGAGCGAGATGATATGACCTACACTCAAGAATGGGTCTGTGATGTGGTGCCAAAAATTGGTCTGTTGGTGGAGGTGCCAACTAAACTCGGTGCATGACAGAAGAAGAGATGTGGGTTGAGGGACAACAATACTGCAGACTCAATAGGTCACTCAGACTCATCAATCGGAAATTCATAAGAGACGGGTAGATACAAGTTGATAGGACACTCACTAGGCTAAGCACCTCACTGGGGGTGAAGCATTCTGAATCAAGTATCACTTCAGGTTATGTCTAATTGAACAATGATTGACAAAGTGGTGTCCTCGGTGTGAAAGGAGCTTGTACTGTTTAGGTCAAGGTGAGAATCCCATCGACCGGCTCTTTGATCTCAATGACGTTATAATGAAGGGCGAGCTGATATGCCTGCTCCAAGGGACTTCGAGTTATGATAAATCACTTTGGTACAAATGTCAGACTAAAGTCTAGACCGAAAGCGTGAAGTCGTCATGGCTAGGTCCTCTAGGATGTCGCTCCTCACAACTAACTCATCAAAGTGATCCTTGTACTCAGCGACAGACATGAATCCTTGCTGAAGGGAAAATAATTGGTTAAGCAAACGACTCTGATACGACGAAGGAGATACCTCTGACACAATGTGCGCTTCATGTCCACTCAACTAGTGATGCGACGAAGATGGTCTCGCTCGCCGGTCCTCTCAACGCTAACCCAATATGCCCTCGCCTGATCTAGAAGTCTAAGTTTCGCAAACTTGACGGACGCTCACCGAATAACTCAAAATGATCAAGATAATATTCCATATCCACGAGCTAATAACTGAAAGACTCGCGACTCGATGAGCCGTTAAAGGAAGGAGCAGCAGTACGAAACTGACTCTCAAGATCTCTCTCGGAACGACTATTCTCATAATAATTGTCCCTAAGGTAACCGAGTCGTGTCGAAGGATCAACACGATCTGCTCGCGTGTACGGATAAGAACAACGACAATCATCATACTGATCGTTTCTAGCATAGTGGGGTCGTGTCGGTGGGTCAACACGATCTTTGAAAGTGGTGTACTGCGATCGAGAATGATTGTCGTAATAATGTGAGGATCTCCCTGACAGGGCTCTGTGAGAGCGAGTGCAAATGAGCTCGAGGCCTCTAAATTGAGGAGATAAATAATTGTGACACCAAGACATAATGAAAAACCTATAAACTCTACTCCACGAATGCGTATTGAAAAGTGCGCGCAACCTGTCTTTGATACCAATTGATGCAGGGCGAATCTATAGGCGGCGGGGAAATTTGTGACATAACCCTACATGCTCTGCAGATCTGACGGTTAGATCACAAATTAGATAATAAATACTATCATCCCACACAGATAAATTCACGACAAGGCAAAATATTTTATTAGGGCAAAAACAAGCTTAGTCTTTCCTCCACGTGGAGGGCCAAAGCGAGAGCGTGCGACGAATGGACCCTGCAAGTCACATATTTATCTAATAAACTACTACCATACGAGATTTCTAAAACAAGTACAAGATCCAATCCAATATAAATATGTTGAAGATAATTATCCAGTACAACGAAATCTCACCAAATAGTGGGCTGACTTAGGCACTGAGAAATCCCGAGCCGGAGATGCTTGTATGACGATCCGAGGTGGAACCAGTGGTGTGAAAATGATGGCGGTGACTGTCCTCGGTGGTGGATGGTGGAATCAGACCGAAAATGGATAGTTCCAGTCACGTAGGTAGATATCCAGGCGGGGAAGGGTAGATCCGACAATAATAGATCGGATTCGGGTTGAAAATCCGAGATCGGGGCTGATCCGGAAGGGGGAGGGTTAGGGTTCGTGGCTCCACGTGTAGGGGGCTGGTGGCTTGGACGGGTGAGGGTCTAGAGTAGCGACGACAGTTGATCTTGGAAGGGAGCAGTTGGCAGTGGCTAGGCTAGGGATGGAGGGGAGTGGGTTGCCGGGGGGTGGAGTTGGAGCAGGGAGGCTGACGGGTGGTGCAGTTGGAGGAGGGGAGGCCTGGATGACCGACTGTTGCTGGAAGGGAGAAGGAACAGGCCGCCGGTTTGGAGAGGGGAACAGAGGGCTGGCGGCTTCAGGGTTTCAGCAGGGAGCGACGGAGATGTGGCTGGCTGGCGGTGGACGGGAAAAAAACTATAGAAGTGAACCGTTAATTTCATTTATGAACAGTGTCATTGATAAGAAAAGTGGCTTAGTTTGGGCAGCAAGGAGGATAGATTTCAGCAGGTCTACAGGGGAAATGCGGTTGCTCTTTGGGGGCTCTGGAGGCTGAGAGAGGGGGCGTGGGAGGGGGAGGAAGGAGCTAGGGTTAGGGGATACCCTTGGGAGGGAGATACAAGCCTAGGAGTTGTCACCTAGGGTTCCACGGAGTCGACACGTGGAGGGATCGCCGGATTTCGGGATTTTCTTTCTTCCAATTGGCAATCCCTATAATCAGCCTACTACTCTCTCTATTATAAGAAAAGATAACCTAGGGCATCCCACCATCAACGACTATGATTGACCGAAGGTGGGACCACTCAAATACATCAAATAAAAACATAAAATAATGAAGTAATATTTGAATTTGACTCGCAAAGCGAATTCGACGCATCGCGCGAGTCCGATTGTCGATCCGGGCACGCCATATATGAAAAGTCGCCAAATCAATCCCCGAACGAGCATAAAAATCTTTACCGCTGTCCTCTGCTCCGGATCACCCTCTCTTGCTGATAGTCATAAAAAGTGAAATAGGATCATCCATCAACAAAAATCTCTCTCAACACAAGAAAAAAAAAAAAAAAGGAAAAATGGAAAAAAAATGTTGATAAAAAAGGGAAAGGAGAAAAAAAAAGAAAAAAAAAAAAA